>OZ007578.1:17378680-17386180 GCA_963931925.1 Onchidella celtica | reverse complement strand
TTAAAACACATTCAAGAAGAGACACTGAACTATTGATAGCTAATACATGCTGGATTAAACAACATTCAAACATTATGTTATTCAGGAAGTAGACAGCGAATAAGCCTAAAACAATTTGAAGCAGGTAAAATATCGGAATTGGGCCGGACTAGTACGGAAGATGAATGACGATAAGTGGACAAAACGCTGCACTGAATGGCAGCCAAGGACGGGAAAAAGAACAAGAGGACGACCAGGAAGAAGATGGAAGGAGGACATTACAAAGAGTGGAGGAACAACGTGGATGAGGAAAACAACAGACAGAAGAGAATGGAAAGCATTGTCGGAGGGCTACATCCTGTAGTGGTTGGACAATGCCTAGAAGAAGTAGAAGAAGAAGAAAATATCGATGATTGGCAACCAGGATTCTATATGTCCAAAATAGTCAAACTGATAAAAACGACTTTGAAAGTTGCAATCTTAATGAAAATTGAAATAATTGCAATACCTTGAGCACCGTCACGCAAACGAATAGTTATGAAATAAAGTCACACACCTTGTGTCTTGAATATCTACAGGCACTCAAATGCAATGAATACGATTAGGTATAATACATTCTGGTTGAGAACCCTCGATATGCCCTCATCATTGTGCTACAATTTTACACTTTACTAAACTGCCTATTAATTTAAGCAGGGGGATAAAGGGTGTGGCGCACAGTAATCCGTCTCCATTTGCACTCGTTTAATTATTCCTTTACATTCATGCCAGGTGAACTGAATCAACAAATCTATTATGTGTGGCCTATTGGGCTGTCTGCCCCTAAACAACCCTTCAAATCTCCAGAGGTTTGGTATACATTGACGTCATCCAAGCCCACAATTTATTGCATTTTAAACTTCAGCTTTATGGACATGTAAAATGGACGTAGCAGCTTGTCACAGCAGATTGCCTAGAGTACACGTACGGCCAAATGACTTGTGTGTGTGTGTGTGTGTGTGTGTGTGTTTGTGTGTTTGTGTGTGTGTAGGTGTGGGTGGATGAGTGGGGGAGACAGGGGGTTGGGAGAGAGAATTGTGTCTGTCATAGAGAGGAGGTCTGAAAAGGAGGTAACTACACAACAGAACAGACCAAGATGTAGGTATCGACTCGAGGCAACGACATTTCACAGGAATCTAAATCTTTGTTTTTGTGTGTGTGTGTGTGTGTGTGTGTGTGTGTGTGTTTTAACGACAAATCCCTTACAGGCGTTTGATCCCCTGTATCACAATGTCACAGTCTAGAATGGACGCACAAGATGCTCTGCCAATGAAGCTTTCAAAAAGCACCATTAAAAAAAAAAATTTTGCATTATTTTGTTTTTGCACCATTGTCCAAAAATAAAATTGACTGAGAAACAAAAGTTTAAGCTTCAAGGACTATTACGATGAGGATTTGTACCTATACCCCACCAATGAAATAGTTAGCCATCCTGCACTTTAGCGCCACAATAACACTAGTCAATAAGAAAACTCATTCAATCCCCCCTCCCCCAATCCCCTCCCAAAAAGTCCTTTATAAATGTCTTCCCATGAAGTTATTGCTTTTAAAGTACTCCTACATAGTATATTAGTGCAGTGGGCTAAACAATGCAGTTACATGTAAAAAAAAAAATGAAATGTTGTGAGTACATTTTAAAGTATCATGTCACACTGACTATTAAACAGGGCTCAGGAAGAAAGTCCCAACAATGCTATTTCTGTATCTTGGCACGCCCGGTTAGTTAAGAAAGTCTGAAACTTTTGTGCCAGCCCTCGCCTGGAAAATGCTTTTGGGTCATAAATTGGCAGTCCCGAGGAAAATGACGACACGGAAACTTTAAAATGTAAAAATACAGAAATCTCCTTCTTCTCCCTTCTTTTTTCTCTTTTCCTCCCTCCTTCCCTCAATATTCCTTGCAGGTTGGAAATAACCAACAACTCCAGATCATCTGGACCTGAGCGCTTTGGCTCTGTAGCAAGGAGTAGCTAGCACGAGATGGAGTTTGGCGCATCTTTGATGGCGTTTGCAAGGCAATCTATTGTCTCAGCCCGTTCGGGATCGATGCTGAAGGTCTTTGTTTAGAATACTGACTGGAACTGTGTGAATCTTGAACCTGAAACAACCAGAGACTCCTCGGGCAACTTGATAAAATTCTGAAGTTCTTTTACTGATGAGTTTTTTTTAACGCCTGCATTGTCTAGTTAAGCATTCAGCGCGTACCATTTTAAATGAAAAAAAGGTTGGGCTCTTTCCCAGTGTTTCTGGTATGTTGATACAGAGATAGGAAACAAAGAGAAAGGCGTATCGATCTTTCTTTCATTGTTTCAATGATATTACACTGATAAGCATGGCGGTATGTGTATGCGTGTCAAAAACTGCCTTAGTCAATCCAATCTTACTGCATGTATAATTAGAGTAGCCCAATAATTTTTTTTGTGTTTCGCGGAAAAGGCCCCGAAGTTAGTCTCTGAGAAAATACGAAAATTGGTAGATAGAATTTGGCCCCATGCCCAAGTTAATATTCCATTGTACAACCTACTTCAGTATCTTCGACAGAAATGGGCTCACTCCGCTGAAATTGTCGTCTAAAAATAACAGTCTATGATGAAAGAAAGAGCTCAGTCAAAGTTAAAAACTCAGTTTTCTCTGAACATGAAATCTGAGACAGCCCATTTTCCCCTGGACTCTTCAGATGTAAGTTAGCCAAGCTGGTTGACGTTGATTGAAAAAGTAAAAAAAGTGTCCAACATGAAATGTGGTCTTTAGCGTTACTATTTGTGAAATATTCACCAATCGTTTTCGCGATCAAAGTGAACCCACATTTTATAATGACTTTTTTTTTGTTCTGCACAGTTTAGTACTGTAGAAGGTGAGATGTTTATATATGTCTTTACTTTAGTCGGTTCGCTGCTCCACGCATTTACACCTCACCTTTGTTCTGCACAGTTTAGTACTGTAGAAGGTGAGATGTTTATATATGTCTTTACTTTAGTCGGTTCGCTGCTCCACGCATTTACACCTCACCTTTGTTCTGCACAGTTTAGTACTGTAGAAGGTGAGATGTTTATATATGTCTTTACTTTAGTCGGTTCGCTGCTCCACGCATTTACACCTCACCTTTGTTCTGCACAGTTTAGTACTGTAGAAGGTGAGATGTTTATATATGTCTTTACTTTAGTCGGTTCGCTGCTCCACGCATTTACACCTCACCTTTGTTCTGCACATTTTTCTTCTTCTTGTTTCTGTGTGTTTTTATGATAGGGATTACTTGTTGTTGTTTTTTTGTTTTTTTTAAAATTTTGCCCGGGCAGCGGCCTTGTTCGGCCCGTTCTTCACGACTTCCAACCTCCAATCTATCGATTAACGTGTGCAAGGTGCACACGGGCCTTCCAAGTTTTTCATCTTTATCCAAGAAGACTAGGTACCCGATCCTACCTACCATAAGATCAGGGACAGGGACACGAAGAAGGTGGGGGTGAGCAGGCGGAGAGAAAAAGAGGAGGTGAATATCAGATGTGAAGTACAGATAGCTCAGCACAATGCTATGTCGATGCTGCGCTTTGTTCACATAGAATTCAGACTTGCAAGATGTCCAGCCAGGGACGCGTGGCGTTTCCCGATTGGTTGCTGGAGGTTTGTGAAAGACAAACCTGATCTGTGTCCAGCGTCTGTGATGGCTACGGTTACCATGGCGTTAGCTAAACGTTTAGTTCTGTTTCCCATTAACCATTTGCCGTCCACAGAGACATTGTGTCTGAGAGCTAACGTATAAATAACATTTTATGACTTGAGTAAATGTTATGCACTACAATACACCCAAATGACCTTCCCAAAGAGACCGTAAAGCTAGAATAAAGGAACAAACAATAAACACCAGCAGCAGAAAAAAGAAATTTAATGCATGGTATTTGGGTCGGCAAAACGGTGTTGTTGTTGTTGTTGTTGTTGTTATTTGGCGTCATAAGGTTAAGCTTACAACCAAAAAAAAAAGAAAGAGAAAGAAGGCAGGCATCATGTTCAGGTCCGCATACGAACAGTTCCCTTTGTCTATTCATTTGTCATGACAGGGTTAAAGGATAATGATATAATAGCCATTTGGCATTTGGAATTATATTCTCGTGGAGCCATATTTTCATGGTGTAGAGCAATAAATGCCAAAGCTTTGGAGCTGTACTAAATATGTCTAAATCAAGAGCCTGGCTGGAGCTCTGCCCCAGGCTAAGCTGTCAGACTGGTCAAGATTTCAGAATTGATGTAGCTGATGATGTGAAAGGGTTTTTTGGGCTGTTGGTACTATCAAAATGCTATTGGCAATGTTTTGTGTTTTGTTTTGTTAGGGTTATTGTATTTGTTGTCCTGATGATTAAATTGTTTGTTTACTAGATGCTAGCAGTATACTTTGACCAAATTGCTCATCAGTGATTGAGTGAGTGAGTTAGTGCGTTAGTGAGTGAGTGAATGAGTGAATGAGTGTGTGAGTGAGTGAGCGAGCGAGTGAGTGAGTTAGTGAGTGAGTGAGTGAATGCGTGAGTGTGTGAGTGAGTGAGTGAGTGAATGAGTGAGTGAATGAATGAGTGAGTGAGCGAGTGAGTGATGAGTGAGAGAATGAATTTATGAATGAGAACTTGAATGGGTGTTTAATAACTAAATAAATAACACAAGACATATATTGCGCTCGACATTTAGTAGACATTTAATAGGTAAACACACACAGCAGCTCGGTAAGGGCTTTGTATGGCTTGAAACAATTGTGAATGTCAAATCAAATTTTAATTTCCAAAGCTTGCGGGCAAGGCAACATTTTACAAGCTAAAGTTTTTCTTTGCAATACATTGGAATCAACCAAAATAAGAACTGACACTTTTGGGGAGAAGATGGCACAAGAGATTTCAGACTCAGAGAAACCTCATCAAACAAGACAATGGTATTTTTGTCGTTGGCTTCTTTACACTCTAGATTTCCATACAATACAAGCGAATGAGTCATGTTTATTTGTTTTTTTATGTTGTTGTTGTTGTTTACCTCCGTTCCTTTATATCGACGATCAGAATTGATTTGCCCAGTAGTTTCATTGTATCTAGGAGATCTGGGAAACGAACCCGTATGATTTTAATTAGTGGGGCTTGTGATAGTGGGCTTTTTGTGTTGGATTTGGTGAAATAAAATCAGATCAAAGCTTTGTTCCTATCGAGTTTACAGCCTCGGGACACTACCATATGTCAGATAACCCTAGAATAATATTATTGTATGTCCATGTCGTTGATGAATGTATCACTGCGCCTAACTTACATTCTGGAGAAACACCGTTTAACCTATAAATAGATGGCAGAATCCAGAGCCATGCTATATTTCAAACAAGAGTAGACATTGAAGTGTTTCAATTTCAATCATTTAATCCATTAAATTTGACACTTTGTGTCCAAAGTTCTTGTTTGTTCTATCTCCATTTTCTGAAAAACTGGAGAGCTTTTAGTATGCAGAAGAGGTCTTGTTTAAACTGCGTCGAGGAACTTATCAAGCTGTTTCCAATTCCGATTTATTCAAATTCCTTATAATACCAAAGCCGCAGACATTTAACGTCGAACTTCTCAGTTGTGAAAAGAGTGGAGTTGGAACCGACTCAAACTAAGGTCGCGCAATTGCAACACGACTTTTATGGTGTCTCCTGTAAACATTTCAAAATCAGAGACCGGATAGAAACATGCAGCAACAATAATTATGTTCCTTAATTTCTGAATTTGCAGATCAAACGCATAGTGAAAAAAAAATATTCTGGTCTCTTTCATTACCCTGCCATTGCATTCCGTGATAACAGCATTAAGCGCAGTGAAAGTCAATTTTTCTCCATTAACGAGGAAATGTTTTTCTTGTAATAGGCAATTTTATTTCAGCCAGGAATAATTTTTAGTTTGCACTGAGAACATAAAGAGAAGCCAGCACAAACAAGACAAAAAATTGTCAATTTCCAAGCCAGATTTATCATTATTGCAGTTTAGTGGGAGAATTAACTGCCACTAGACAAGAAGATAATGGTTAATGTGAATACTTTAATGCAATATTTTAATCACTTTTTTTTTGTAAAGTGATAAAGTGGAAATTTTTCTTTGTTAAATTACAGGCGATCAGATGAATTGGAAACGAGTTTGGAAAAATGTGGCGAAACACTGGTAGTTGACAAAGGAACCCTGTCTGAAGGAGCCCTTCGTGGCTTGTATTGTTTATTTACTTTTATTTCCTTCTTCTTTTGTTGTTTTTTTTTAATATTTGCAAATGCAAATAGATCCATTTCCGATAAACGTCTCTGAGCATTTAACTCACCGTGTGCGAATATTTACACTGCGTGAGTCAGGGCCCCCAACATAACTCTCACTTTCTCCCTGAGATCCTGACTAGCTGCCGTTAACATGCAATCCAAACGCTCTTACGCCATCACAAAGATGCAGGATTTTTATTTTATTACTTTTTTTTTTTTATCTCTTGTTCTGTTCGCGTAATAATTGTCATCTTTCAGCTGGCTCCGCGCTGAGTCCAGTCCGTTTTGCATCCGTTTTGATTCGGTGTCTGACGACTCCTTTTCCAGCAGCTGTCTCAAGACAGTTTTGATGCCTCCTGTTTAACTCAATAGTGCACATCTCACATTAAAACCAAGACCAAACAGTCTCGACTTAGTGCGCTACCAGTCTTACTGAGCTGAGCGATTTGGCAGTGACGTGAATCCTGGCGGGTAAGCTTGACGCCATAATTCAATCCTTTTCTGGGAGTTCATGGAACAAAATCATAATATCAAAATAATTGTTGAAATTCAATGTTCAGCTTGACGAAAAGTCTTTGCGGAGAGATGCCTTTTGAGTCCGAGCATGATTGATTAGTATTTGTTCTCTATTTTGATGATTCCACATACCCAGAAAGTATTTTTAAAAAATAAAACTTGGCTCAAGAAGCAACGAAGCTCTTTCAATGTCGTCTCTTCTTTCGACACTGGAGAACCGTTAGAACGGAACCAATGAGACAAACAACACAACGGGATGAGGGATGAATAAGGTCTCCGTAAAATGCCAGCCAGTCAGCCAGTCTGGCTGTCTGTTCGTCTGACTGGTATTTTACACGGCTAAACCATAATATGGCTCAGTGTTGCTGGTTAAACATTCATGTGGAAAGGAGTGCGCAGTGTGAGTAGCTCCGTGAAGCGCTTTAAAAACATTATCAAACCTGCATTTGACAGACGTTCGATCTGGTACAAGCCCGCATATTTCGTGCAGTCCTCTCCCATAGGGTATTCTATTTTCACTGCCACATCATGGTAAAACCTGCGATACAGAATACCGAAACGGACCATTCCTTCTACCACTATAATTATGTCCACAAACTGCACGCGTATAAATAAAGTGGGCACTAGTATTTTGTGTTAAATTACGAAGGAGCGTGGTGCACATTGTTGCATTGTTAACATCAATGATACGAGCGCAAATAGAAGGACAGAATTTGGCAAATTGATTCGTC
>OZ007578.1:17368680-17371180 GCA_963931925.1 Onchidella celtica | reverse complement strand
GTAATTGCTTAACTGACCCACCTGCCCTTCCCTAGTCGGGCCTGATTGTTCATTTTTGTTGTTGTTGACTTTGTGCCTTTACTTCGTATTATTACTTAAATTGGTTGTGTACTGGAGCATCTCTGAAAATGAACTGAAGGCAGCTTTATGAACTAACGGAACGAAATGAATAAGCGAATATAATAAATTATACTATTATAAGGTGATGAAGCAGAGCTTAATGTCAGTGAATCATAATTATGTGGAGTTGTATTTCAAGAATGCGCATTTTTTTTTTGGGGGGTGGGGGGGTGGGGGGAGCACTGCGGGCTGGATGGTGTATTTATGAATGTGCGGTGGGCCAGATAAAAAGAAAAAGAACAAAGAATCGAAAAGATATGAGAACTAGTTTTTGTTTTCCTTCAAATCTATTAACAACACAAACATGCTAGTAAATCATTATTTTGTACGTGAATTAAGCCACAGGAAAGTTCTGACCATCTTAGTTCTTGTTTGTTCCATCTCCATTTTCTGAAGGAAAAAAAAATGGAGATCTTTTAGTATGTACAAAGGTATAACAAAAATAATGCACGCTTTGACACCTGTTTAAAACGCGTTGTGGCACTTATCAAGCTGTTTCACAGTTCCGATTCACTCCAACCCCTGACCACTTATTATCTTAATACTAAAGCTGCAAACATTTAACATTGAATATCTCTTAGTACCAAGGCCACTAAATGCCAAGGTTGCAAGCCAGGCACGACCACAAAAATGTGGAGCATCCTCATGTTTACGTTCAGGGACTGTTCCTGAGCCGTACTAACATACTCACTCATGTACGTGTGCACACACACGCACATACAAATATTATGAAACTGGTGAAAGCCGTGTAAGATGTACACTGGTTTATTGGTCTTATGTTTAGCATTACATCAACCAGAATTGTGATGTTGACCAATCAAAATCCCCGTCTCCAAAATCGCCCAGCATGCTTACACAGGAAAGCAAACAGAGAGAGATAAAGAAGATCGTTTTTGCCCTCCGCAATTCTCCTCAACAAGACATTATAACTAGACGTGTGCCACATTTCATTAAGGTTTCTTTACCATGTCACTTTAAGTAGGCTTGTTACTGAGTTTATGGATTTGTTTTTTATCTATGGTGCTTAAGATATGTGTACCATGTAGGTGCTCTTAAGCGCTCCGTGAAAGAGCATTTCCGCCACGGGATAATAAAGTGATTCTTAGGTTACTTTATCTTATCTTATTTTACTCTCAAAGAGTACCTGTAATCCAAAAATAAGAACTGAAATTTCTAGGAAAACGAAATATAGGGCCATTGAGCTTCCGACAAAAGACGACATAAAATTCAAACTTTCTAAGAAGCACGAAAATCTGTGACGTCAATTGAATCAAACTCATACAACCCAAAAAAAAGGTCTAGTTCCGGGCAGAACGTCATTGGTTTACGGTGTCCGCACAATGAATTATAACACGTGTTGTCGGAAATCCAGCTCGACACATCCATCTCTGTCACCTGGGGACATTTCTCATAATCTGCCTTTCGCGTGATGTTGTCTGTTATTTTTTGTCGGTGCAGGCGTCTTCAATCCTCTTTTAAATGGAACAAACCATTTGTCTGTCTTTCAGATGGAGCTATGGCATGAGCACAAGGGGAAATTCTGTTAACTGTGGGGAGGAATAATCCAAGAACTTGAGAGGATTTCTGAATGTGTGTTTTGTCTTATCAATGTTATTTTCTTATTATTATTATTATTGTAGTTCAAGATCAAGATCTGTCAGGGTGTTTGTATTAAGAGAGTCACTGGGCATTTGCACCTCTTCCTTCTCTGATTTTTTTTTAATCTTTCAAGAGATGTCCAGTTTCTTATAATTAATCATGACCGTAGTTAATTAATATGGAGATAGAGAATGTGTTTTTGATAATATGCTTCGGAATAGGGAACATCATGTACTTAATTATTTTTTCCGTAGGCCTTTGCAAACTTAAGGCATATCCTGAGCTACATTATTGTTTTCAATTTAATCATGAATAGGCAAATTAAAATATTTCTGTAAGTCCGAGATGGTTGTCTCAAGTCACGATACTTGGCGTTGCTGAATGTTATTGTATCCACTTTGCAAAGGTGTAGTAGAGCGATAGTACTTGTATAATGGAAACATGGATTTTCAATGCTCAGGGCCATTTGCAGCCCAGTTATAGTATACTTTTGTGTCTTTAGACTTGACAGGGCTTGACTATTGTGGACAGGCAGGCAGACACAAAGCGATAGATAGATAGATAGATAGATAGATAGATAGATAGATAGATAGATAGATAGATAGATAGATAGATAGATAGATAGATAGATAGATAGATAGATAGATAGATAGATAGATAGATAGATAGATAGATAGATAGATAGATAGATAGATAGATAGATAGATAGATAGATAGACAGATAGATAGATAGATAGATTAGATAGATAGAAAGATAGATAGATAAATAGATAGATAAATA
>OZ007578.1:17286180-17366180 GCA_963931925.1 Onchidella celtica | reverse complement strand
CGTTTTGGGAGGGGGGGGGGGGTTGAAAGGGTAGTGGGGAGAGTTAGGGATTCGATACGATTTAGGGCTGAGGATAAGGACAGGGTTAGGGATAAGTACGGGCATGTACGCGCCCCTATCGCAAAGCGCTTGGGGGTGCGTACGTACTAACAACAGCAGCCTAGTTGAAAAAAGAGAACCAAGGAATTAACATACAAACAAATAGCACCATCCTACAGAAGACTGCTTTTTTGCGGGGAATGGTGTCAGCGACGCGTATTCTAATTACAAAGCCGAGCAGAGAAAATAGTGAGTGGAGCATTGTCATTCATTATTCACCCGTCTCTCACTGTGGCGTGCACCAGACGGGCCAGTCAAACATCAGGGGACCGGAGGGAGGTAAATAATCAGTGCCAAAATGCCGTACGTTCCGAAGTCAGCAGACTCTCGAACAAGTAGCAGTGCGCTCTGTGCTGTCTCTCTGTAGATTGGTGTTTGTATATGCTTGGGTGTGTGTATGCGAATACCGTCTCTGCTTCACTATCTCTATTCCAAACTATGAAATTTGCCTGTCTGCATATATGTATGAGTATGTATGTATTGTGTTTATGTGTGTGTTTATGAGAGAGAGAGAGAGAGAGAGAGAGAGAGAGAGAGAGAGAGAGAGAGAGAGAGAGAGAGAGAAGAGAGAGAGGGAGGGAGAGAAAGAGAGAGAGCTCTGACTGCTTGACAATCTCTATTCCAGATTATCTATTTGCATTATGTGTAAGCATGTATTGGAGTATACATGTGTATAATTCTTTCTAAATTACCTCTCTGTCTATATGTCTGTAGCATAATTATTATGTGTCGTCTAATAATTATGTTGGTACGCGTATGTTTTTAAATAGATTCCCGTGTATGTGCGTAAGATGAACTATGTTGGTATTTCTGTACGGAAGTATCCATGTCTATCTTAGCAGTATCTTTGTGTCTGGTACAAACATCAGTACGTACAGTCGTGCACACGAAAAATAGTATTACAAATAATGAGGAAAATGGGTGGAGATAGAGATAGAGAGACAGACAAACAGACAGAGAGACAGACAGATAGACAGAGACAGACAGGCAGATGGACGGACAGAGACAGATAGACTGACAGAGACAGACAGGCAGGCGGACGGACAGAGACAGACAGACAGACAGAGACAGACTGGCAGCCGGACGGACGGACGGGCGGACAGAGTCAGATAGAAAAAGTCAGGCTGAGACAGAGAGAGACAGAGGACAGAGGGAGAAAGAGATAGAGAAAGAAAGGCAGGGAGAGAAAGAACAGAGACACAGAAAGAGAGAGAGAGACAGGGAGAAATATTGACAGAGAGAAAGAGAAAGAGAGGGAGAGAAAGAGAAACAGAGAGAAGAGAGATTGAGAGAAGAGAAAGTGAAGAGAGAGACAGACAGACAGAGACCGAGAGAGAAACAAACAGAAACAGAAGTAGAAGAAATCAAATATATTTTTAACGCTAGGAAGAGAAAACAAAGAAAATTGCAACTTCTCGGAAAGCTGGAAGAGCCAAATTAAATGGATTCATTCAGTGCCTCTTCCAACCCTCTCCCGCTCTAATTCACACCCCTCTCCCCGCCCACCACCTTCATATTCTTTGATTTGTCCTACTCACCGTAGAAACCATCCAGCCCAGGGGGGCGGGGTATTATTTTATCTCTCCCCAACATCACAAGTAAATCAGGAAGACCTCAGTTCTGGATGGGGAGAGAAGATATTGATTCTGGCAAAGGATAAAAACATACTTACAGCTACACACAGCAGACTTCTTCACAGTTCGAGCACGGCAGTACTCACTCTTATCAACAGCTGTGACGCGAGGCGAATGGTGCAAGTTGATGGAAGTGTTGAGGAGACGCTCCAGGGAGAGTTAGGGTAGGGGGAAATATAAAAACCAGAGAGGGGGAAATGACAAGAGAACTCGACCTCTCTAAAAGCACAGCTAGAGAAAGATTATTTATCTTGAAAACAGAACTTGAAATGCGAGAACTCCCTGTTGAAGTTTTATTCATTGATGTGTTTAGCTCTTACTTAATTTGTTTTTGTTTTGTCCAGTTAAATATGAAAACAGAAGCACTTTATAAATAAAAATATCATTATCACAGAGGTTTGGCTATGCGAGCAGAGAGTCGGAAAGGAACAAAGAATAATATTCTGTGAGTTTTTCTATTTTTTGGAAAACCGTTATCGTCTCACACAAAGAGGTTACTGCTACATTTATTATGGTTTGAATCTCGGAGTTTGTAGTGAAGATGACATCTGCATTCCACAAGGAGCTTAAAGTACCAAAACTATCAATGTAAAATAGCCTGCACCTCAAAAGACAGGAATGAATACAGAAGAGAAAGGAGGACGCGATAGACAGACGAAGAGAGTAGAATGCGGGGTAATGAAACTTTACAGGAAAGAAAGTGAAATGTGAAAATATACTATACTTTGTTTTGTGAAAGTGTACTTAGTCCAGGTCAGTACCACAGACTATTAAGGTAAACTGGTGTTTCAGTCTGTACCTACTGTTTCTGTGGCAAAAGCTGGCATGACCCTGTGAGGAAAGTAGCTGTAAGTCAAAACAAAAACCGACCGTGGGTGGTCTGGAGAATGTTTAAGTTTCCGTAGTTAGTGTCAAGTCATATTGTTTCCAAAACTAAAAAATGGGGCAAGAAAATGACATCATTACAGTTTCTTGTTCATATTTCTATTTACCTACGAGGAAATATATTACAGTAACTGCATATTATTTACGAAGATTTGTAATGTAATTTCTATAGCCTGTTATGGTTTTGCAACACCAGACTCGGAGATTATCCAGAGATAAAGACGGCTTTCCCTAAACATCGTATCTTGGATTGAGATCATTCGCGTCCTTAGTTCTTGTTTGTTCCAGCTCGACTTTTTATACAACTGAGAAATTCGACGTTGAAGATTTACAGCTTTGGTATTATGACAAGGAGTTAGAATAAATCGGACTGTGCAATAGCTTGATAAGTGCCACAACACATATTAAACAAGTGTCAAAGTGTGCATGTTATACCTCTTCTACATACTAAAAGATCTCCAGTTTTTTCAGAAAATGAACAAAGAAGAACTGCGGTCGCAATTTGTTTCTCGTGGGCCACTGTCCAAGGCAGTTGGCCCCAGAACATCGTATCTTGTTTAGCACGACCCTTTGTCCTATATATTTTGTGTGGTGAAATTGTTGGTGTGTAATTTTTGAAACGGTCGTAATCAAAGTATTTATTTTGTATGATTGCTATATTTTGTCAGAGAATGTTGGATTAAAACGGTGGTAAAGTCTATGCCTCGAACATCTAGCAGTCACAGGGAAGATCGTAGGCAGGGAAAGCAGGGGTAGACGGAGAAAAACTTTCAATGAAAGTCTTAATCCATGGACAACAAACAGATTTCACAACAACAACTCCTTCTTGAGGTTGGCTGATGACACATCCGAGTGGAGAGCCATGATCGCCAATGTCTGTTCTAGACAGGGCAACTGATGATGATGAAAGTCTATGCATGTCCCCATCTCTTTGTGGGTTTACATAAAACAAACTCCTGGGGGGAGTGAAAGAGTAAGAGATTTCCTGAGGACGAGGCCAGTGTCGTCAATGGAAATATGCACACGTGCGACTTTGTTGTGTTAAATCTGGGCAGGTTAGAAAAAACAACAAGTAGTCCGCACCCCCACCCCCACCGCCCACGGAATTACACAAAAGAACAAACTAAAATACAAATAATTATAACAACTACAACAACAAGAAAAATGAAATTTAAAAAAAAAAAGAAAAAGAGAGGAACAAAACAATGCCAAGGCATAGCTAGAGATCCTCCCAACAAAGGCCTCAAACAGGTCTCTCGTCGAACAGGTCTCTCGTTCTATTTGTGTCCTCGAGTTAGGCACAATACTGCCACTTTGCTGTGCTAAATCTAAGCAAATGACAGGAGATGTCCAACATACGACTTTGTCGTGTTAAATCTAAGTTAGTGAAGCAAAATACGCACAATGAGAATTCGTTGTGTTAAATCTAAGCAGATGAATGGAGATGTCCAACATGCGACTTCGTTGTGTTAAATCTAAGCAGATGAATGGAGATGTCCAACATGCTACTTCGTTGTGTTAAATTGAAGCAGATGAATGGAGATGTCCAACAGCCGACTTTGTTGTGTTAAATTGAAGCAGATGAATGGAGATGTCTGTTACGATGTTGCTATCCTAAATGTTACGGATTTGGGGGGAATCCGTCTACTTAAAGTTTCGACTGCATTTAAATCGAGAGGTATTTAATATCCAAACTTTCGTACCATGCCACACACTAAGAACAATCTGAATAAGTTTCATAAACAGACCTGCAGGGCCACAAATTTAATTACATTAATTACCCTAACAATTTTGTCTAGATCTATTATATAGTAAAGACAACATCAGCAGCATCAAATCCAAATTCAATAATACTTCACTAGAATTCTACTCTAGATTCCTATAATATTATTATACTTCTGACTCACTAACAATCTAAGTACTAATTATATATATCTCAGATCTGGTCTGCCTACTATATGTCTATCAATACACTAATATGGTCTCTGGCGACAATGTCATCTCAGCCATTTGTGCCTAACGCTTATAATAATCGAGCCCGTCAATACAAACTGACGTAGTTAAGTCTAGAGATCTACTCTAGGATGGGCTGGCAATGCCCAGCCTCATCCAGACAAATCAATCACAATTCACAGATGTGTATGCCATACATTCATACTAGTTGCAAGTCTATATATATCTTTATCTTGCATTCTTGGGTAGCACTCCTAGTATATGCGGCAATCATGTCCTACTGGATAACTTATGTTCAGCTCCTCGTTCATGGTTGAGTCATCAATAGACAAACACTTACGATTAGTCCCTGGTGGACACCAGGGAACGATGGACAATAGCGGTGGGCATATCTCATTCAGGCATATGGATTCATCTCAAATGTCTATAGTGGACTAGACTTGAGTCGTACAACTTTATGATTCTTCAGGCAGAATCGTGCCGACGCCTGCACAGATTGGAGTTTTCTGTATGGAGTGCAGGATATATGTCTGGGCTGACTTTTATACTGTCTAGCCACCTGCAACTACCGTCCAAATCCCTAGATTTCATTGGTGCGGTCAGCTCCGAGCTGAGCTCGCAGTATAATATATTCTATGTGGGAGTCGGTCACGGCCTCGCATTAAAACAGACAAGGTCAATTTAAAATGTCAAAACAACTACTGAAATCTTTAAACCCTCGTGCTTTCTAAATTTTATGCACGAATTTCTGAACGCGACTAAGCGTCTTAAACTATCTATCCTTATTCGCCCCTTCTCTTCCCTTCTAAGTGTTCATCAAAATCACGGGGTCGAGAACGGCTCTGTCACTCCTAGCTATACATTTATTCTATCTCGCCCCACTTTCTTTCCATCTCTAAAACAAAAGTGTTTCAAACAAACTGTTCACGAGAACAGCTCAAGGACAAATTACGCTGGTTAGAATTAACAAGTCGTGAAAATTTACTCACTAAACTCTTGACCTAGCAGGGCATTTATGGACTTAATCTGTCCTTGACAATGTCCAACATGCGACTTTGTTGTGTTAAATCTAAGCAGATGAATGGAGATGTCCAAAATGCGCCTTTGTTGTGTAAAATCTAAGCAGGTGAATAGAGATGTCCAACATGCGCCTTTGTTGTGTAAAATCTAAGCAGATGAATGGAGATGTCCAACATGCGCCTTTACTGTCTTAAATCTCGGCAAATGAATGGAGATGCTCACGGGTGAATTCCTGTGTTGATCAGAGCGTATGAATGGAAATCCACACACGCGAGTTTGTTGTGTTAAATCAAGGCAATCGGATCGAGCTGCGCACACATGCGTGACACAGTCCTATTGCAAAGTCGTTGGGTATAATAAGGAACTAAGACACAACCGCAACAAGACAGCATGTCCAAGTGCGTGGGTAGAACCATTCTCAGGTCATGAGTGAGCGATCTCCTCTAGTCTATGGGCGGTGATTGCATTCCCGCCTTGGATCTAATTCACTGATTAAAGTTCATGATGATAAGATAACTGATATAAATATGATATTAATCAACGATGGCGCCTTGCATAATGATATTGGGCGCCTGCAAATCATATTTACGATAATTATAAAGAGCTGCAGAATGGAATGCTGCACGCCCACCTTGAAAAGACGACTAGAACTCGTATTTTTGTGTCGGTGTGTATGGTCCTTATAAATATGTTTTCAATTTGGCCAGGTCTTTGGGAACTGCGGGAGAAAACTAATCAGTATAGAAGGGCATAGCAGTTCAGTACTTTTATCCTCCAGTGAAGGCAAACGTAATATTACCGAGCTCAAGTCGGTGAGCTAGGTTTAAATTGTATAAAATATCAATACATGGGCACTTTATTTCAAACATTATTTCAAACTGAACTTTACATAGTCCATTTCCAAGATATGTGGACTATCCCAAAATGAGGAGCAATGTTGAGAAAATGAAGGTGGAGCATTTTGGGCCCTTAAATGCCTAGGCGTGATTTTATCTTCTGGTGCCATACCTATGCCTTCGACTATGGCCTAGAAACAGGGCCCAGTTTTGATGCATCCCGTGGGAGTTAGTAAAAATGCGGATTTAGAAAAGTATTTAAAACCGATAAAATTGTCTTTATTTTTGGAAGAACAAACCAAAAAATGTGCACTGAATTCACTGACCCTCTCTGGTAATACAAATACGCAATCTGGTACATGCCTTACGAAGGGAGCAAACTTCCTGGTTTGTGCTTTGTAAACCAATCAGTAAACACTACTAATTACCTTCCCTTGGTTCCCTAATTGCCACTTTTCTCTTCATACGTGCTGTGGACTCTTGGCCACCTTTGCTTGTCTTCGAGTTACTAGCCCTGGTTTGTACTCGCTGCCCAAGGTTACAGAGGAGACTACTGATTATCAAATCACTGGGGAGGCTGCCCGTCCATCTTCGATCTGGTAGGGTCATTAAGATGTAGGAGGGAGATGGGAGAGGGAAGGAGAATTATTTGAATAGGAGATGTCTTTATCTGCCCTATGCACTCCAAAATGTTTTAGGACATGGTCGGACACTGGGAGAAACAAGAAAACCTATCTTTAGCAAAACCCTATCTTAGCAACAAACACATAGATAAATAAATAAAGAAAGAAAGAAAGAAAGAAAGAAAGTAGATAAATAAATAAATACATTAAAGCTATACAGAAGCTGTCGATCGTTAGGATGTTCGTCAGTTAATGAAAAAAAAAAAAAAGCTAGCAAAATTTCCAACGAGTCCCTGAAACAGGACCACTTCCCTTCACTCTGCAACTTCATTCCGCATGACTGTCTATGCCATGGTATTATATTGTTGATAACTTAAGGATTGCAGAATACTTTTCTGCCCCCCCCCCTCCCCCCCCCCCCCCCCATCCCCAAAGCATAAATCTGCCAGGCCAGTGGGTAATGAGCGGACATACACAGGGCAAAATGAATGAAAGCAAAGTAGTATACACAATTGACAGCAACAGACACAACGACATTCACGAGAAAATCGCCGATCCTTTTAACATTAATGACTTGAAATCTGTACAAACTTAAATTGCCACAGAAAACAAAAAGGGAAAAAAAAAATAAGCTAGCAAAATTTCCAACGAGTCCCTGAAACAGGACCACTTCCCTTCACTCTGCAGCTTCATTCCGCATGACTTTCTATGCCATGGTATTATATTGTTGATAACTTAAGGATTGCAGAATACTTTTCTGCCCCCCCCCCCCCCCCAGCATAATTGTACCTTTTTGTTTTCTGTGGCAATTTAAGTTTGTACAGATTTCAAGTCCAATATTAATGTTAAAAGGATCGGAGATTTTTTCGTGAATGTCGTTGTGTCTGTTGCTGTCAATTTTGTATACTACTTTGCTTTCATTCATTTTGCCCTGTGTATGTCCGCTCATTACCCACTGGCCTGGCAGAAGGGGATAAGGGACATTGTGGGAGAGGTAAGGGGAGGTGGTGGAGTGGGAGAGTAGGAATCCACATTATGGTCGTTATCGTTGAGACGTTGGAAGTCTGGGGATACAGACAGAAGGTGGGGTGTGGAGGCAGAGAGAAAGAGAGAGAGAGAGAGTGAATGACAGAGACAGAGAGAGAAACACGCACACAGGCACACACACACACACACACACACAGGCAGAGAGAGAGAGAAGGAGAAAGAGACTGCATTTCAGACAAGGTCCTTGCAGGTCTGTTTATTGTCTTTTCTCAGAGACAGCCGCAGCCATTTTCATGATTCTTCTGTTTCTCTCTGTATAGCGATGCCGCCCCTGGTGGAACATTTCTGTCAGAAGCAATGTGTAAACAGCATCCATCATCAGATGTTGTTCTGTTGGAATAGCCAAAGCTTTCACGTACGTAATTGACAAAATCTATCCATCTGTAACTCGCGGTAGTTTTCTCATCCATTCACGAGACCACAGACGAAGGAGTATTTTTCTTGTCAAAATCCGAGTCCTTGAAACTTGAGTTCTGTCGTCTGGAGTAAGACATAAATAATACGTCAGTAAGTTAGGCGTGAATTAGTTTTTTGTTTATTTTTTTTTTCACAACGGTGTCCTACATTTATCACTGCTAATACTTTTGCTTTTAGATGCACTTGCAATATTTGACACTTCATACAGACAGTTTCAAGTTCACTTTAGAAACAATTTGAATGAAAGCACGTTATTTAATTAGCTTTGCCAAATAATTATAAAGTGAAAATAAAATTAAAATATAAACTGTGTTGTTTATTTGCTGTTTTTTTTTTTCTTGTTTTGTTTTGTTTTTGCAAGTGTGTCATATGATGGTGAACACATTTAAAACGCGTGACTAAATTTGGTTTTGTTTTGTTTGATGACTTTGAAAGTTCCACTTCGCTCCAAGTCGATAGATAATAGAGAAACAAAACCGAGGTCCATGGTTCGCTTGTCAAACTGACAGAATGCATCATTTGAAAAATGACACTCAACTGACTCTTTAGATGAGGCGAAGTGGTTTGCTGAATGAGTCTTTGCAATATTTATTATTCCTTTCAGCACCCCCCCCCTCCCCCGCCATACACACACCCACACTCATTCCAAATACAGAAATTTCAAAATGAAGGACTTTCTGCATTGCCTAACTGTCCATAATTATTATAATATTATAATATAAAACACGTTCTTTCACAATCAAGTCTGACGTCATTTGTCAAACATCCAGGAGGCTCCGATCTCGCAGTTGTTCTAATGATACTTTTCTGGATGAATGCATCACAATGTTTGGTGATGTCATGTCCCCTTAGAATGACAAGGTTCTAACTCCCATCCATCAACTTTTCAGAAATTGATGATTGAAGTTTCATGTGCTCATAGCTTTTAGAGATAGGACTTTTTTCTTTTTCTTTTTAGTTATACTTACAAATTACACACTGAATCCGCTTGATACTTTGACATACAGTGGAGATGGCATGTAGAAGTAGTGTGTAGAGTGTAACTCAGTTCAGTCAGATAGTGGAGATAGAACCGTGTCATTCTAATGGGACGATTAGTAGAACAAATCAGTTCTGGGGCAATACAGCCCAGAATAATTGTGCCCGGAAAGTAGCCTGAAACACGCATCCTCAATCTGGCGTAACGTCCCCTACAGTCTTTCCATGGCCGTCGTATCATCATCATGGACCCCTGGGCAAAGCAATAGGCTGCGGCCCGCCCCTTATGCAACTACTCAGAAATGTGCCTGCATGGGGCCTCCTAAACTTTTGAGGCCCCTGGGCACCTACCCAGTCTCCTCATGCGTTTAGAGGGCTCTCAGTTTCTCCAGTCTCGGTAAAACTTAATTCAGGATATAGCCCCAGTTGTGGTTTTATAGCCACGACTAGTGCCGTCTTGTGGCAACAGGCTACTACTACTACTATTTCCTGCTGCATCCACTGGTGCAGAGGGCAGCAACAAAGGATCTCCAGCCCTGTCTGTCCTAGGCCATGTTTGCGAGAGTTCCCCATGAGTGATTGAAGGATCTCATCTCTGCCTCGATCGTTCTCCGCCAGGTTGCCTTGGGTCTGCCTCGCTTGCGCCGTCCCTCCGGTGTCCACAGAAGTGCTGTTTTGGTTATAGAATTTACTTCCTTTCGCAGCACGTGTCCAAGCCATCTCCATCGTCTCTCCGTGGTGATGTTGGCTATTTCTCACAGGCTGGGTAAACTAAAAGTAATGATACAAGGTGGAAAAAAATCATGTGGCGCTGCATCCCATCTTTATGTCTTTGTCCAATTTCTATTCTGTAATGGCCAGAATTACCTATGGTTGCCAAACATGGTCGATTACAAAACAACTTACGAACAAATTAAGAACTACCCAAAGGGCAATGGAAAGAAGAATGCTTAACGTCAGAGTACAAGATACATTCAGCACACCGAAATTCGCACACAAAGCTAACGGACATAGTAAAATACATGCTACAACAAACGTGGAACTGGGCTGGACATGTGGGAAGTATGAACGACAATAAATGGACAAAACGCTGCACTGAATGGCAACAGCGGACAACAAAAAGAACACGAGGACGATCAGGAAGAAGATGGCAGGATGATATTGAGAAGGGGGGGGGGAACAACATGGATGAGGAAGACATAGACAGAAAGGAATGGACGCCATTGTTGGAGGACTACATCCTGTAGTGGATGGACAATGCCTAGGTGAAAGGTGAAAGATGAAATTGTCAGAACAAACTATTGGCCGTTTAAAATTGTTATTATAATCCAGTGGAAAGCTCGAGCACATTCCATTCTATAAAATGATGTTAACTAGTGAATCTGACACAGGCTGGCTCATGCGGTCATTCTTCATACCACCACGGAACTGGCCAGATCCGCATCAAATTTAGATGCGAGACACAGAGTACCGAGGCGAATTACCTCGTCATATTCCGTCTGCCGATTTGCTCGCGTATTGTCGATGTCAACGATGCAACAATGCCCACCACACCCCTTCATAACTGAAAGAAAAACACTACTACCCATCATCCCAAACGGGATTAAAGAGTTATACAAATACAAAATTTTTATAGGCGTGAAGTTTGCAGACATATGGTGGTGGAAGGAATGGTTCGCCTCGGCATTGTCTAGGCTTGTATGATACAATGGTTAACTTACTTTTAGTACAGTTATATAAATAATACATTATAAGTCATTGGCGACATCAATTATGTCACACACTTTAAACACTTTCTGGCAATCCCCACGAGTTTGCAGAACTCTATGATCTAACCCGCTCTTTACTTAATTCGTTGAGCAATTAAAAAATAAATAATTCATAGGCAAATTCGTTTGAAAACCCACAGACAAGCATTTTGTTTTCTTTGTCACTGCTGACTCCGCGAAGCCTAACACTCATATTTAAGCAAATTCCGTAACCCACAGTTAAGCACTTTCCTTTCTCTGTCATTGCTGACCCCGCGAAGCCCATTTATTTACATCGTCTGAGTTGAATAGGAACCCTTAGGAATGGAAGCTGATCTCCTAACAGGTGATAAACCAAACTGCCTAGGCCAAAAGTGACAAATGCATAATAGGCCTAGCCCTAATGGTGTTTCTACAAAGCGAATTGCCTATCCCACACTTTTGACCACTTACCGTGAAACATTTTTTTTTTTGGTTGCTTTATTTCTCCCGTAAAGGATGCAAAATGAGTTTGGCAATTTGCTTACGAGCATGACGAGATGCACTTCATGCCCTGTATTTCAGTTGAATTTAAGTATGCCAAATAATTCTCTACTCCTTTCATTTTATCGGCAGCTATAGATTATTTTCAATTCAAATTATTTCATTGGCACTTAGCATTTTTTTTTCTTCCTGCGACATAAATAAAATTGTGTATTCTCAAATAGCTGAAAATTTTAAACAGTCTGTAAAAGGTTCCATTATGTGTGCACTGCCCCACTATTGAACGTATACTCTTTGTGTTTATTTTGCTTTGTGCGTTATAAAAGCAAACAACACGCGCCAGGTGGTAGGAAATTCGATAATCTTCACTCAAAGGAATAGTTAGCATAGTGGTATACCAGTCTATACCCCCCCCCCCGCTCCCTCCCATAGTGTTAAAGTGTAGAATCAATAACGATTCATGGGCTCGTAATAATTGTAAATATCTACATGCATGGGAAAGGATTTAGGAAACATTCGTACCACATATATTTATACTTGTTTACTTACGTCACCCAAAAAGGATTAAGTTGACCACACGGCAGCTGAGCATGCGCAGTAGCAAAGATTAGTTGTAATCCAAAATGAACTGAAACGGTTAAGGGGGAGGAGGAAACAAATGGCTCTGGTACCTCCGAATACAGACAAAATAAATTAAAAATTTCGTAGACGTACAATTTTTGTGACGTCAAGAGGTAGAAACCAATCCTGTATTATTTTTTTTTTCACCACACTTTGACAGAGTCTCTTAGGGGTAAGCCAGACCCAGGCTGGCCTAGGCCCCACATTGGTGGCTCACCACCTAATTACTATGCATCACACTGTAACACTACTAACTGCGGTGTGAGTTGTGAGTATTGTTTTAAATTAGAGCGATGCATAATAATTAGGTGATGAGCCACCTGTGTGGGGCCTACCCTAGCCTGGGTCTGGCTTACTCCTTTGTTGTCACGCACCATGGGATTTAACTGGGGCGTGGAGGAGAGGTCGGGGTGGGCTGGGGAGTTTTTTCGTTTTTTTGCCATGTACTGGACTTTCCCAAAATTATTTGGGGCGAGACTTTATTATTGTCTTTACATAAATGAAAGGTTACACAATAAAATAAAACATGTAATCCCTCGTGAACGTTCATGAGCCACTTGAAAAGGGAAATAGACAAAGAAAATGGCTTTTTCATTTTTTATGATCTGCAGTCATGTTTTTTTTCCTTTCATCCATGACATAATCTATTTTTGGGTGGTGCGTTTTTTATGGCTGTATTTTTTTTTTTTCCTCCCAGAAAGTAGGTCAACCGGCGGATCTTTTTTTTTTTTTTCAAGCAAGAGCAGCTGACGCTAAGGGCACATCTACAGAAAATAGCGCTTAATATGGCAAGCACTGAAATCGAGCTCATTCCAAGACATCTGACACCTATCTTTTTGGATAACTTTACCATAATTATATTACCTCAAAAAAATACAAGGCAAACTCATTAATCTGTTGATGTGCAAATTATGGCGTTACAAAGAAAATTATAAACACTATCACGATGGATATATTCTTTTTATTGTTATCACAATAGAGTCAGTCCCGGGTGAATCTATTTGAGAATTAACTCTTTGGGTGCCATGAATTTTTCCACGTGGTGGAGTGAAATGAAGACTAACCACAGCAACATCAATTACATCAGAAAGTCGACTTACTTTCTTCCCGAAACAATATAGTCCAGCATTCTTGTGCACCAATACATTGCTGATTGGCACAAACGTGCCCAGCGGAAGAACTGATAATACATCGGTGATTGGCATACAAAGAGTTTTTTTTAAAGAAACTTGCCTCTCTGACGTCATGTGAAACAAACAAATATGTGCGAAATAATCCGATTTTTGTATTTTACCTCGAGCGTGTGAGTTTGTCAAAAAAAAAAAAACCCACCTAATTCTTTTAATAGCTTCAATTCTAAATTTAATCTGTCAAGGTGTAGAGATGAGTAATAAATAATTGTCTCTCCCCGCTTCCCTAGTTCATCAGCATACCTAGAGCTTGGTTCTTGTTTGTTCAAACTGCTCGTTTTGCACAGCTGAGAAATTCAGGCTTTTGGTATTATTGCAAGGAGTTAGAATCGTGAGAATAAATAGGAACTATGAAACCGTCGAACAAGTACCACAACGCATTTTAAAAACAAGTGCCAATGTGTGCCTTAATTTGTTTACCTCTTCTACTTACTGTAACATGTAAACTTTGTTGTTGTTTTTTTTTAGAAAATTTAATTGAGATAGATTTGAATTTTTTTGTATTTTGTATACTTCTTTAGTCCCATTTGGGAAATCTACCATAGTGTCACTGCAGCCCAGTTATAACTGGAGCAGACACGCCGTCGCCACAGTGCATCGCCGGTCGGCGGGTTGTTCAGATAGATCAAACAAGAAACTGAGATTGCGATGGACAGGTTGTCAAAAAGTGTCACGGATTAGTTTTTCTTGCGAATACGTTTAGAGACGAATCAGTGGGTGTGAATGCTCTCTGCTTTCCAGGTTAATCATCTAGTTTGCATTTGCAAAATTCACAGTTTACATTGTGTAAAAAGATTCAGAAAATATTCATGCCGTCAAAAAGCTGTTCAGTTTTGTTTTGTTTTTTTGTTTGTTTTGTTTTGTTATTGAAATGTCAGTAATTCGTGGCAGTCTGACAGATGTAAACAAAAAGTCAGTATAATTTAAAATTTTTCACTAAACGACATCTGTATACGTATAAATCTTGCATTCTGCAGTGCCTGTGGACAGAAAATATAGCAGCCTGGTTACCTTAAAAACATTGCTTCGATAAGTTTGCAATGTTATGAGCAAATTCAAGGAAAAAATGTTTGAGCTTTAGGCATTTTCAAAACCCCTTGAACACTTGAATTCTTTATGAGCGAACTTAAAGGACCAATAAAAATGACTTTTCCACTTCTAATTAGCAAAATCTGATTATATTGAATAAATCAATAATTATATGCGATCATTTTCTGTACTGAAATTATCAAAAGAAGTCGATTGCTTTATATAAAAAATCTGTGACGTACGATTCGTGGTTTTATACACACGATCTTAAGATCTGTTTGAGATCAAGAACAGCTGACGCTGGAAGGAAAATATACGCCTGTGCGGGATAGTGTGTACGTAATTAACCTTTTGAAGTTACTTTCCTAGCCAAGAGACAAAAAGGACCGCCACAGGGCAGCATTGAAATGAAAGGTGTTATTGCTTTGATTCTGATGATGTCATCGTCTTGGATCTAGGGCAGCTTACTCGTAGGGTGAACTACAGAAAAAAAAAGCAAGGAAACTGTCATATTATATACGCCGTACGTGAGGTAGTGGACTTATCTTTTCAATTGGGGATGGGGGAATGTGGGGGAGGAGGGGGGGGGGACAGAGTAGGTGATTAGGCGAATGGAAGATGGAAAGTTTCAGGTCGGAGTTGTGAGGTGGGGAGAGATGGTTATATTGATGTTGCAGTGGCAGGGTGGAGAGATCATTGGGAGATAAGACCATTTAGGAACCTTTGCCACAGATAATTAATAAAATTATGTCTTTTGTGTCAGCTGCAAACCTGGTATTTTCTATTGTAAAGCTTTTTGTGTGTTCTTGTAACAGTGACTGGGTACTCTTAATATGCAAACTCATCCCTCTCCGACACCATTGGGCCCTTTATTTCGCACAAATAACAATTAGTATGACCTTTATAAGAAGGTCGAACTCAAGAGGGCTCCGCTGAAAAGGCGTTGTTTCATTTTATTGTAATATATTTCTATTCTATTTTGTTCATTTTCAAGCATCATTTTAGTCGCAACGTTTTTTCTTTTTGTGTTTATTTAGTCCGGTTTTGAAATCTTTCCAAATTTATGTTTTGCTCCTAGCGGGGAAGGGGGAGGGGGTGCGAAATTCATTTTTGTCTTTTTTGAACATTTCAGTTGTTATTGTTTGAAATTGTATTTCCTCAAAGCTTCATGATGGCAAATTTATGTAAGACTCTTTATGCACAGGCTAGCAGTTGATGGGCACTTCTTCCAGGGTCTCCTTCTGTCCTAGCATTCTTCTGTATTCCGTCCAAGACCTTGCTTCTTCCTAGCACAATAACTGGTCTTGTCCACAGCGTCCGTTCCGCTATTTTTACGGAAAATGACGTATGAAAAACTTTCTTTGCTTCTGTGGCGGTGAGGAGCGGGGCGGAACGGAACGGATGCGGTGGACAAGTATACAAAAGCAAAAATTGTTTGACGTTATTGTCGGTAAAAATCGCGGAGCGGAGCGGATGCTGTGCACAAGAGCAGTAAGACCGTTCTCTTGTAGACGTGCTTTCTCCAAACTCAGACTCCAAACTCAGACTCCAAACTCAGACTTCAAACTCAGACTCAAAACTCAGACTCCAAACTCAGACTCCAAATTCAGACTCCAAACTCAGACTCCAAACTCAGACTCCAAACTCAGACTCCAAACTCAGACTTCAAACTCAGACTCCAAACTCAGACTCCAAACTCAGACTTCAAACTCAGACTCCAAACTCAGACTCCAAACTCAGACTCCAAATTCAGACTCCAAACTCAGACTCCAAACTCAGACTCCAAACTCAGACTCCAAACTCAGACTTCAAACTCAGACTCCAAACTCAGAATTCAAACTCAGACTCCAAACTCAGACTCCAAACTCAGACTCCAAACTCAGACTTCAAACTCAGACTCCAAATTCAGACTCCAAACTCAGACTCCAAACTCAGACTCCAAACTCAGACTCCAAACTCAGACTCCAAACTCAAACTCCAAACTCAGACTCCAAACTCAGACTCCAAACTCAGACTTCAAACTCAGACTCCAAACTCAGAATTCAAACTCAGAATTCAAACTCAGACTCCAAACTCAGACTCCAAACTCAGACTCCAAACTC
The DNA here is from genome assembly GCA_963931925.1 of Onchidella celtica. Taxonomy (NCBI): domain Eukaryota; kingdom Metazoa; phylum Mollusca; class Gastropoda; order Systellommatophora; family Onchidiidae; genus Onchidella; species Onchidella celtica. Next base: position 17,349,515 of record OZ007578.1, on the reverse strand, counting down.
AGCCTTCAAACTCAGACTCCAAATTCAGACTCCAAACTCAGACTTCAAACTCAGACTCCAAATTCAGACTCCAAACTCAGACTCCAAACTCAGACTCCAAACTCAGACTCCAAACTCAGACTCCAAACTCAGACTCCAAACTCAGAATCCAAACTCAGAATCCAAACTCAGAATCCAAACTCAGACTCCAAACTCAGACTCCAAACTCAGACTTCAAACTCAGACTTCAAACTCAGACTCCAAACTCAGACTCCAAACTAAGACTTCAAACTCAGACTCCAAACTCAGACTCCAAACTCAAACTCCAAACTCAGACTCCAAACTCAGACTCCAAACTCAGATTCCAAACTCAGACTCCAAACTCAGACTCCAAACTCAAGACTTTATTGTTCACAGTTGTGATGTGTTCAGAAGGGAATAGGACATGCTAGGCCGTGGTATAGACTCGACACTGTTTATCAAACAATGAAGTTTAAAGCCGACAGCTGTTTGACTGTTATTGGACATGGCTTTCTGCTTAGTAACATGTGGAGATTGATCAAAGGAGATAAGACACGTGTAAATAGTCTTACGTGAGATATAGTAATATAAAAATAGGATAAGGCACGATTATATCTGGTTGGGTAACAGCTGATTACTGACAGTTTCACGTCTTTTCTAATGCTGCTCATATCAGAGTAAACTGACTTTGCGTTCTTAGCCTTCTAAAGGCGTATCCATTATCCCCATCTCAGTCCTGCCATTCTACTCTGCTCCGCCTGTCGCCTTGCTTCCTCATAGCACAGTGTGGCCGCCAAGGTGTGGACGTACTTTCTCCCCAACTCAAACTCAAACTCATCTCCATCTCACAATAAATCAGAATATTATTATTATCAACGGGGGTGGGGGGGGGGGGATAAATACAGATGGGGGAGGGGGTGTTTCTTGCGTCATGGCAGTTACGGCAAGAAGCAAATAAATATTACAATAATTTACATCCCCATCCCTCCAACCTCCCCCATTGTGCAGTGGACATACCATTGTTGACGAGGGTGCAAGTTGGACGTGAAAAAACAGTTACGGAAAAAGTGCAGGCCGCTCGATATCTGCAGCTCAGGGCCATGCCTTGTGCGAATTGGTGCCCCGCATGTGAACTCCCTTAACGCCCCTGACGCTGAAACGCTGGTCTCCGCACGACGTGCTGGTCAGCAGACACTGTTGTTGAGCATCTGATTGGTCAGGAGCCTAAGGGGTGAAACAGACCAAGCAGGATGTAGGCGCCAGACATTTTGGCTCGCTGCCTGTAAAGTTTACTTCACACTAACACAAAAGGCACTGCCCATACCACCACCCAGCGGGATGCAACGGTCAGTGTTTATTGTGACCTGCCCGCTGCACCCGGAAATACTCTTTTCAGTTATGGTAATGGATTAAAAAAATGTTTTGCTCTTCTTTACCCTTTTAGAGCAAATTGAACAGTTGAATTACTGCTCATCATGTTCCTAAAGGAAACAGTCCAAAAGTCATTGTAAAATACATGAAGGCTTTATCATCGACATCTGCTACTAAAATTGCCGTACGCTCATACAGTGGACTAGCTTCAAAAGGGAAAGAAAAGATAAAGACGTTTGTGCAGAGAAAGTTAGAGAAATGTACAATACTGATCATTGTAGTAGGTTACAAATATTGACTCAGATCTGGTACCAAAAGCCCCTTGGACAACAGATTGTATCGGGCAAGAAGGTGGATGAGGCTAAGCGTTTGAAAAGCCTATATCTTGGAAGGAGGGAGGATTAAAAAAATCTCCAAAATCGAGCATACGTACTTTATAGCACTCCATGTCGCAGTGTGTTTTTTCAATGCTGTTAGATTGTGACGTTGGTGCTTGCAGAAGACCCAAGTCCAGACTACAAAACTAAAATAAAACCGTGGACTTTACATTGTATAATGTGAATGAACTCGTAAGCTAATAACTAGCGCACTCTACGCGACCGTATTGATTATTTTGAGATTACAGCTTCAGATGTTAGAGATAGCCACGATCCACAAATGGGTGTAACTCACATTTAAGCTCATTTAATGCCAGAACAGCGCTCAAAGCTGACCCTGAAAGAATTTTTATCCTTGTTAGGATCAAATTGCAGGAAGTTGCAAATCTCATAAGCCACGAGTTCTAAAGTGGCCACTGTGCATCTTTTGGGGTCTTTAATTGATGTAAATCCCGGAACCACAGAATCTGTATGATCCGATAAGGGAACAGAGAGAGACGAGGTATAGTAAGATCATCGGTTAAACGCAACACGAAGCTTTAATTTGCTTTATGATAAGATACGTACGTGTTTCTTTCCAAAATAATAATAATGCGCATTGTAAAAAAGTCTTTTTGTTTATTTATTGTCATGATATTATCAGTTCTTTTGTTATTGTTGGTTTTTTTGTTGTTGTAGCTGTTCTTATCTTCTGCATTCCCGTTGTGTCGCTTGCTTTTTGTTGTATTTATCGGCGACTGGCCTGGAGTATCGATTTGTTTCATCTGACGTCACAGGACTTTTGCGCCTACGAAATTTTGAATTTGGTTCGTTTTCGTCGGCAATTCCGATGGTTTGACTTTTTAAAATTTTATGTTTCCAATTACACCCAATCTTTGCGAGTGTGCATACTCAGCCGCCGTGCCAAAAACCAAAAATCTATGCAAGTGCGCATGCTCGGATTCCGTGCACTGGGAATGGGTGTTTTTTTTTGGGGGGAGGGGGGAATACATCACAGTTTGGGGTTACGTAAAAGTGAAACAAACCTAAAACGCACTCTGAAAAGATTCTACCTTGACTCTATCCTAGCTCTGTCCTGATCATCGAGTACGGAACTCTGAAAAAAAAAAAAAAAGAAACATTTCAGGAAAGAACTTCATTATCAGAGAATCTGTTTAAAGTAATGAACGCAAAGAAAACAAGAGGACGACTCGGGAGACGACGGAGAGATGATAATTATTGTGAAGACAGGTGGACAGGCATGGACACGACGGACGGGAAACAGAGAAGAATGGAGATCGTTGGCGGAGAGCTACATCCTGCAGTGGACGGACGAGGCCTAACAAGAATGAACAAAAACACGGTTATGACGAGACTTCGTTTGCTTCGAGCAGTGGGGCTAAACGTGGACGAGTTTGATTTCCAAGGCGTGGGAGGGGGCGAAAACAAACAAAAGGGCGACGAGCGGGCGAAAACAATGAAAGGGGGCTGTGGTGGGCGAAAATGGTCACGAATGGAAAACAATTTGGGGGCAAATGCAAGGGCTGACGTGTTCAATAGCATTCGTAAATGGGTTATTATGAATAGAAAAGGCCCTTTCAGTTTAGTGCATTTGATAAAGAAGGTTTTCTGTTTTATAACGAGTAATCAACACGTCTATTGACACAAACAAGGCCTTGAAAAGCTTAACATCAGAATTTGTGTGTAGCCTGTCTTCTTGTAAAATGTATCCGTTGGGTCTGTGTAGGGATTGAGGAGGGAGGAGATGACAGAAAATTTGGAGCCTAAGGGAGCGATTGCCTGAAAAAAGGTTGATAAGCACTAGCTTAGAGAGATACCCTTAATCATCTTTGTAGAAATAACAGAATGGATGTCTAGACAGTCGTAATCAATTCTAATTAAGAAATGAATGAATAGAATGTTACTGTCGGACTATTTGATGAATTGACTTACTAACTGGCTAAGTACGAGCGTATATGACTGACTGTCCGATAGTTTAACTGTCTAATCAGCTTGTCTATTGAATGAATGAATGACTGAATGAAAGAATAAATGAATGAATGAATGGACGAACGAATGAAAGAAAGAATGAATGAATGAATGGATGAACTATGAATGTTTGAATGAATGAATATTATTTGGTCGTCCAATAACGTCAGTGAAGACACTATTCAAAAAAAGTATGTGATTTGTGCCTTATCCTCCAACACAGAGAATATTGCGGGTTCTGTGTGTCTTTGTGTGGGTGGTGGCAAACTGAGATCGCATTTTCCCATTTTACATTCCGATATTATTAATATTTTCTCTTTATTACGAGTAATTTTTCGCTTGAATGCTCACCCTGGCAACAGTTGGCCAGAGGGGGAAATGGGTCAGCGTGACCGAAGATATTCGATAGAATCTGTCTTCCGGGCAACAGGAAAGTCAAAGATTCAGAAGATACGAATTTTATGTTATGTAATAATAGAAAACAAGATTTTTGGGGAAAACCCAGCTGGTTGGATGTGGGGCAGCCATCAAAAAGAGTGGTGAGTGGAGAAGGTGAGGCAAACAACTGGCCATGAGTAAAGCTCAGACTACTCATATCACCTGACTAGTACGAAATGCAATGTTGGTCTCACTTAAAAGCAAGGTTAAGGTCACGGAATTTGGGAATTTTTGATAAAATTTTTGAAGCCTATTGTAGTGGGCATTGTATCATGCTGTTAGAGTAATGTTTGCTCTATCTATCTATCTATCTATCTATCTATCTATCTATCTATCTATCTATCTATCTATCTATCTATCTATCTATCTATCTATCTATCTATCTATCTATCTATCTATCTATCTGTCTATCTATCTATCTATCTATCTATCTCTATCTATCTGTCTGTCTGTCTGTCTGTCTGTCTGTCTGTCTGTCTGTCTGCCTGTCTGTCTGTCTGTCTGTCTGTCTATCTATCTATCTATCTATCTATCTATCTATCTATCTATCTATCTATCTATCTATCTATCTATCTATCTATCTATCTATCAGTCGCCCGGTAGTGTCTCGCTTGCAGACATTATGTACCTGCAGTGTGGGATGCCGCCCCCCCCCCCTTAGTACAACATAACACAACCTAATTTAATGATAGTGTTGTCATGTTGCGCTCCTATGGTAATTAAATTTATTCATATCCTTGAATTTGGTAACAGGATGAAACATCCTTTATCTTCCTGGTATTTATTATTTTTGACATTCGACACCACTTTATCTTTGCTCTCTGTGTAACCACCAGGCATCTTCGAACATCAAAACCCTGTATTAGCAATAAAATATGCGGTTAGTGAGCAAATGATCAGGTACAAAACAAATGGGCTTTCATTTACATGGGGTCTGTAGCTCTTTCTCATCACTAACGATGCCGATCATACATTTTCGTATAAATGGTGCTATTCTATAGATAATAACGTATTATTGAGTTTAGGAATGATCTACCAGGTGCAGGAAGCTCAAATGTGGTAGTCTTGAAGACAAAAATAATCTATTGTAATTTTCTTGTCGTCAGGATATGATACGTTTTCAATTTCAGTAAGAACGTGGTAGGTAATTAATTTTCAATGTTAATGTGGTATTAAATTTAATATAGCATAGGAAAGAAATGAATATATGCATTGCTATTATTGCTGTTGTTGTAGTAGCAGTTGTTATTGTTGTTGTTGTTGTGGTTGTTCTTGTTGTTTAATATTTTTTCTGAGTACTTGCCGTATCAGACTTTTTCTGGTCATGAAATCCTTGAGCTTCCCACCATGTTTCTAAGTAGAAACAATATCTAGCCAAGGATTCATTTTGTCTGCCGATTTATTTTCGTGTCCTGGCGGTCAGATCTTGTAGGAGGTTCACTGCTCTATAAGAGAGACTGAAAATTGTATGACTTTTGAACATCAGCTGCAGAGACATCTTTTTACACTCTGAATGTCCATCTAGTATTTTTTTAGTATGACTGTGTATTGTGTGTGTGATTTCTAAATGACATGATTGTTTTAAAGCGCTTAGAGCCTGGTTGTTAACCGGATGAAGGGCTGTACAAAAGCTACGTATTATTATTATTATTATCATTATAAAATACTCTGCGAAGTGAAACGAACTAATTGCCTGTTATGATTAACAAAAGAAAAGTCAGATAACCCTTCCCTGGCTCACCATGCAAATGAGCACTTACTACCCAGGCATAACTTACAAGTACGGCCACTTCAATTTTGCTTCTTCTTTTTGTTTCCAGATACCAATCGCTGGCTTCACTAACGAGGCGCAGGAGGGAATGAGCAGTCTATAAGGGTGAGTCAACGTCTCTTAGTTTATGGTCCTGTTTTGTTTGATTGCGTAGGCGGGTTTTTCATCAATCGTCTTTCTCGTTAAAGTTGTTACTCCTGGGGCGGATTTTGTGTGTTTGCTGGTACGGGCACGGAGTATTTTACATTGTAAGCCACTGCTGAACAGTAGACACAACTCGGTATTTTCTGAATTTGGCATTGTAATTAGACTGCACATCCAAAACAACTTTCTTTTGTGTCGGCAATATACGTGGGTGGAAGGAGGATGAGGGATGAACAGGTGTAGATATGTGTTGTTATTAGGTATTTATACTTGTTTTTTGTTGTTGGTGTTATAGTTAATTTTGTTTTTATTTTGTTTATGTGTTAAATTGTCAGGTCAGTTCGTCTGACCTTGCCAGGAAAATCCTGCACGTATTTAGTCAACATTTCCCTTTTTTCATTTTATTCTTTTGGGTAAATATAGCACCCAAAGGTCTTTTATTTCTCTGCCACAGTGAGATCTTCCCGAGGACAATACAATTTTACTTTGAATGAGATGTTTATTTATGTAGCTATTTAGTTACTAAGCAGAGCCGCCTATACCTTGTCATATTGCCATCCTCTTGCTCCAACTTCCACGGCCCTTTACTAGCCTTTTGCTTCCTGCCAGTTAGTGCCTCCCTAAGGGTTGAAAATAATCGTTTTGTCTGTTGCGCTTCTCCAAGTGAATTTTGGTTTTCCCTCATTTGTCTCTTGCCGGTTGGTTTTGTTTTAAGTCGTAGTTTGAGGCGGTTCCCAGCTCTTGGCATGTACACCTCACCTGTCTTAGTTTATGTTCTTTTCTTGTTCTTGTTTCTTTCTGTTTTATGTTTTTTTCGTAGGGTTTAGTAGTTGTTTTTAGTATTGTGTCCGGGCAGCGGCCTAGTTCGACCTACTCTTCTCAATTGTCAAGGATTCTTCAACGGGCGCAACGTGCTCACGGGCCCTAAGAGTTTTTCGTCCTTATCCGAGAAGACTAGGTGCTCGATCCTATCATCACAGGCTCAGGGCCATGGATTATTCCCCCAAAAAGAATTTCCAACATGCCTTCACCGACCGGGGATCGAACCCGGTACCTTCAGCATGAGAGGCGAGCACCTTGCCTTGAGGCCAATGTGTCCGTTCTTGCCTCTTGGTGTCCGTCTTATGACCATATATGGAAATCTGGTGTTTCTCAAACTCAGTATGAGTCTTAACCGCCATAGTCTCATCTCTTTTTGATTGGATCTATTGAACACTTTTTCATTTGTGACAAGATCTCTTTTTGATATTTTAGGAGCTTTCTCAAGCAGGACCGAAAAAGATGCGAAAACCAATATATATATCAGCTTCTGTGTGCTGGTGGTGTCACTGACAAAGCTGAAAGATTGAACAAAGAAAATTAGTGCTTTTTCTTTTCCTTTTTTTTTTTTAAACCAACTCTATGAAATCCTGTTAGATATTTTAGGGTCTTTCTTACGCAGGACTGAATAAGACACGAAAACCCATAAATAATAATTATTGATGGCATTTATATAGCGCATATCCATTGCCATTAGAAATGCTCTATGCGCTTTACAGAAGCTCTCTCACTCGCTCTTTCTTTCTCTCACCCTCTCTCTCTCTCTCGCTCACTCTCTCTATCTCTCTCTTTGATCTCAGAGCAAAGTGTAACCGCAGCTTGTTAGGCGCCGTTCACAACTCACAATTAGTATTCTAAAGTATTATAATAATATTTGAATAAATATTCATATTTATTTAATAATGAATTATACATTTTTGTTGGTGATAGAATATCTTCCGTTGCTTTCACGGACAAAGCTGAAAGACTGAACACAGAAATTAGTGGCGTTTTTTAAAAAATAATTGTTTTAACCAAATCTGTGAATCCCTAGAAAGTCATGAGGTCTAGTGAAAACTATCTTGGCCTTTGATCTGGGAAAGTACATTATCATTCTCGAGGGAACTTACAACTCCGAAGCCAGGTAAGTTTCACTGGCTGGTCGTAAAGAGAGAATTAACAACAACAAGCATAACATTATTAAAACCTGATCGCTGTACTGCATTGCAATGTTCATTGTCGGCCTATAAAGTGTTGTGTCCGCAGAGTATCACTGACTGGTCCTTTTTCTGCTCTCGTTGCTTCTCTTCCGCTTTCGTCGTAATAGAGTCACCGCTTTGTTTGTAGTAAATGTGAGAGCTTTAATCTACCTTTGAATAATGGTTTGTTTACGTCCAACACAATCGAAGATAGCACAGCAGATCGATATGTCATTAATCAAACCGGAAATAAAGCCGATGTTTTTTCACCTAAAACAACAACAACAATAACAACAACCAACTGTATTGTAAAGAAAACAATCGTACGCAATGTAAAAAAAAAATAGAGAAGAAGAAAACTGGGGGGGGGGGGGAGAGGGGGGGGGGCGAGAAAGACAATAGAACATAAGCGGAAATTAAACTTGTCCCAGGGACAGTCCTCTAGCTTCACAAAATTATACCCGGTTCATGTGTTAAGCTGAGTTTTCATGAGTAGGGAAAACGGAGACGCTATTGAAACCTACCTCAAAAACCCTACAATTACTGAAACAGAAAGAATGTTTTCATGAGTGCGGGAAAAGCCGTTTCCGTACACAAGGAAAGGCTCCTTCTTTTGTCTACTTGACGAAATTTTGACGTTTTGCATTTCCGTTTCCGTACACATGAAAACACGGCTTTACTCTTCCAATACCCAACATGATAATTGTTTTACCTCAGGTTGTTTTGTACTTCACTTCTCATGCCTATAATGTGGTAATTATAGATGTGCATGTGCGAGTGTGGATGTGTATGTCACAGTGTGCGTGTGAAGTGTGTGTCGGTATGGGTGTGTGCGTGTGTGTGTGTGTGTGCGTGTGTGCGTGTGTGTGCGTGTGTGTGTGTGTAAGCTTCCATTTAGTTCATAGCTGGTGCTAACCTTTAGGTCCTTTCTTATATATTATAATTTATCTGGTGTTTCAGATGAATTACCCAGCTCTGAATCGCTTTGGTTTTGTTCTTTATGCAAACGTGTGATTAAATTTCTGGGTGAACCTGACATACACTTTAGGGAACGTTTGGTCTATCCAGGTTTCATTAAACACTGAATAATTATACAGTTTAATTAGGTACCATGCCCAGGAAGAGCTGTTCGTTAGAGGACCTTGGCGCTGCTTACTGTGTCCACATCTCTATGTTATTATTATAGAAGATCCACATGCCCTTTGTTCTTTCAAAAGCCAAGCCATTGAACATTTTTTCCTACCCTATAAATTTTAGCATAAAACCTAACAAAATGTCACTCGTGAGCACAGCAGGCCAATTACTCTGCAAATAAAAGTGAGGTCTCATTTTGCATTCTACAATTTTAACATTAATTTGCCTTTTGGGGAATTCAGAGATGTTTTACAAAGGAACTCTGTGTCGGGACATTCCACGGTAACTGACGGGACGTTCAGACAATACCTTTTAGGAAAGAACAGGCCACTAAATGAATAACCACTATTTATTTCAAAATGGATTAATCCGTCCTCCAGAAAAATGGTACAGAAGTGATAAAAATGTGTTTTAAATGATAAAAATTAAGATGAGTCCACTCACTTGCCTTCGCTTTAATTGGTAACTGATCGGACTGAAAAAGTACCATGCTTTTTAAATAGCAAAACGAAAATGCAAAATTTGTGAAACCAAACTAACGGGATTAGTGAGTAATGTTTTTCTACATTAAAAAAAAATGCATTTGAGCATACAGAAAAAGCATAAATAATCAAGTTTTACTTTTAAACACAATGGAGCAATTAGTTTGATTAACTGATGAGACATAATCGTGGTAACTGAAGGGATGTTGCAAACATGACTTGTGCTTTTTTCCAAGATGGTCGCAAGGAAGATAATGCTAACCAAAAATGTTAATTTAATTACGACCCTTTACGACACAGCTATTAATTTTTTTCCCGGGCATAGTTTGAAAATTGGCTCTTAGGTAACATTATTACGTGGAACCTCCCACTCGTGACATTGAATAACAAGAACGACAAACAGAAAAAAATAGCAAGAAAACCAACAACATATGCACGTTTCTTTAAAATCCTAATCCCACCAAATATCATAAAAACCACAGAAAAACTGTTTAAAAATAAAAATAACATTTTGTGTATTTTCTGTCTTCTCTTTAGTTTGCTTTGTATTGTTTGGGTTTTATTTCTCACGCAGGGTTTCGCAACATACAACCTTTTCTTTTTGCCCAAGTTTGACAAATCCCACCAAGAGGACTTTCTCCTTCCTCAGTGCTGATATAGAAAACTGTTCAGGTTAAATAGGACACAATCACAAGATGCCCGTTTCAATTTTAAAGACATTGTTTGAAATCAAAACTATCTTGTTTTGAGTTCGAGAAGGAAAAGCCCTGGAGGAAAAGAATTTAAACTCGACGAGAACAGGGGAAACTAATGGAAATGGAAAGGTCGAAGGTGGTGTGCAGAACCAGCTGTCCGCAGTTCGGAACGTTTTTCCGGAGAACGACGTTTGACTCTTTGCATGCCATAAATGTTTCCACGTTGGCCGATACAGGAGGAAAATGGAGGGGGGGGGGGTGAATGAAGTCTAACTACAGCAACATTAAATTTTATTCATAGAAAGTCAATTTCTTCCCAACATAAAATAGCCTAGCATTCTTGTGCATCGATACATCGGTGATTGACACAAACATGATCAGCAGAAGAACCGATATATCGGTGATTGGCCCAAACATGATCAGCAGAAGAACCGATATATCGGTGATTGGCACAAACGTGATCAGCAGAAGAACCGATATATCGGTGATTGGCACACAAAGAATTAAACATTACACACCGAGTCAAGTCTCTTTTGTCTCCGTTCTAGTGGTGAGATGTGAACTGTGGAGTTAAGCGGGACCACGCTCACTGGTGAGACGGTAACAAATCTGTCTCACTAGTCGGGCTCGACAAAACTGTCTTGTCTCAGCGGGTAGAAAAGAGAGACCTGGCGCATTGAGCCAGAATTGACTCAAAAAGAGCCTTGCCTCAGAACGTCATGAGCCGGGCGCGTGATTTTTTTTCGTACGAGCTTTAGCAAATTCGGGAGCAAACACAGGTCATCGGCTAAGGGATTTCTCGTCCTTTCGAACACTGCCATGGGCGTTGCAATCTCTGGACTGTGCCTGATATGACTCTGAATGTCACTGAAAATATCTGGGATGTGTTGGAGCTGTGCTGTGTTTGGGGTGTGTTGCATGCTGCCCCGCTTCTGAATTTGCTATAGCTCGTATAGTACGGAAAAAAAAATCACTCGAGCCGGACGTCCTCGTTGCTGTTCCCTCAAGAACTGTGAACAAGGTGAAGAAAGTGCACTAAAGAACAGAAAAAGTGCCATTTGTGTCGCTGTTTTGCTGAAACGCTTGTTAACTTTTCTCCCCATTACTTTCTAAGATAAGTTGTCTGTGTCGCAGTCCTGTCACTGTATCTGACGTGGCCACGCAGCGTTACTCGTCCGTCCTGAGGGGGGCTGAAATCTGCAGGTTGAAATAAATATATTTAACATACTTCAAAAATTCAGTCTCTGCACGCTGTATAAAAACACTTTAAAAAAAAAAAATGTACTGAGACAACTATTAGATTATTATTATACCGGCCTTCTGTCATTAGGTTTTTAGTTAAGAAATGTCAATTGATGAAACTGCAAGAATCAAGCTACAACAAAGTAACCCCCCCCCCTACCCCCCCAGAATAAAAAGGCCAAAACGTGAAAGGTATCAACTCGCCTTTATTATACCAGCACATCACTTAGCCCAAACTTAAAACTCGAAACTCAGATTGCATTTACCTGCATTGATTCGAATTCGAAACGGAAAAAAAAAAGAAGGGGAAAAGTCTAATATAGCTGGTCCACTGGCTCCCTATCAAAATATCATCAGCAACATTATTTGATTTCCTAAATTATATTAGAGATAATGTATTTTAATAAACAAGCTCACATGCTTCCTGTGTCTGTGACACGTGTATAGCACGGAAAAAATATAATTATTCCACACAAAAATTTGTCTTATATTCCAAATCAGTGGGCTTTTTTTTATTTTTCCTTCCCATTTTTCTGTTGTGACAGATCAGCAGGAAAGATGTGATTTACGTAATTAAATTGATTTGTCTTGGGCTGTGAATCTGGGAAACCACATTGAAGGAAAATAAAATATAAAATAATTTAAAGCTGCATAATATTCTCCCAAACTATGCCTCTGGCACGTTTCTCTTTGTCTTTTTGATGTAAGAATTTTGGGCAACATAATTCTGGTGTTTGGCGCGGCTCAGGCTACAGGCAGTGTTTAAATCTCGTCCTGGATTTGTTTGCCATGTTCAATATTAGCAGCATAGACATTTCCTGATGTACAGTCATTTTAATTCCTGATTTTATTTCATGGAAAATATGAGCCGTGTAGTGCATTAGAGATTGGTTTCCATTTAATTTGACACCGATGCAGGATAAATTATTGAAAGCATGTGTATGTGTAATAAATCATAAAGACATTAATTCATACGACGGTCAGATGAGGAGATAATAAATGAGTCCTCAGATCTGGGTTGTTATGAATATTCTTTAACTATGTTACGTGAACTTGAAAATATATTATTTCTTTCTTTGGCTATGTGACATGAAATAAAAATTCATTACATGAATTGGGGCATATTGTTCCTTTGGCTTCGTTGCAAGTACATCGGCTCAGTTTTTGTTCCTCTTTCCTGGATCTCAACAGAATCGACTCGTCTTGCCGAAAAAAATTTGGTTCGGAAGGAAGTGCCAACTAGCCTCTGGCCAAATGTGGAAATGATGGAGAATTGAGGATAGATCGAAGCTTGCCAGATAGCGCGCCAGTGATAGTCGGCATTTAGATGAAGCTCGAAAATCAAGTAGGTGGATTAGGTGCGATGTCAGATTCGCTTCCGGTGTGGCTGGGAAAGGAGGGAAAACAGTGCCCACCCCTTCTTCCTCGGCTCAACTGTCTTGTCCTCACTCAATAAACATTGAGGTTCGTGACCACGGAATTCATACCTACAATGCACACAAGTACAAAGGTTGAATGAAATAATTGCTAACTAAGTTACAAAGAGATAATTAAAGGGCGCAGTTCTAGATCATAAAGTTAAAACTGGGATATTGAACTACACAGTATTCTTTGTGCTCGGGCACGGTATGATTCTGAAAAGTTCAGCTCTTTCAACATGTCTCACTCTAATGATAGCAGTCCTGGGTTGATGTGTTTGACACAGAGGACACCATACTTGCTGGTCGTTATGCCCAACTATACGGTTTGTTTTTTGCTGGACTCAGGCATGGTATGAACTGACCTCTCCAATTGTTGTTTTGCTCAAACTTTAATTCTTTTACCTAAATTGGAGCAAACGAATAGTATAATAATAATGATAATGAAATCTTTTACATACTGCCCAGTCCAAAAAAATTGCTCTAGGTGCTTTACAGAAAGTCTTGCTCCCTCCATCTGCAACTCACCTCTGTCTCTCTCTCTCTCTCTCTCTCTGCCTCGCTCTATCTAGCTATCTCTCTCTCTCTCTCTCTCTCTCTCTCTCTCACACACACACACACACACACAATCTATTGCATATGCTCCCGTGCTGGACATACATACGCACACACACATAACAAAGGCATACAAGGCAGAAATAAGACAGCAAAATAGTACCGATATGTCAAATCCTAAAACTGCGTGGTGCTCGCTTCATAGTGATATCTCTTGGCCCAGTAGCCAGGAAAACAGACGCGTGATGAATTGTTACTGTCTGTTTTGTGGAAGCAACAGTAACGTTTAACCCTGAGGCCTGAGGCCCAAGGCCCCCGAACGTTTGCAAACACGTGTAGAGCGAGACATATCAAAAGGTTTGCATCAAGTTCCACTTTCATCCTGTCACTGATGAAAGACACCGCGTCCTTAGATCTCTTATGAATATGGTAACAGCCTGTGAAGAACACCTGGTGTTGAGGGAAAAAAACAACAAAACAGCAGACACAGAAGTTTCACCGCCGGGTGATGGGTGACACCTGTCATAGTAGGTCATTCTTTGTCTTATTGACATTATTATTGGCGTTATTGTCATTTCCATATGGCTGCACCGCCAATGTCACTTCCAAACACAGAGTCCGAGCTCGGTTATAATTATATTGGAAACTGCTTCTGTTTCTACAGTCATAAACGTCACTCCTGTAATAATCTGTCATGAGTACTGATGGCTGTGCTTGTGTTTGCTCTTAGTCATCCCTGTTATAAAATACATGTAGATCATTGTGACTATATTAATAATTTATCAATGTAAAAGTCAGCACGAGCAGCAGATGGGATAAATATTTATGGGGTAGTCAAGAGAACGGGTGTTTTCTATTGTAGGAATACTGACGGTTTTAGGGGTGGGTTATGGTCATTTTGTGAATAGCTAAAGAATCTGTTACCTCGGTAACGTTGAGTGTTCCATATTTGAAACAGATCACCTGGTGACCAATGCCCCCCCCTCCCCACCCCCATTTTTTTTTGTTATGATATACCATTCCTGTTTTGTGATTCTATTCTATCGGCGAATAATAATTTTCCCAAATAATGTTTAGCATGGTATGGTCTGACTGTTATACATTATTGGTGTCTTGGCAGCAGTCAAAGCCGCTTTCAGCAGCTAAAACCGATTATTGTGTCTGCCGTGAATTGGATGATCGTGAAACGATTGGGTTAGAAATTTAGAAATGCCAGGTAGAAGTTTTGCTTTAGCCATTTCCTGGGTTCCCAGCGAGAATGATTACCTCTATTTCCTGAAATAAAGGAGACATTCACCTCTTGCAGTCGTATCCCCAATTCTACTGCTAAGGGGGTCCTAGAAGCGAGTCGTGTGCGTGGCAACCACAGTATGAAAAGGAGTAAACTAATTCTGGTTAGCAGGTAAAAAGCGAGTGGTCCGGCCAGTGAATAGAAGAATAACCCAAGATTAACGAGGAAATGTCAAACCGAAATTATGGATTGTGTTTATTCGTTGGGGGAGAAAGGAAAGGAAACAACGGGATCTACACGGTGGGACAATTAAATGTAGGGCCCCCGGCCAGGCGTCTTCAGTTCATTATGTAAGGACAAGAAAAGAACAATACCGAAGACAGAGAAAGAAAAGTAAGAGATTTTCAATTCCTCTTAATTAAGACGGATTAGATGGCCCCGGAAAAGCATATAGAAATGGCCGTTTTTTTAGGATTACGGGGAGCGGAAGAGCCCCAAGACAATCTTAAATATTGTTGTCTTTTTTTGGCCTGAATCAAATGTTTAATGAGAAGAAAATGGAGGGGCGATTGGCTGGAGAATTAGCCATGACCAATTCAAAATCAGCCCAGAATTGAATAGCGCACTTTTCAAAGCTGCTGACGTCAAGTTCCGGGAATTTCGAAATGTTCAGAAGGATTTCATTAAACCCAAGAAAAGGTCGATGTCAGACATCACGTCAACTGAAATAATTGTTAGCATTTTGCTCCCGCGCGTATCTAAATGAGCAGTTTGCAGACTGCAAAATCTCTGTACTGTCCAAAAGCTGCCCACGTACTTCCTGGAATCTATCCTCGGATTACCTTTACAATCTATACTCGTGCCATCTAAATTCTATTCCACCATTGTCTTAAATACACCTCGATGTCTTAAACAAGTAAACTTACTCCACTGTCTAAAATCTACCCATCTACGTTCTGAAATCTATCGAAGTCGAACCACTCTCGAAAAACACAATCATGGCTTGGCATACGCTGCTGTAAAAAGTTCGTTGTATCTCAGAGGTGGCTTACCTGACGTTTTGGGACTTTAAAAGTTGAATTGACTAGCAAAAGTGCAAAAGTACAACTAGTTTAATGTACTGTTTCAAGAACCAAATTGGTTAGGTCGTAACAATCGTGACAACTGTTACAGGTGATGCGTTTTAATGCGTCTGAAAACTGTCGTCTCACTTTCTATTGTAATGACCAGCTCCATGAATGTGTCATGATGTGATGCGGGTGTCCCATATACATCAGCAAAAGGACTTTATACGAGTCCTATGATTTTGATAATATTTTACGGTATTCAATAAAACAGACACATTTATTAATGTTGTATTGCTTTTGTTTTTTGGACAATATTTATCATTATGAAGATGACATTAAAAAGCAATAGGATTTTATGTTTTTGATCTTGTGTAGTTCAGTAGCATCACATAAAATTTATCACCATATTATATTAATGTCCTTTTTTCTTCATTCATCACCTAACGGAAAGTGCAGAAGCGCAAAGGCTGCCAGTAGCAGTCATTAATTATAATGCAATTTTGTTGTTGCTATACAACACATAATAACGATTTTTTATTTTTTTTTGTATTTTATTTTGACGGTAATATCTGCGTTACTGGCTGGCTTGGTTTTTACGAAGTTATTAATGAAGGTAATGCAGCCTCATTCTTCAGGTGAGGTAAATGAGAACGTTTACTGGCAGTTCTGCGGTGCATTTTATTGTTTTGTTACATTAAACCTGGGCTTTAAATTTACAGGTGCCGTCATAAAGATGAAAAGAACAGCAGGTGACCTCCGATTGAGCGTTTGTACGGAATCAGACCAATATTTTCTGCATTTCAAATAAGATTTATAACCCAATGAGGTCATTGTATATATTTTTGAATTTGTACTTTTGAATTTTGTATACTTCTTTAATCCCATTTTGGAAACTTTGCTTCAGTGTCATTGTAGCCCAGTTACAACTGGAGCAGACACTCGTCGCCACAGCGAAGCGCCGTTGGGCGGGGTGGGTGTTGTGGTTGGGTTTTTTTTTTGGGGGGGGGGGGGAGGGGGGGAGGGGAAGGAGTGGTAGGGATATATTTTTTTTAATTTAATTTTGCCCGGGCGGCGGCCTGTTCGGCCTGCTTTTCTGGATTCCCAACTGCCAAGGTATCTTTAACGCGCGTAGCGTGCCCATGGGGCTTCGAGCTTTTCATCCTTATCAGAGAAGACTAGGTGCTCGGTCCTACTTACTGTAGGATCAGGGACAGGAAAACATGAGAAATATCCCAAAATTCCAACATGCCTGCACCGACTGGAATTCGAACCCGGTATCTTCGGCACGAGAGGCGAGCACATTGCCTCTAGACCAACGTGTATAGATAATGAGTTGGTAATCGCAGGCATTTTAATGGCACGTATAAGAGGGCACAGAACAACAGAGGCTGTAAGCACCATTAAACAGACTGGTGAATGAGAGGAAAGAAAAATTGAAACTTGCACAGAAAAATTGGTGAGATTGTAAAATGTACAGATAACACCTGTGTGCCAGGTAACTGAAAAATCCTACTGGTTGCCAAGTTGTCATTCGCAACCTTTTGGGCCAAACTGCGGAACTACACTGGTAAAACTGATACCTGGTGTTACTTATTTGACATCATTTTTCGATCCCGAAGCACAAAGCTCGACCTTGGGCTCCAAAGTTAACATGTCTGAGCAATCTGGTGGAAGGTGAGTGCCAGGAAATGTCAATGCTAGAATCAATTAGGACTGATTTCAAAATCAGCGTAAGCCAAAGGTCGTGGGGGGGGGGGGGGGGCTCGAATCTTCTTGTCACATAAATATTTCTTGACATTTTTTAAAGCCCCTGCCTTTTGGAACAGTGTGTTGATGGTCCGTTTCCATCAGAATGGCCCGATGCTTCCGACGATATTAATATGATCTTCGGGTTCAGTCAGATGGAGAGCATAACGGAAACATGTGTGAACAATCTGTCTAAATAACATTGAATTTACAGCCAGCTGCACGCCTCGTGCGAAGATTCACAGTGATGGGGACGGAAGTGAATGAAGGGAAAGCTCACGTTAGGCTCCTATTACAGTTTGGCGTTTCGTGAGTTCATCAAAGTTCATTAAAATTCTAAAATATCGTTGACATGCATAAAGTGGTATCAGGAATCATGTAAATACCTGCGGTATAATATTTATTATGGTCCTATAAATTTATTGAAAAGAAAAGCGAAGCCAATATGTCTTTCTGAGGCCTCGAGGACAAATTTATTTTGTTAGAAGGAACAGCTAATAAACAGTAAAACGCTGCTTTGCTACCTCGTGAAATGCATTTGAATATTATTATAGAGTGATATATATGGCCTTTAGCGTCTTTACAGACGGTCTTAGCAGCTAGAATATTCACTTTCACTTTGACTGACAGCTTCTCTCGTGGCTTATTCTACCAATGTTTGACCCGAGAGTGCGATGGCAGTGATTGCAGGTCAGTCTTTTGGGTTCACTTTGGCGAGTGTTTTCATTCCGCCTCTGTCGTTTTGTCAGGTATGTTTCTTTTGCCTTGAAGTCTATTGCGAGCGTGCCACTGCGCAATTTTTGTCTCCATCTGCTTCGATCATTTGCAAGGTTCTCCCATTCATTGGGGTCGATGTTGAATGCTTTCATCGTGACCTTGCAAGTGTCTTTGAATCGCAGATGTGGCCTACCTCTGGGTCGGTTGCCAGTAGCAAGTTCCCCGTAGAGAATTTGTCTGGGGATGCGATCATTTTCCATACGGTGGAGATGTCCAAGCCACGGCAGTCTTTTTTTGCCTAGGAGAGCCTGAGTTGATGGAATGTTGGCTCGGGTCAGAACTTCGATATTTGAGATCCTGTCTGGCCACTTGATCTTGAGAATTTTGCGTAGGCAGCGCAGGTGGAAGGAGTTGAGGGATCTTTCATGTTTGGAGTAGGTGGTCCATGTCTCTGAGCCATACAGCAGGGTGCTTAGGACGCAAGTTTGGTACACGAGTACCTTTGTTTTGATGGTCAGCTTGCTATTGTTCCACACCCTTTTTGAGAGTTTGCCAAAAGCTGTGGCCGCCTTTCCTATTCTGGCATTTATTTCAGTTGTTATGTCTGTGCTACCACTGATGGTTGAGCCTAGGTAGCAGAATTTTCCCACTTGCTCCAGAGGAGAGCCATTCAGCATGATTGGGTTGGGGTTTCTCAAGCCTTGTGTCAAAACTACAGTTTTTGAGACACTGATCTTTAGCATGAATTTGTCACAGGCTTTGGCAAGGCTATTGATGAGAGCCTGGAGCGTGGTTTCATCATGGGCCACGATTGCAGCATCATCTGCGAAGAGGAGCTCTTGTAACATAATATGCTCTGTACGAGATTTTGCTTTTAGTCTGGCAACATTAAAAATGGAGCCGTCCACTCTGGTGTTAATAAGTACTCCACCTGAACATTGACCAAAGGCATTCTTGAGTAGGGCTGCAAAATATATACCAAATAAGGTAGGAGCAAGAACACATCCCTGCTTCACACCGCTGTTTACAGCAAATGAATTGGATGTGCAGCCCTCAAAGTTGACACATGCCCTCATGTCAGTGTGGAAGGATGCAATAAGTTTTAGCAATGTTGGTGGACAGCCTATGGATTTAAGGACTGCATACAGGCCAGATCGGCTTACGGTGTCGAAAGCCTTTGTTAGGTCCACAAAGCATGTTATAAGCGGCCTGTTTTGTTCTTTACATTTTTCTTGGATTTGCCGAAGTGCAAATATCATGTCAATAGTTGATCGTTTGCTTCGAAAGCCACATTGTGTTTGTGGTAAGACTTTTTCCGCCAGTTGTTGAAGGCGGCAGTGGATGACGCGAGCAAAAGCCTTTCCAGTAATGCTGAGGAGGGATATGCCTCGATAGTTGTTGCAGTCGCCTTTGTCTCCTTTGTTCTTGTAAAGTGTGACAATTTTGGCGTCTCTCATATCATGTGGTATCACGCCTTCTTTCCAACACTGCAGTAACAGATTATACAGGTGTGGTAATAGTGGGCCTTTTAGGTCTTTTAATACCTCTGCAGGAATGTTGTCACTTCCTGTGGCTTTTCCAGCAGACAGGTGGTCGATTGCATTGGAAAGCTCGACTAAGGAAGGTTCAGCGTCAAGTTCGGCCATTATTGGCAGTTTTTGGAGGTGTTCCTCAAAATCTGGTGGAATATTTTTCTCAGTTGAATACAACAGAGAGTAATGCTCTACCCACCTATTCAGTTGTTCATTTTTATCTGTGATGGGTTCACCATTTACAGACTTAAGTGGGGCGCTTTTTGTGATGATTGGCCCAAGAGCTACTTTCATCTGACTAAAGGCGGTTTTCATATCTCCCTTTTCATTTGCCTCTTGTATGCTGTTACACAAGTCTGTCCAGTATTTGTTGGCGCAACGTCTTACGTCCAGCTGAAGTTCAGCTTTTGCATTTTTCAAACAAGTTTTTGTACTCTGATTGCAATTTTTGTTATACTCATTGAAAGCAGATTTCTTTTGCTCATGAGAGGTAGGAGAATTTCGCTGTTCTGGGCTACCCAGTCGTTGTTTGAAACTTTATGCTGTCCAAAAGACTTGATGGCACAGTCATGAATTTTTGAACTGAGAGTGTTCCATGTTTCATCTACCGAGTCACATTGGGTGACATTATCCATGCTTTCAGCAAATAACTTTTCAAATGATTTTCTATTTGATTCATCTCTGATTGCTGTTACATTGATCTTAGGGATTGAAGGGGCTTTTGATCTGTATATTTTCTTGGCCGAAATTTTGATTTTGCTGACTACCAGTGCATGGTCGGTGTCACAGTCAGCACTGTGGAGGGAACGAGTTATTTTTATACAGCCCAAACTCTTCCTCCCTGAGAGAATAAGATCTAATTGATGCCAATGGCCAGACCTGGGATGGCGCCATGATGTTCTTTGGCATCTCTTAAGGTCAAAGTACGTGTTTGTAACACATAATGAGTTTACAGAGCAAAGCTCCAGAAGGCGCTGCCCGTTTTCGTTGATGTTGCCAATGCCGAAGTGCCCAATGCACTTTGGCCATGCGGAGTGATCTGCTCCCACTCGAGCGTTAAAGTCACCCAGAATTAGCAGGCCTTCGGTGAGAGGGATGTTGTGGAGAGTCCTCTGCAATGCCTCGTAGAAAATGTCTTTGGTTTCGTCAGAGGAGGTAAGTGTTGGGGCATAGACACAGATAATGTTGGTAAAACCAGACCGGGTGTTCAGTCTGAGTGTCATGATGCGTTCTGACACTCCAATTGGAGTTGCGATCGAATTGATAAGGGAGTTTTTTACGGCGAAGCCCACGCCGTGGATTCTCGGCTGTTCGCTGCAAAGGCCCTGCCAGAAGAAGGTGTAGTTTTCTTCTTTGACTGACCCGGAGTCGGGAAGTCGAGTTTCTTGAAGGGCAGCGATGTCGATGTTTAGTAGCTGAAGTTCTCGATCAATAATTTGGGATTTCCTGATGGAGTCAATATCAGTGAGATCTTGCTGTTGCAAGCCTGGGCGCATTGTTCTGACGTTCCAGGTACCAAGTTTTAGTATTTTTGTGTTTTTGCCAGGTGTACACTTTACGTCAGCTTTTTGACTTTTGGTCTAGCTCCAACCACCTTATGAAGCAGGCTGACGTGGCGGAACAACACCCAACTGCCTGGGGGCTGCCCAGGTTACGGCGGGCGGTAGTTGATCAATGCAGCTGAAAAGCCGCTCCCACCGACAGAGGGGACCCCTGGCGCTCATCCGTACGCCAAATGGATTGAGCTTATCACCGGTAACTGCCACCTCCCGTGTTGTGCCCATCCGTAACGGATGGCTGGAGTGTCCTCTCCAAATCGGAAATGGGTGGGCTTATAGAGGAGAGACAGACGCTTGCCAAGCCCGAGCAAACGCCTCCTCGTTTTGCTGCCTTGCCTGGGCTATTTTTAAGAGATGGTGCTTTGCCCAGAGGCACCACCCCTCTCTCTGCCATTCTAGTTAAACCCAAGGGAGAGACCAGGTCAATACATTTGGAACTAGTCCGGCTGCAGGAGATGCTGGAAGCCAGTTTGATGCAGTTCTCCCTGACAACCACCTTCGGGTCTCCACTCCTGATTTTCTGTCTGGGTTTACTCCCATAGCCTTTGCTATCATAGCAACACACAAGGCAGTGTGGTATTTGTATTCAGGGTTACCTTCCCCTAGTCTTCCTCTCTCCCGAGATGACCCACAAGACAGTGGGGGTGACAGTAGCAGGCTGTATATTGTACTGTCATACAATAGCAGAAAACTCTGGCCTGACATGGTGATATGATATATTAAGATCATATTTTATAATACTGATGCTCTCATGGTCTCAAACTGAGTGTTTATGCTGGCGTCCCTGAGAAGAATGGTAGATAGACGTGAGTATCAGCATATTATAAGAGATGGTTAAAACAAATTGGTTTGCGCGGTTAATGTGAGCAGGGATGAAGGTGTTTATATCTTTATTGTAGGAGTTTTCCATGCCATTGCCATTTACACCTCACTTTTCTTATTTTGATTTTTCTTGTTCTGGTTTCTGTGTATTTAGGTGCTAAGGATCAGGTTTTTTTATTAGAATTTTGCTCGGGCAGCGGCCTTGTTCGGCCTGCTCTTTTCGACCTACAAATGCCAAGGCATCTTTAACATACACCACGTGCACATGGGCCCTTTGACTGTTTCTTTCTTATTCGAGAAGACTAGGTGCTCGATCATAAATACCATAGGATCAGGGACAAGAATTTTTCCCCCGAAAAAAAATCCAACATGCCTGCAGCGGCCGGGGATCCAACTCGGTACATGCGGCATGAGAGGCGAGACCCCTGTCTCTAGACCACCGTGTCCCCGTGTGTCCCGTGTGAGGAGGGACAAGCAGTGATTTGCTCTTAGATACCACTCAATGTTCCTACCACATTAACTTTCCCCTTTCTGTTCTGTGTTATTACGGCGCCTACCGCATTAACACAAGACTAGACCAGGTAGGGCGCAATGGGACTGACCACGAAAGAATAAAGAATAGGGCTAGAACAAGAAGAAGATCGCAGTATCAAAAATCAGGAAAAAGAGAAACAACAGCCATTGGCTGAAGTCCCGAGAAGCAAAAAATTCACCTGTTTCAGCTGAGAATTCAGATGTTTTTTTGTTTTGTTTTTGTCATTCTTCTGTAAACTGTCGCCCGTCAGACATTCGCATTATGCACTTGCAGCGATAACTTTATGCGTCTTATTATAGATCTTTCTTTTTCTGTCTTAAATCTGTTATTTTAAAGATTTCGTCTTCCCTTGATCATTAAAATCAGTGTAACAGCTGAGGTTGTTCTAGCACGTTATAGTAGGGGGGAGTTAGTTGATCTAACTACAACCCTTTAGAAAACGAAACTATTACAGCTGTAAAATAAATAAACACGAGATCCGACGATAGATTAAATAATACTAAAGTTTAATAACTGTATAGTGAACAATAAATTACTAGGAAGACGCCAGCGAAACTAAATATCTACGCCACACAAAAGGAAACTCACTTACTCACCCCCCCCCCCAACCACTCACACAGGTCTATATATATAAACATTCCTACAGAAAGTTCCCGAAATAAACGTTACCTTTGCCCTCGCACAAACTAACCAATCACGCATCAATACGTCATCAGGTTACATCACTCAAGGCCAAATCTGGCGTAAACATTCGTTTCCACAACGTTATCGAATATTCGGGAACATACTAATATTTACTGAACGAGTCAAAACACATGACAACAAGCGAGCGAGGAAAAAAACTACTCACTAGAAAAGAAGGTCAGGTCACGGAGTACAGTACGCTCTAGCGGTTGTCAAGAGGAAATGAACACATGCTCACCAGTGTAACACGAAAACGGGGGAGGGCAAGGGATAGCTTGCAGATGCTACACAACTCCCCAATTTAAGTTGAATATTTTCAACTCCGAAACATTATTCAGCGTCTGCAATATCTTGAAATAACAATCTTACAGTACTCCCAATCTCACAAAGGTAGTTGCTAATTCTATTACAATTATTAACAATTTCAGTGCCTTCCCAAATTTCATCGCAAATACAATACAATGCAATATCCTTTGCATCACTAATACCATAACTAATACAATACCGTCATTGCTTCCCAATAGTAGACAGTAGGCCTACTAGTCAAAATAACACAACGCCACCACTGTGGTGAAACAATGGTCAATGATATTATTACAAATCATATAAGGTGAAACGATGGCCCATCGTTTACATAATGCTTCGTGCACGAATCATAGCATATAACTTGTTGTACATAACGTGGTTATCTCCAAAATGTATAACTCATACGTACAATGGCAAAAATACCAATACATACCGACCACTGGTTAGGGTCTTTCTTCATCATATTAGGTCAAAACAAGTTACAACATTGCAACATAACACAAACACTGCTTGCTCGCAGTCCCCATTTGGGTTACATTTTCCAAAAATTACACCAAGTTCCATTGGTAACTAATATGACATAGCATAAAATCAAAATGTGACTAACACATCATGACTCTCTATCAGCCATCAATTCAATATTCAGTTACAGATGAACTATGTCCCCAATTACAGTACAATACTGCCGTCCTAGCAATTCATCTAGTAGGCAAAAGTATGGGTTACAATGCATTTCACTGATAGTGTACTACTTTAAAATACCCTGCTCAGGAAATCGGCACAGACATTTTCTCTGCCTTTTACGTAGTGAATCCTGAATCGATAAGACTGTAAAAATAAACTCCATCGTAATAGCTTTGGACTGTCAAACTTGGCAGAGTTCAAAAACTCTAATGACCGATGGTCAGTTTGGAGCACAAACTCCTTTCCATACAAATACAAAGTAAACTTTTTTACAGCCCAAATAATAGCTAAACATTCGCGCTCTGAGACCGAATATTTTGTCTCACGAGGCAATAGCTTACGACTAGCATATGCCACAGGGTACAACTTTCCCTCGTGTTCCTGCATAAGACTAGCGCCTAATCCGCGATCTGATGCATCAGTTGCTAAGACAAACTCTTTGGAAAAATCTGGCAAACATAACACGGGTTTGGAGATAATGACATTCTTCAAAGAGGTGTACGCTTTCTCCTGCGTTTCATCCCACTGAACTATATTGGGCTGACCCTTTCTAAGTAAATCAGACAATGGTGATGCAATCGCTGAAAAGTTAGGAATAAATTCATGGTAATATCCCACTAATCCTAAGAATGCTTTCACTTCCTTCTTAGTGGTAGGTCTGGGTGCGTCTCGTACCTTACATACATTCTCTTCTAACAGGCCAATCATACCTTCTCCCACTAAGTGTCCAACAAAGTCTACTTCAGACGTTCCAATCAGACACTTCGATGGTCTTGCAGTTAATCCAGCTTGGTCCATCCTCTGCAGTAAGTCCTTGAGAGTCTTCACATGCTCGTCGAATGTCTCTGTATGAATCAGCAGGTCGTCCACATATGCTGTCACATTGTTCATTCCACGGATCAATGGCTTTACGATCCTGTTCAGCGTGGCTCCTGAGTTCATCATCCCAAAAGGCATCCGAATGAATTCATAGTGTTCGCCCATGGTGACGAACGCCGTCTTGGGAATGTCTTGCTCTCGAACTTTCACTTGCCAGTATCCCTTGCTCAGGTCAATCCGAGAGAATAATTTTCCTCTCGAGAGACTCTGAAACACTTCCGATGGCGCTGCTGTCGGATGAGGGTCAAATACTGTGATCTTGTTCAACCTCCTGTAGTCGATGCAGACTCGGTTGGATCCGTCCTTCTTCTTGACGACAACAACAGGTGAAGCATAAGCTGATGAGCTCCTTCGAATGATGCCCAGCCGTTCCATGGTGCTAAGCTCCTCCTTCAATGAGTCGCGCATAGCGTAGGGCACCGGGTATGGTCGTTGACGAACTGGTACTTCTGTCGTCAGGTCGATGCGATGTTCACCCAACTGGCGGCATCCAGGGAGATTGGTGAAGACGTGCTGGTAATTCTTCACCACATCGCAGAGTTCTTGACGTTGTTCCGATGTCAGTTGCGTTCCATACTGGACATCTCTGTAGCTTTCCTTCTGGTCCCAGCTTCCTAGGTCGGCAAGGTCCTCCGTCGTTCCACCGTTGTCGCCTTCCAGGTCGCAGTCCTCGATGATTATCATGCCAGCTGACTCCACGGGTTGACTCTTGTCCATCATGTTGTCCTCTGCCAGTACAGTCTCAGCACTATCACCGCCGCCGTCCTTTATGGCGTTGACATGTCCAGGCGTGATATCTCTCCTACTGTTGTCCATCCCACACATCTCGGTCACAATAGGTCTCGGTTCCATTGCCACTGCTGCTGCTTTTGACGTCCTTGGAATGTATCTCTTGAGGAGGTTGGCGTGCAAGGTCTTTTCTTTTGCACCCATCTTGACTCTATAGTCGTTAACACCGACAACTGAGACTACCTTATATGGTCCCTTCCATTGGACTAGGAGCTTGTTAGTGTTCGTCGGCAGTAGCACCAACACTTCATCTCCGGGGCGGAACTTCCTCTCTCGCGCTTTCCGGTCGTAGTAGGTCTTCTGTCTACCTTGAGCCTTGGAGAGTTCTTCCGTCGCTAACTTCCATGTGTCCTCCAGCCTCTCACGTAGTTCCATGACGTACTGGTAACTGGTCTTCGTTTCCGGCTCCTCTACATCCTTGGTCCATAGTTGTCGTAAAATGTGCATTGGTCCTCTCACAGTTCTCCCATACAGCAACTCGAATGGGGCAAACTTGGTCGACTCTTGGGGAACTTCACGATATGCGAAGAGCAGCGGGTTGATGTATCTGTGCCACTGCTTGGGTTGCTCTGCGCACAGTCGTCTCAATGTTTTCTTCAGCGTGCCGTTGAATCGCTCCACCAACCCGTTGCACATAGGGTGGTAGACTGTAGTGGTCGACTGTCGAATTCCCAGTAGTCTATTCGTTTCCTTCATGACATCTGACATAAACTGGGTCCCTTGGTCCGACAAGATCTCTTCGGGCACACCCAAACGGCTGTAGATGTTCACTAAGGCTTCTGCTACCGTTTCTGCGTCGATCTTCTTCAAGGGTGTGGCTTCGGGGTAACGAGTAGCGTAGTCTATATACACCAGGATATACCGATGTCCACCTTCACTTGGGGGGTCGATAGGTCCTACTAAGTCCACGGCCACTCGCCTAAATGGTACGTCCACTACTGGCATACTCTGCAGGTGCACCTTTGGGGTCGCTCCTTTGTTCACTGTCCTCTGGCATATGTCGCATGAGCGGCAGTATCTCGCGACGTCACCTTCAATTCCAGGCCAATAAAAATTGCTCATAACTCTGTCTTTGGTTTTCTTCACGCCGAGGTGTCCTCCGACGACCGAGTCGTGGGCTACACTCAGTACATACTCTCTCAGTTTTTCGGGTAGTACCACTTGCCTTATAACCGTCGCCTGTCTCAGGTCCTTGTAGATCCGCTACAGTACTCCTCCATGTTTCTCAAAATGAACAGATTTATTGCCTCTATTAGTTGGGATCTTCTTCTGCTCTAACTTCCTAATGACTTCGTCTTCTTCTTGGAGTCGGATAAGTTCCTCTCTATCCACTCCCGCGTGCCGTTCTGCCCTCGGCACCTTCAGCGACGTAGACCGGTCCTTCCTCTTCTCCTGGGCCCTCGTGGTCACCGCTCCTACCATCACCTCAGTATCAGGGTCGTACGGGTCCTTCGCTCCGTCCACGTTCCCGACTACTAGGTCGCAGATGGTCTCCGGGAGACACAGCGCCGTCACTTTGCCCGTCAGGTAAGGCGTCTTCACGTCGATAACGGCTTCCTCCGCCGCTAGCAAGGAGTTATCGATCCTCGCGATAAGTTTCTTCCCACCGGTGAGCTGTCCGTCGTCCACCAGTGCTCGCCGCACCACTACACCTTCACAGCCGGTATCTCTTAGGACATCTACCGCTCGATTTCCAATCAAGCCCTTCATCACTGGTAACTTCAGTTTCTCCACGGTCCTTCCGTCACTGCATGCTCCGCAAGTAACAGGCACCGCTAACTGTAGCTTCCCGTCCTTCATTACCGCTTGAACGTTGATGCTGGTGTCAGCCGTCGTCACATCCTGTCTCGACGACTCGTCCGCCGCTATCACTACGGCCGCCGCCGCCTTGTTCGGCTTGCCTCGTCCCATATCCTTCTGGGCTGGACACATCCTCCGAACGTGGCCTGGCTTTCCACAAAGGTAACATTTCAACTCATCTTTGTCGTTTAACTTTGCACGACACTCCCTCGCCTTGTGCCCCGGCTCCTGACACCTATAACAGACCTGTAGACTTCTGTCTCCGTTGGGTCTCCGTCGCACTGGCCGGCTTTGCAGTCTGGCGCTCCCTCTGAGTGTCCGGTTCCTCGCTACCAGGTACGCCTCCGCTGAATCTGCGATGTCCTGTAGCGTCTTTGGTTTCCTCTCCCTCACATGGGTTGCAAGGTCTGGTGGGCAGGCATCCATGAATTGCTCTCTGACGAACAGATATCTCACTCCTTCGTAGGTCTCCTCCGCCTTCGACAGCTTTATCCACCTCTCTAGATAGGTCTTGATCCTGGTCAAAAACATTCCAACATCTTCTCCATCTTCAGGCTTACCTTGTCTGAACATGAGTCTGTATCCGTCCTCTGACAGGTTGTACCTCTTCTGCAACGCTTCCTTGACCTTGTCGTAGTCCTTGGCTTCGTCGATCGGTAGTCTGCAGAAGCACTCCAAAGCTCTCCCGGTCAGCAGGGCAGACATTGATGTCGTCCAGGTGGATCTGGGCCATTCAGCTGTCTCAGCAAACCTCTCAAACCGCAGCAACCAGCTATCCAGATCGTCCTTCTTGTCCTGAAATGCAGGTAGCTTGGGTCTCTTAGAACTGGCGTGGTCGCTGGTCCCCTGCGTCGACTCGCCTCCACCCTGATGGCGGATTCTCTCCATCTCCAGCTCGTGGTTCATCTCCTTCTCCCGAGCCTGTCGTTCAGCCTCCTTCTCCTGTCGTTGAGCCTCCAGCTGTCTTTCTCTTTCTAGGCCTTCACGGAGGTAGTCCCGTCTCTCCTGCCCAGTGAGCTCCATAGCGTCCGCTTCCTGGCTAAGCCTTCCAATAACCTCCGACATGTTGTAGATAGCTTGTCGATGATATTCTACTGTAAACTATGTAAATAAATCTAGTAATTTAGATCTGGTCCGTTCGAATATAGTCGGATCCCGGACGAGCCCCCAATATGTAACAGCTGAGGTTGTTCTAGCACGTTATAGTAGGGGGGAGTTAGTTGATCTAACTACAACCCTTTAGAAAACGAAACTATTACAGCTGTAAAATAAATAAACACGAGATCCGACGATAGATTAAATAATACTAAAGTTTAATAACTGTATAGTGAACAATAAATTACTAGGAAGACGCCAGCGAAACTAAATATCTACGCCACACAAAAGGAAACTCACTTACTCACCCCCCCCCCCCCAACCACTCACACAGGTCTATATATATAAACATTCCTACAGAAAGTTCCCGAAATAAACGTTACCTTTGCCCTCGCACAAACTAACCAATCACGCATCAATACGTCATCAGGTTACATCACTCAAGGCCAAATCTGGCGTAAACATTCGTTTCCACAACGTTATCGAATATTCGGGAACATACTAATATTTACTGAACGAGTCAAAACACATGACAACAAGCGAGCGAGGAAAAAAACTACTCACTAGAAAAGAAGGTCAGGTCACGGAGTACAGTACGCTCTAGCGGTTGTCAAGAGGAAATGAACACATGCTCACCAGTGTAACACGAAAACGGGGGAGGGCAAGGGATAGCTTGCAGATGCTACAATCAGTTAAACCAAACAGACTCGGAACAGTTCACAGAGAGTCTACCTCCATCCCTGACATCAAGCGACTCGGGAATTAGTTAACCTTTTCTCTGGCGAGTTCAACTCGCAGAATTTCCTCTTTGAAACTTAAGCTATTATCGAAAAGGCCGAGACAGAAAGAAAAATGTCAATGATCAACGACCCCTTTCGTCATTTTTTTTTCAACTTTAATGAGTGGCTTTTCTGGTGTAGTTGATGACACCCCTGGGGCAAGATGTGAGAAAATTCCAGACTTCACCTCAAACGTTGGGTACAGCAGAGATGTAGCTGACATGACTATATACAGGGGGACAACCGAAATGCAATAGGTCGGCAGTTATCTAGGTCACCGCATATCGTAACTGTCTCTGTATTTCAAACTGGGACATTTTGAGTGATGTGTTCGCATAAAGATATTTTATTATTATGTGATATTTCGCTACTGTCTCAGGGTAATATTTTGCCACGGTCTGTTTCACCAGAGGGGCAAGTTTTAGTTTGTTTTATTCTATTTTTTATTTCATATTCACCACCAGTACAATCATTTTGCTTTAGGCCTGCAATTTGCACATGGTATAAGTAAAAATCTTAACGTTTTATTGTTATTATTGTTGCCGTTGTTGTTTTTCTGAGTCCAAATCAATCATCCATAAAGAAAAAAAACATGGAAATAATAATTTACTCGTCAAAAGTTTGTTTTTTCTAAATTAAGTATGATTACCTGTTGTTGTTTTTTTAAACATTTAGATCTATTCGATTAACTCAGTTTTTTGTTGTGTCTCAAAGCGAAATGAGTGGCAATAAGTGAAAATAGGGCAAATTTTTGGGGGGAAAAAGTCGTGGGACATTGGTTTATCATACATATTACTGCTGTGTTTCATTTGACGTCATAGGACTTGTGTCCCAACAACATTTTGAATTTTGTCGGAACTTCCAATGCCACGTGTCTCTTTCTGCTAAAGGTTTCAATTATTTTTGGATTACAGCTAATCATGGCTATTGCGCACGCTCAGCCACCTCGCCAAATAAAAACAAATCGTTGCAATTGCGCATGTTCCGCTGCCGTGCACGGCTGGGTGGGGAGAGGGAGATGCCGTGCAAGCAACATCGCAGTTTTGAGTGTCGTAAGTGAAGCAAACCAACTGGATAATTTTGTTGAAAATAGAGTGGGCTTTGTGATCTGTCAGATGACCAGGCTACTTGCCAAAGACCGAGTTGACATTCCAGGCCACTCATATTGTGGAGCCTTTTTTTTTTTCATTATTTATTCCACGCAGTCGAGTTGTTCCTCATTTGTTATGACAAGAAGTCCTCCTGTCTCCACACACAGTTCAAATGCCATCGCTATTTTTGTACATATCTATGCATGGTGTACTTTTGTAGAGGAGTCACTAGTGACCTCTCACTGAAACACACAGAAAAGCACACACAAAAATGGTCATTAATCATTAACTTATTTCATTTATCATTCACACGACCTTCTTGTAGGTGACATTGCACTCTGCTCCAGCCCCGCCCCCCCCCCACCCCCCCCCCTGCCCCTTCCACTTCCTTTGCAAACACACCCAAAGAATAAGCCTACGCGTGCACCAGCCGAATTATATCGATCAAAGTGCGTGGTGACATCACGACGTTGGGTTCCAACAGAGAGTAGAGATATATAGAGAGGGTTCACTTCCGCCAAATCGCTAAACTCGGTCGCTGCGGTAAACAAGAAATTGAAGAATTGAAAGAGACCTTCTTCACCAAAGATAGTGTGCATATCTGTTTACTGTGGTTTGTTCATATTTTTGGGCTAAAAGAAGAACAGTAAGAAATGAAAAATAAAAACTTGAAACTTTTGCACAGACACACACACACACACACGCACACATACACACACACACACACAATGAAATACTCTGAGCAAAAGTCGAGCACTCATCTCTCCATTTATATGAAAATAATGAAGACTACAGGTGAAGAACGTCAGTTGTCACAAAAGGCGAGTTTTATGGCCGCCTCCTTCAGCTCTTAGCTAATATCTCTAGCTTTGTTGCTCTCAAACCGATTAAGTGAAAAACAAGCGTTGTCCAGCAATAGGAGCAAATAATTTACATCAAGCATCCTCTTTTCAACCTATGGACTTTCAGACTTTAAAGTGCGGATTCCTCCAAACTTCAATTTTGTGACAACTGACAGTTCCCCCTGTAAGTCTTCAAACACACTCCGTGGTAAAATGTTTGTTCCGTATTCGATTTATTGTCAAAAAATTAAATTCATCAAGGGTGTGGTTCTACAACAGAACGCATCACAATATCAGATTAGGCCCAAACTTTACATACCAAACGAACCCCCCCCCCCCCACTCCCCCAAAAGAAAAGATTCACTTTTTTGCCCACATTTGGACATTTGGAATTAGCACAGTTTCCCACCACGCCACTGACTGGTGTCATCAGAAGCAAGAGGTTCAACTTTCCATGGAAGTTGACGAGTCAGATCTATTTTTAGATCACCGATGCTTGGCGGAGTATCGGGTTCTTAAAAAGTAGTGAAGGAAATCCGCAGCTTCGTACGAGTTTTTAGCTGTCTATGGGAGGCAAACGATATAAAAGCAAGCCTATCAGTTAATGTCCCCGGTTCAAAAAGCCTACAAGACGTAAACCAGGAACTGCACAATTGAAACAAATAGAATGGGAAAAAAGAGCATTTTGTTTTGCCAATGTTGTATCAGCCACGAGTACTTTTCTATTGCGGAAGTGACAACGCTGCCCGTAAATAGGTCTGGATGTGCGTGCAGAAAAGTTGAACGTGATCTGAGGCCGGGACAGAAAGTGTCTTGGAACTAGGTAGTAAAGACAGGAGATGCTGTTTATAATTGATAGATAACAGACATCAGACGCGGGGATGTCAGGAGCCTCTTTTAGCCAACACCTTCATATGGGATGTCTCATTATAGAGTGCTGTGTTTACGTGGGTGATTTTTCCCTTATGTTTTGTCAGTTTTTTGTGTTTTATTGATCTTTCTGTCTTTCACGCCCCCCCCCCCTCCCGCCACCCCCCCCCCTCAAGTGACGGCCATTTGTCCGGCATGTATGTTAATGGGGAGAGGGTATTTAAGTTTGAAACTGACTGTTTCCATACAGTGCATAATACCTATCTATCTATTTATTTATCTCTCTGTCTCTCTCTCCCCCCCCTCTCTCTCTCTCTGTCTATCTCTCTCTCTATCTATCTATCTATCTATCTATCTATCTATCTATCTATCTATCTATCTATCTATCTATCTATCTATTTATCTATCTATCTATCTATCTATCTATCTATCTATCTATCTATCTATCTATCTATCTATCTATCTATCTATCTATGATGTCTATCTATCTCTCTGTCTATCTATCTATATATCTATCTATCTATCTATCTACCTATCTATCTATTTATCTATCTATCTATCTATCTATCTATCTATCTATCTATCTATCTATCTATCTATCTATCTATTTATTTATCTATCTATCTATCTATTTATCTATCTATATATCTATCTATCTATCTATCTATCTATCTATCTATCTATCTATCTATCTATCTATCTATCTATTTATCTATCTATCTATCTATCTATCTGTCTATCTATCTATCTATGATGTCTATCTATCTCTCTGTCTATCTACCCCTCTCTCTATCTGTCTATCAATCTATATATCTATCAATCTGTCTGTCTGTCTATCTATCTATCTATCTGTCTATCTATCTATCTGTCTATCTCTCTATCTATCTATCTATCTATCTACCTGACCTTCTATCTAACGATCAGACAAACAGACATCATATAGACCGCCATTCTATCTAATCACCAGTATAAAGATACCCAAGTTCTAATCTTTCACCATCATCGCTTCACCTGACCTAATGTAAACTTGAGAAAACAGCCAATCTATACCACAAAATTAAGACCAGATAATAGTACACCTCTTCTCTACGGGATCATAAAGAATCCTCTGTAACAAGGCTTCCAATTAGACTAAACCTCTTCCGTTTTCCTTGTCTTCGCTGATGACTGATAAAAGGCTACGTGAGTAGGTTCTAGGTACATAATACATCTTTCTCAGTGAGGATCCAGGAAGCTCCATATGACCGGACCCGTTAGTTAAGACGCGGAGGACGCCAGCGATTCTCGCCAAGAACACCATTTTCGTCTCAGCGTCTTTCTCCGCATTTCCTCTCCAACGCTCAAGTTTTCTACTGAACGGGAGAAATCGATTGACGATTTTATCTCATGTTTCAAGCAAGTTTCGCGTCTCTCGATACTTCTCTCGATAAGTGATAGACATTTGATCTCTATTTTCCCGATCCGAGTAGTGTAAAAACCGGGGAGAGTTGTAAAACAGGTCACGAACGTCACAAGATCTCGGAGATGGATAATCTCCCGTCTCTCACATCTCCCACCCCCGCAAGACTTTCTTGGAGATAAACAGTCCCCACTCCCCCTTCACCCATCCAACGCCTTACCCCCGGGAGACATCAAGAAATTACTAAATTCGTCATATAATTCACACTCGCTCTAGATCTTTCTGGAGTATAATTGGAAAGATAAGTAAAATGCTGAAAGGTCCCTGGGATAGATGGAGCATTCTGGAAGCTCTCCCAATGCCCTCCTGTCAAACGTTGCAGTGACAGAGATGTGTCAGAGGACTTGATGGAAGAGATAGAGGGAGTGAAAATAGGATGATTTTGATAAAGTAAGTTAATAATTTCATACCTGCTGGATGGATGGATGGATAGATGGAAGGATGGATGGGTGGAAGGATGGATAGTGGATGGGTGAGTGGATGGACGGATGGAGGGTGGATGAACAGATGGATGGGTAAATGTATGGATGGATGGATGGTGGGTGGATTAATGGATGGATGGATGGTGGGTGGATGGTGAGTGGGAGGATGGATGGATGGATGGTGGATGAATGGATGGACGAATGAATGGCGGGAGGGGTGGATGGATGGATCGGTAGGTATGTGGATGGATGGATAGTTATGTGTGGATGGATGGATGGTGGGTGGATGAATGGATGGATGGATAGTGGAGATGTGAATGGTTGGATGGATGGATGGATGGATGGACGGATAGAAGGATAGATGGATGGTTAACTCCTTCAGATGGTTCCCTGCTGGCTAATTGATCGTGTGAGTGAGTGAATTCATAAACAAAAATATAACATACAGGGTGACGCAAAAACATGAAAGTATACTTTGAAGTAATGATACAATGTCAATTAAGGAACAACCATTTACTATTCAAATTAAAGAGGACAGATGTATAATTATTTGAGTTAGCACATTGTGTTCAAACTGATGACCGTTCCGGGCGAGACACTGATGTCAGCGCAGTTCAACAGAGTTGCAAATAGCAGTAAGCATTTTCTGTGTCTACCTTTTTGACATCCCTATAGCCATAGAACTCGTAACGTTTAAGAATAGACCAAATAAAAGTAAACTAAACGTAAAGTGACATTAATTGAGATTGTTCTTGTCAAGTGAGTATTGCAATAAAACTATTGAAATACCCTCTACCCAAACAAAGGGGCAATATCACAACACAAGTGCTAGCATGTCTGTGGCTCGCGCACAAGCGTGCGCATTGTGAAGAGCTATCACTTTTTATTATTTTTTTTGCAAAAGCAAACTCAATCATCTGAGGACACAGCTTAAGTATGAGAACCTCACTGAAGGAATTTCGGACAGTATCCATGTAAACAGGTCAGATAGAGGCGAAGGAAATTTTCAGCAAGGGGAAAAAAATGGTCGGCTTCAAAGACATACGGGCCATCCTGCACTTTGTTTGTTTGTTGTTTTTTTAAATTTAGGATTAGCTGTTGTTTTGTGCTGGGGGAGCGTACATACATATACGTACTATCCCTAAACCCGCCCTTATCCTCAACCCTAAATCTTATCGAATCTCTCACCGGCCCCTTACCCTTTCAGCAAAAAAAGCCACAAAAAAACAGGGCGACTGAAAGAATAATTAATTAAAGAGTATTTCTGGGGAGAGCTCTCTAGCTCTGGAGTCACAAAAAAAGCTCCAAAATTCGTACCACTAGCGCACAAAATATGGGGGTACATACGTACAAGTAACAACAGTCTTTTTCTGATGTAAGATTTCACAGTATGCGTCAAAAGTAGGCGCTGCCCTACCTTTGTGGGAATTTTGTTTCGTTCCAATCCATAGTTAAAAGCAAGGGTTTATCCGTTACAAAAAGAATGATATGAGATCTGGACATTTCCCAAGGGTATAAACTCATGAACCTCCATGTTCTCCAAACTGCTTTTTTGAAGATACCCTATTAAAAATGTTGTCTTTAAAACCAACTAGATGATTGTGACAATGTCTATGAAGAGGAAGAGTTTGTAAGTTTCACAGTTCAGGAAACAATGTGCATGAAAAAAAAAAATTTGCTTATTATGTGTCGGCACACAGATATGCATTATGCTTGTGGTAGTGCTCCTTGGCATGACGTAGAATGACAACATCCAGTTGTTCAACCCTTTTAACCCTGTTTTGTATAGTCTTTGTGATCTTGTCCACAACATCCGCTCCGCTATTTTACGGAAGATGAGGTGTGACAAAGTAAAACACTCTGTGCCTTTAGAGCGGTGAGAAACGGAGCGGAACGGATGCTGTGGACAAGTATCCACAAGTGTTTTACTTTGTCATACGTCATTTTTCCGTAAAGTAACGGAGCGGAGCGGATGCTGTGGACAAGGCCAAAGAATCTGTTTCTAGGCCCCTGGAAATTGTACCCTCCTCGGCAGTGCCAATACACAGGTACTGGGAGCTGTGACTTGCGGGCATCCAAGGTTGCCGTGCGTCCAAATGACACTTGTGATGCTCAGATTGGAACGCAGAAGAGGCAAAATATGGCAAAAACGGACACCTTGCCCCCAAAAGGCCAGCGTTCACTAACAGCCTGTTCTATTGTACAAACCAAGGACACACTTGCCTCACTGTTACCTCTGAGAATCTAATCCCTTTTTCTTTTTTCTTTTTTTGTTTTCCTTTTTCCCATGTTCTGTTTTCCTTCCTGTAGTTGCTTTTCTTTCATTTTCTCTGTGTTTATTCTGGCCGCGTGTTGGGTTGTTTATTTGTTTGTTTCATTTGTTTACATTTCCTTGTTTTCTTTTCATTCTTTTCCATTGTCAGCGTCGGTTTGTTTATGTTTTCTTTCTTTCTTTCTTTTTTCTTCTTCTTCATCCTGGGCCTACGACCTTGAATTTCAGCGATTAAAAAAAATTGATAAATAATAAACCGGCGTAGTTGTGTGTGTGTGGGGGGGGGGGGGAGGGGGGCCAAGAGACTATTAATTCGATTCCTCAAAAGCTGACCTAAGAGAGTTAGAACCCTGCCATTCGAAAGGGGTGAGTTCGAGAACCACTTAGGTCTTCATGACTTCATCCACACTTCCGTATTATCTCTGCTCTTCGATCTCATTGCCTTTCTGTTCTTCAGACCATCCACATCTCTTTCTCTTTACATTTCTCAGTCCCACCCTCTTTCTATCTCTTTCTCCACCATTGTTCCCTTCCCTTTACGTAGACGCATTATATTTTTATGAACGGAGCATTCCGTGTAAAAGACGCCAGCGCTGTTAATTTCCATGCAATGGCTCGGGTTCTGCTTTTGTGGGCTTTGTATTAATGAAGAGGCCGATCCTCTCGGCACGAAATGCGGGCCCAGCATCACTTGAACTCTAAATAATCCTGATGTGGAGCTGATTCCTTTGCCACTCTTCATTTCCCAGGTCTTCATCCTCATCTGTCTTTCTCTCATTCTTGAATGGAATGCATCGGATCCTTTAGATCGTGTCCGTCATAAAATGTTTCAGCCCTGGCATTTCAATGGCCTGACGAGACAGGTGCGAAAAAAGAAAAAAAAAAAAAGAATTAGTTCATTACTTTAAAATCTAAACGCTTGCTCATTGTACCAGGTTCTTTTATCTATCTATCTATCTATCTATCTATCTATCTATCTATCTATCTATCTATCTATCTATCTATCTATCTATCTATCTATCTATCTATCTATCTATCTATTTATCTATCTATCTATCTACCTATCGATCTATCTATCTATCTATCAATCTATCTATCTATCTATCTATCTATCTATCTATCTATCTATCTATCTATCTATCTATCTATCTATATCTATCCATCTATCTATGACTTCAGTCTGTCTGTCTGTCTGTGATTTCAGTATGTCTATCTATCTATCTATCTATCTATCTATCTATCTATCTATCTATCTATCTATCTATCTATCTATCTATCTATCTATCTACCTATGTATCTATCTATCTATCTATCTATCTATCTATCAAACTATCTATTTACTTTATCCACACTTTATTTATTTTGTTACCTTCATTCATATCATTAGAAATTCCTACCTCTGTCTGTCGTCACTAGCAGTTGCCAATCATTGCCGTGGTCGCTGTCGTTATAGTAGGTGACGTTGGTCCTATTGTTCTGTCTCATGTTGCGTTGACGAAAAAATGTCATCATACAACCGTCCACGTTGCAGAGGAAAAACGGACATTCGTGTGTGATAATGCCTATTCCATAATGCATACACGAGAGAGAATTACTTGATCTAATTTTGTTTGTTTGTTTGTTTCTACTGTGCAGTGTTTTGTCATTTTTCACATGTTCTTGATATGACGTCATCCGTCGTTGTTTTTTGTTTCCTTCTGTGTCATATCTTTGTTTTTTTTTAACATATAAAACAGGCAGAACAAGTCAGGATAGATAGATAGATAGATAGATAGATAGATAGATAGATAGATAGATAGATAGATAGATAGATAGATAGATAGATAGATAGATAGATAGATAGATAGATAGATAGATAGATAGATAGATAGATAGATAGATAGATAGATAGATAGATAGATAGATAGATAGATAGATAGATAGATAGATAGATAGATAGATAGATAGATAGATAGATATCTTTTGTTTTGTAACAACAATAAAGATGCATTTCGATTAGCCAAATTTAAATCAAAATCAGCATTTTCATTGGTCGACAGACAGTTTCAATTTGATTATCGCCCTTCACACTTCCGTTAGTGGGTGTATAGATAGATCGACAGATAGATGAGGTAATGTATGGATGGATGGATGTATGGATGGATGGACAGGAGATATAGATACTATCAGGAATGCAACATGTGGAATGTTTCTGCATCTTCTAAAACAATTACATTCAGTTATGCACGCGGCGTGAATTCGGTAACCTGTCTATGTGCAAATGCGCACATCATTATGGGTGAGTGTATGTGCGTGTTTGCTAGTGAGCAGATTGCATCACCGCGCTTGGAAACTCGCTGTGCAAAAAAATGCAAACGATTAATATACGCCCGTAGATCATGTGTATAATATCATGAACATGTTTGGCGTTGCATTTCTCGAGCAAGAGTGATACGTGACGTTTTGATACGAACAGCCTGATATACAAATTTATGAAAACTAAGGGCAGATATCCATGCTACACACCCAGGCATATTAAATTATGGCGGCCTCAGGTCTTGTTTGTTCTATCTTCATTTTCTGGAGAGAAAAAAACCTGAAGATTTTTTAGTATGTAGAAGAGCTATTACAAAAGCACACTTTGAATAACTTGTTTAAAATGCGTTGTGGCACTTACCAAGCTGTTTCGCAGTTCCGATTTATTCTAACTCCGTATCATGATATTAAAGCCGCAAAAGTTTAACAGAATTTCTCAGCTATGCAAAAAGTGGCGTTGGAACAAGCAAGACGTAAGGTCTCGATGTGCAAACATACGTAGCTATCAACATGTTACATCTCTTGGAAATCGTGGTCTGGCCCTAAAGCCCTGGAGTCAGTCATTCATAATTATCTCCCACCTGTCGGTTAATAAAGTGTCATCTTCTGACTGAACCTTTTGTTTTGTAAACAACATTAATGAATGGTCGAGTAACCAAACTTCAATGATCAAAGTGCAAGTCAATTTTCATTGGTCGACACCCAGCGTCATTTTGAATATCGCCCTTCGGTACTTGGATATAGCATCGACGGGGGCGCATATCCGATGATAATTGTGATAAGAACAGCAAATAATCATGATATTATTATTATTATTGTACGTCTCCAATAATGACGTAAATGAACGAACAAAGAGTAAAATATTAAAATATTCTGTAGTTTACCCCTGCACCGACACACACCATTCAGCACCAATGCACACCATTTCGCACAGACATCTGTCCCTATACACAACATGCAATATAAATTATGTATCTAGTGCATCAAAATAGAAAGACATGACAGTGAGGGGATTCACGATGGACTCAATAACTGACGGTTTTATAATTCGCAAAGTTTTGATCTGTCCCATGTCTTTCCACATTTTCCAGGTGTTGAACACAAGGAATATACACAGATCTCTCCATAGAAGGAATTTTGTCATATCGGTTGTACAGTTGACCATCGTGACCACCCGATTCGCTGATCAAGACAGGTAAGAATACATTAGTAATTCCAGACCTACTCTCTGGATTTGCGGACTGAAAACTTGTAGTATGATCGTGAATTAAAGCATGCATGTTCGTTTAAATTATTTATTTGTTTGGTTCGCATCAATTTACGTCATCATCTATCTGAATAATCATTTTCTGTATTTTTTATTGTATTTTGTATACTTCTTTCATCCCATCTGGGAAATTTGCCTTAGTGTCGCTGCAGCCCAGTTACAACTGGGGCAGACACGTGGTCGCCACAGTGCAGCGCCGGTAGGCGGGTGAGGGGGGGGGGGTGGTAGAGATAAATTTTATTCAAGTTTACCCGGGCAGCGGCCTGTTCGGCCTGCTCTTTTCGATTTCCAACTGCCAAGGCCCTCCGAGTTTTTCGTCCGTACTCGAGAAGTCTAGGTGCTTGATCCTACCTTCCATGAGATCAGGGACAAGAAAATATGAGAAAAATATGAGAAAAATCCCAAAATTCCAATATGCCTGCACCGACCGGGATTCGAACACGATACCTTCGGCATGAGAGGCGAGCACCTTGTCTCTAGACCACCAATCATGACTTTATTAACATTTTGTTTCTGTTTACCCGTTTGTTGGTTCACACGTAATATCAGACTGCTTACTCCCCCCCCCCCCCCCCCGTTCTTTTTCACACATCCAGCGATGATGGGATCAAATTAAACGTGTTAATCTTCAATTTAGATATTTATAGATTCCTTAGATTCCTTTCTCAGAATGTTCGAAATACGATTTCTTTACAGCATTTATGGTATGTCTTGTGTGTGCCAGGAGATACCCACATCCACTGCCATTCGGTATGCACCAGAAAAGTTTTTTCACATGCAGAAACAATTCAAACATACTGGCCACACGCACACGAGCCAGAGACATGAATTCTTGCAATACTGTAAGCGAGATTACTACTATTATGTTAGCACACGCATCCGCATATGCTCAAGTAACAGAATTTGAAACAAATCATTTTATTGTATACATACTAAGCTATCTTACAATTGTTAGAGACATTCATGGGGCTATAGACTTTATTTACACACACAGCGGCGCAACCCACTCAAGGACAGTACAGTGCACATTTTATTATACTCACTCAGAATAATATGCCCAATAGCACAAAGATAGTATACCAAATTTCATACCTCCTGCATGATTAAGATTGTGCCCAAAGATACACAAGTAGTCCCTGAGTATTTGTGCAGAATTGTACAATGACATCATAATAATAGTTTTTTTGTTTTTTTTCTGTGGTCTCAGAGTTGTTTATTTAAATCTCTCTCAAAATGTATAATAATATGTTATTTTGGGGGCAATGGCAAGTTTGTGCTGAATGGAGATAAACGACATCGCTGACACATTCGTCTTCGTTTTACTTTCGTTCTTTCCTTTTTTTTTTTAATCTTGACCAGTCAGGAGGCCAAGATGTTTTAAAAAGATAAATGATGTATAAAAGAGCTTGTGTAAAGACCTGCGTGTTCTGTTGAATGTTTCCAGCTATCTGGCTTAAAGTGTTATAAGATAGCGTTTC
Organism: Onchidella celtica; assembly: GCA_963931925.1. NCBI lineage: Eukaryota > Metazoa > Mollusca > Gastropoda > Systellommatophora > Onchidiidae > Onchidella > Onchidella celtica. Next base: position 17,307,702 of record OZ007578.1, on the reverse strand, counting down.
AAAACATGTCCCAGGCACATGCAAACATGCACGGTTTTCTCTTATTTTTCATATAAAATGAAATGTATCCCAGCACGAAGAGCTTGGTAAGAAATTTACATTATTTTGAAGCCATTAAGCTCTTAGAAGTCATAGATGCCAAGTTGTTTGGGTGTTTGACATAATGGTCTTCGTTCATGTTCCCTTGTGTGTGTTTGGTTTTTTTAAAGCATAACGAAGGTAAAATCTCCGCAAGCTCTAGATTTTCGCTATCCACATGCCGTTCCTGTTCAAGGGATTATGTGCGATTAGAATTTAACATCCTGTCTCCTGTTAAAGCGTGAACATTTAGCGAGGCCACGGCTCTCTTCAAACAACACAGGCAAAGCTTTGCCATGCTAAAGCTGTATCAATCTTAGTTGGCGCTAGCTGTCAGTGCGTGACGAATGAAGGCTTAAATTCTTTTTAAACACCCTTGTTCTTTTTCGTTTTCCGGCAACAAGACACGCTCTCTGTCAAGGCGTAAATGCATCATGCAGGAACATAACATTTTTTTGTTTTCTTTCAATACGAGAATTGAGACATTTTAGCAAAAGCGTCACTATCTCTAGGTTAAATTTCATTAGTTTATGAATGTCTATCAGTGTGTGGGGGGAAATCCACAAAATTGTCACTGAAACTGAAATTGTGACAAAGTTTGCTATTTAGCTGGTAGCCAGTACACGTCCACGCCTGTTTTTACTGCACTGGCTTATTTATTGTTTATCAACACATTTTTTCCCTTAAGGTGCACGCAGGGACACTTCTTGTCAACACACTGTTCTGAGTGTGAGGCCCGCCCACACTTGCACTTAGATAATTACATCACTGTACCTTCAGACCATGTTGTGTTGATGATGGTGGTCTCTGGAATTTAGAGAAAGACATGGTTGTGAAATAGCTCTGGATGAAAAAGTGACCTTGGAAGCCCCAGTCTAGACTTGCAGAGTCGCGGGCAGATCGGGCACTGGAAATCTGTAGTCAGTCCAGGCATGGCTTAAGTACACCACGATACCAGGTTTCACGCCGTGTAGAAATGAAACCATAGAACAATATTGGCTGCCTGTAAAATCAGGGGAGAGGCGAATAATGGCAAATTCTAGTTTCTACTGAAAAGAACGTTAGCCATGTGTTACACTGAAGGATAATTGTTGGTGAAGAGTGAATGACCGGGCAAGAATAATTATGGTAATGTTTTATTTTTTTTTAACTGGATAGATAAGTGAAAGGATGATGGTCGGTGTCAAGCAAGAATGTGATCTAACCCCTAGGCCAACGAAGACACTACAACCAACCTACATCTTTTCATTGACAATAGCTATTTTTCTGTTTTGCAACCCACGGGAGGGCATAGTTTGTACCTCTTTCGATATTCTTGATCATCGGAATTCTGACATGCAACTAATGTCATTTAATACCAACAAACGTTTACTTATATTTTAAAAAATAAATGAAGGAAGGTCAGTTCGAGGCATATTTAAATATTATGTTCTTTTCCTGTTCTGTTTTGCATGGTTACTCGTCCTGTCCAATCTGCGTGCACAACGCATTAGCACGCTACAGAGCAGAGGTTCCTTTTCTTTCGCACGTGCAGTTCGATTTGGCGTGCTTGATCAGTTCCTGTGCACAGATAAGAGCGGCCGAATAACTATGATCTCAAACTGTTCATTCTCATTCTTCCGTAAATCCACCCGGACGTAGTGATGAACCAGTCAAATTCCTTCAAAGTCGCTGGTTCTGAGGAATTCTGATTACACCTGCGATAATGTTCTGCCGACATCTCTCGGTAATCCCTAATGTTATTGCACTCACTTAAAGAGACATAATACCAGGTACTTTCTGCTGTCTTTGCCTCGTTCCTGCTCGTGTGGTGCGTGCTTTCATCGGCAATCACCAATGTACATTTTACGAGAGGCTTCAAATAAACTGCTTAACAGAATCTGTAGCACTAATTTTTTTTTATTATATATATATATATTTCTTTTTTACTAGATGCGGTGCATGGCATTATCCGGGACATACCTACGAGCCAACCGTTCTCTCTCTCTCTCTCTCTCTCTCTCTCTCTCTCTCTCTCTCTCTCTTTCTCTCTCTCCTCTGCCTTTCTCTCTCTCTCTGGTCTAGAAAGCTTCCCATATTCTACAATCTTGTTAAATATTTCATATACACCAAAGCACCATGCACTCATTTCTGGCAAGGAAATTGCCGCTCACTGTATTTTACATTATTACATTTTATTTAAAAATACCTGAAACTTGAATCATCACAATCGATCGATAGAAAAGCAATTGGGTTGGATTTGCACATGACTTAGGAAAATTAACTTTATAATTTATTAAACTGTTATTTAGGCTGCAGCGCCGAGAAAAAAAAAGGGGGTTGGGGGGGGGGGTGCAAAATGGCACCACAATGAATTACTCCCGCCACTATTCTTTTTTTTAATGTAATTAGATAGAGGAACATTTATAGGGTCGGATTTGGCATGTTTTGTTCAGGCACCAATACATGGGCTGGATCAAAGAACACAACAGCTGAACAACGAGGAGTTACACTCTGGTGAAAATTATTGTGGTTCAGTTTCTATTTATTATTTACACTCGTGTCAACAAAACTGGTGTCGTCCAAATACATGGGTACAATTAGGAGACACTTAACGATCTGAGTGCAACATTGCATCATTGGAAGATGAACTTAGTGGGAATGGCCAATGAAATCTCTTGTGTCTGTTCAAACTAAATCCGGGGATCTTTTCTGTGTTCGAGAAAACATTTAGATATAGTTAAGTGAGCATCTTCGCTAGTGGGTCTGGGCCGACTGTGTGTGACCATTTGTGAATGTGTGTCGTGTGTGTAGGTGTGTAAGCAGATGTATGTGTATGAGTGAATGTGTTTTAGTACGAGATATAATGATAATAATAATAATGGATGGTATTTATATAGCGCATATCCATTTAAACTGCTCTATGCGCTTTACAGAAGCAACACGTCTAGAAAACCTTGTCCGGGGACAAGGTGGTCTAGAGGCAAGGTGCTCGCCTCTCATGCCAAGGGTCCCGGGTTCTAAACCCGGGCAGTGCAGGCATGTTAGAAAGTGGATTTTTCTCATATTTTCAAGTCCCTGGTCCTATTGGGGGGTAGGATCGAGTAGTTCTTGGAAATTGGATTTTTCTCATATTTTCAAGTCCCTGGTCCTATTGGGGGGGTAGGATCGAGTACCTAGTCTTCTCGGATAAGGACGAAAAAATTCGGAGGGCCCGTGTGCACGTTGCGCACGTTAAAGATACCTTGGCAGTTGGAAATCGTAAAGAGCAGGCCGAAAGGCCGCTGCCCGGGCAAAATTGAAATTAATAGATTAAAATTTATCCATATCATCTCCCCCCCCCCCCCCCCCCCCGCCAGAACAAGAAATAATAAAAACAAGTAAAGTGAGGTGTAAATGCCAAGGGCAGCGAACCTCCTAAAATAAAGACCTCAAATAGAAGCAACACGTCAACCACAGAGCAGAATGGGGCGCTTGCGAAGCGCTTAACACACTACACTGCTTCTTTCTCTCTCCCTGTCTCGCTCACTCTCTCTCTCTACCTCTCTCTATCTCAGAGCAAATTGTAACGCAGCCTGCTAGGCGCAGTTCACAATTAACAACAGTTCACAACTCACAACTCAAATAATATTTATTAATAATAATATATATTTAATAATGAATCATAAATTTTGTTGTTGCTGGTGGGGGGGATGATATGGATAAATTTTAATGTCAATTTCAATTTTGCCCGGGCAGCGGCCTGTTCGGCCTGCTCTTTACTACTTCCAACTGCCGAGGTACCTTTAACGTGCGCAACGTGCACACGGGCCCTCCGAATTTTTCGTCCTTATCCGAGAAGACTAGGTACTCCTACCCCACAATAGGATTAGGGACTTGAAAATATGAGAAAAATCCCAATTTCCCAAATGCCTGCACTGCCCGGGTTTTAAACCCAAGACCCTTGGCACGAGAGGCGAGCACCTTGCCTCTAGACCACCTTGTCCACGTTAAAGATGTGGAGCAGACCGAACAAGGCCGTTGTTGGGGCAAAATTCTATAAAAACAAACAAAAAAAAAACTACCACAAAAACACACATAAACAAGAACAAGAAAACTACAAAGGCAAGGAACCCACTGAAATAAAGACCTGAACACAAACATCGCTGTGAGCAGAACACAAACATCGCTGTGAGCAGAACACAAACATCGCTGTGAGCAGAACACAAACATCGCTGTGAGCAGAACACAAACATCGCTGTGAGCAGAACACAAACATCGCTGTGAGCAGAACACAAACATCGCTGTGAGCAGAACACAAACATCGCTGTGAGCAGAACACAAACATCGCTGTGAGCAGAACACAAACATCGCTGTGAGCAGAACACAAACATCGCTGTGAGCAGAACACAAACAAAGCTGACCATCAGATTCAAACATTTGCAGGACGCAGCGTCGGTGTTGGGCAAATGAATCTTTAAGCTCCGCGAACGGATGCACATGTCATGCATTTGATAAAATTTATAGTTGCCCGGCCAGAGGTTACAGGATTGGTTCGACATGCACTAGCTACAATCATTGGAATCATGGAAGACATCCGGGCTCCAGAAAATCCTTCCATTAACACACTGAATCCGCCATTAACTTTGCTAATCAAATTATTACCAAAAGTCCGCAAAGGCATTGTTGAAACTGGGAAAAGGGGAAATTGAATGATGAGATTACATGACATCCTTAATCTTTAATCTACGGAATCTGTTATACATCAACTGTCAACATTACCGATGCATAGCTATAATGATTTGCTTGTTGGTTGCTCATTTTTATTTAACCGTTCATACTCACAACACTCTTGTCTTTGTTTGTAAAGAAGAATGGAAATTTTTTGAGAGGTTAAAAGCTAAAGGGGCGAGTTGTTTGTTTCTCGGGGACCTCGGCCAAAGGTGTGAACCAGATCAAGGCTGGTGACTGGTGTAGGCACTAGACTGTTGACTGGTGTAGGCGCCAGACTGGTGATCACAGCCCATAAATTTTGCTTGGCACTAGCCCAGTAGGCACTGCCAACATCGCGATCCGGCGGGATGCAACGGGCCAGTGCCTATATTTTGTATCTAGGAGGTTCGCTACCTTTGGCATTTGCACCTCAATTTTACATGTTTTTATTTTTTTTAAATTATTTTTATTATTTTTTTGCCTGAAGGACAGCTGTTTGACTGTTTCTCTTTTTTGGGAGCAGAAACTATTCTATTACGCTGGCAACACTTTAAGATTTTCGGTACAGATTAATCTAGAACCTGATAGCTTGGGAGAGAGGTCGGAATCGGCTTATTCTCTCATCACTCCCACCCCTTGGGGGCTCCAGGTTGAATACCGCACCTCTCACAGCACTGCACTCTCGTCACTGGGCAGCGGGATAAGAGGCAATCACAGAAAGTGGACGTTAAAGACCGGACATTCACGGGAGGTTAAGCCTCTTTGTTGCTAAAGATAAATCTGTCAATACTTGGGCAGTCCTTGATTTGATGAGGTCATTCCTGTGGTATGTGGATCTGACTTTTCATTATTTCTGTAGTATATGGGTCTGACTTTTCATTATTTCTGTAGTATATGGGTCTCTTTTCATCATTTCTGGAGCACATAGGTCTGACTTTTCATCTCTTCTGCAGTATATGGGTCTGACTTTTCATCATTTCTGTAGTATATGGGTCTCTTTTCATCATTTCTGGAGCACATAGGTCTGACTTTTCATTATTTCTGTAGTATATGGGTCTTTTTTCATCATTTCTGGAGCACATAGGTCTGACTTTTCATCTCTTCTGCAGTATATGGGTCTGACTTTTCATCATTTCTGTAGTATATGGGTCTCTTTTCATCATTTCTGGAGCACATAGGTCTGACTTTTCATCTCTTCTGCAGTATATGGGTCTGACTTTTCATCATTTCTGTAGCATGTATGGGTCTGACTTTTTATCATTTCTGTAGTATGTTGGGTTTGACTTTTCATCATTTCTGTAACCTGTGTGGTTTGACTTTTCATCATTTCTGTAGCACTTGAGTATGACTTTTCATCGTTTTGTGTAGCATGTGGGTTTGATTTCTTCAGATGCACATGTCATCATTCCGTTAGTTTCCCCAAAATATTATTCTTGCTTTCTGAAATGATTCTAACCCATTCAGATGGATGAATGAACTGTGGCTGTTGTTAGATAATGGCGTATTGAACTGACGTGGTTGAAGTGTTAACTTTGATTCACATGAAATGTTTACTGTTTTGGCAGAATTTATTTTTGGACCTCAAGCATATGATATGATATTATAGAACACGAAAGTATTGATCTATCAAAAAAAAATGCTTATGAAAAAATGTACCGAAGTTTTATGTTCCTTTTGACAAAACCAGCCACTGGGATGTAACACTTTCCTGTTTGTACTTTTCTTGTAAACAAATGTGCTCTGTGTAGACTGACGTATGTAAAAAGATAAATAGCCTCTGATGTACCAGTTTTTAACGTATTATCCAGTATCATTATGGCCGTATCATGTTGACATTTCCAAGCATCAAAGATAATAACCTCCCGCATTAGCTTACACTGACACTGGGTGTAAGTGACACTTGGAGTAAAGCATCGGGTCAGACACACTCTGCCATAACGAATATTCCCCTCTTAAATTAATCATATCTTCTTAAGATTATTTCGAGAGAAGACGGGATTTGTCTGGGGTTAAGCTGACCTGGCTGTTTTGGAAGAAGATTATGTAAAGGTGTTGTAGTCCAGACATAGTGGTTTCGGTTTCGTGTGTTTGTCGGCTCGCTTTGGGCAGTTTTGTTAAATGTTGTCAGCCCCGTCTTGTCAAAAAAAGCCGAAAAGATGGCAAAAGCCTTCATAGCACAGTTCAGAGCGCACAATGCTTCCGCTTTCATCTGTTTTTTTGTTTTTTTTCATCGAAACTGGCCCTTTCGACAATTTGCCGAACGCGAAACGGAAACCGCAGCCTCTGCGTCTGGCCTCTTTAGATTGGTTCAAAGTTGTCACGAGGCGCAGATACACACCTGGGAGGGTTCATTGTAAGGAAATTAAGACCTGTGGGAGACTGAGCAAATCTGCTTTTGTCTCAATTTCTGTGTGGGATGTGTTCTATGGATGGGGAGGTCGGGCACTTGCCAGACTGAAACAAGTTTGTCTGACTAGTTCGGGGACCACAAAACTGTCTTGGATCACCTGGTGGAAAGAAAGACTTCGCGCGCTCTGAATCAAAGCAGACTCGAAACAGCGAGCTACCAACTTACAGAAAGCGGAGGTGACAAACTAGACAGACATAATAAACACCGTGGTAAAGAAGGCGGTTTATATTCATTTTTTCGGTCTTTTCATTGAGGTGGTTTCTTTTTTTTTTTGAGGGGGAGGGAGAAGGGGTGTACACCGGCACTGTTCTGCCTTACTAATATGAGCGCATTACGAAATTGGCCTAGATCAGTCCTGAAATCAAGCGATCAATATAACAAATGATTTGAAAGTATTCACCCCCACCCCCACCCCACCCCTGCTCCAGTCCGCACTTTGATAACTCTTGTCTGTACTTTGAGGACTCTTTGTGTGTACTCTGAGAACCCTCGTCTCGTGGACAGTAGACACGAGTCACGCACGTCCTGTCTGTGTTTCCATTAGTGCTTTGTGTATTCCAGGGAAGAAGAAATATTTAGAAACACGGCTGACGTCAAGCGCCAGCCACGACAAAGTGCCGTACTTTGAACTGTTTTTCTTGTTTTTGGCTGTTTCGTTCGCAGACTTTCTGTAGTCATGATAGTGTCTCAGTGCCGCCTGTTCTATGCAGGATAAAATTTTATTCCTCAAATTTTGTACTTTACTTTATTAGTTATCTGTAAAAGTTTCGTATTAACTCCCCATGTCCACGCCCATTTTCATTAATACTTAGAAAGCCTCGAGTATGTTTATGGATTCGTTCGATAAGTAATTGCAGTAAATGCGAACTGAACATATTTTGCGATAGAGCTGAATAGTTATGGGAGACTGTATTCAATTATTGTTTATTATCCTATTTTCATTGTTATCTTAATTGGTGGTAGTGGTATCTGGAGTTCGGGGAAGGACATGTCTGTATATTTTTTTGTGGATGAGAAAAGACTGGTTAAGAGTATCACTATCAGGCCGTTCTTGCAGAGTTAAGCCGTGTTGAGCTCTTTATTTTAGGAGATTTCCCTGTTCTTGCCATTGACTCGTCACTTTTCTTGTTTTTATTTTTCTTGTCCTTGTTTCTGTGTGTTTTTGTGGTAGGGATTATTTTCTTAGAATTTTGCCCAGGCAGTGGCCTTGTTCTGCCTGCTCTCCTCGACTTTCAACTGCCAAGGTATCTTGAATGTTGGCAACATGCACACGGGGCCCCGAGTGTTTCGGCCTTACCCGGGAAGATTAGGTGCTCCTTCCTACCTACCATAGGATCAGAGATAGGACTCCCCCCGCCCTCTTCCAGAAAAGTCTAACATGCCTGCACCGACCGAGGATCGAACCTGGTACCTGCGGCATGAGAGACGAGCACCTTCCCTGTAGACGAAAGTGTCCCTCAGATGTCTTGCAGAGTTAATCCGGATACATTACACACGGGGTAAAAAGTAAACAGATTGCAGCATGAAAAAGTGATATTGGATGATATTCCATTGGTCTCAGAGGACACTCTGTATTATAAATCATGTATTTGTTGCTTCGTTTGCATCACCCAAAGCTGCGATGTCGACAACACAGTAGTTGTCCTCTCCCCCCCCCCCTTCCCTTTTGTACGGCTGCTGAGAGTGCACGCTTTGCAAATATTCATTTGAGGCGGGGACCATGGCGGCTGTGCGTGGGCTCTCACAAACATTAGTAAGTTGTACTGTAAACAAAAAAAAAGTTTGGAACTCTCGGGAGAACGAAATGTAATATGGCCCTGGAACTTCTAAAGAAAGACGAAATGAAATTCAAAATTTCATTGGAGCACAACATCTGTGACGTCAAATGAAACAAACAGCATTATCTAACTATATATTTCACAAATTCTCCACCTTTGAACACATGAGGCTTTTTATTGGCCACCTATAGTAGCCAAATTTTGCATGTACATTTCAAATACTGTGGTGAGTGCACGGAAGTTTTTATTATTTTGATTGTTGTTGTTGTTGTTGTTGTTGTTGTTGTTTAATTTATAGAACATCCATTGTTTCATCGTGCTATCAACAGTTCTAATTTTCATTCCCCACACCATGGCTCCATTCTGTTGTAGTACTTGTACATGTACAAAAAAAAATAACCATAATTATTAAGCGTTCAGTTTGGTGCGTAGTGTTCTGGCGGGCATGAGTTCTGAAGCAAGACTGTACATTATTACTTTTATTATATGAGAGAGGGGAGAGAGAGGGAGAGAGAGAGATAGAGAGAGAAAGAGAGAGAGAGAGAGAGAGAGAGAGAGAGAAAGAGAGAGAGCACATGATTGTTTATTCCGGGCAATGCCCGGTACGTCATCTGGTATTATTATATTCGATAACACTTGAATTGTGTGCTCTCTGGCTTAACTGCCCAGACTGTTTTCTGCAGCCAACGTTCAATAAATTATTAATGTGACTTTGAGGTGCCTCCTTACAAACATTATCTGGAACACTCGACTGACAGTCAAGGAAGTGTTTTATTTGCGGCAAATATGAAAGTGAAAGCGCATCTCTCCCCGTAGCCCAAGCTCATCCCCAGAGACTGGACAAAAAGGCTAGTTTAGAGACTAGGTCCAAAGACGGCTCAAGTGTCGCGCAAAAAGAGCTGAGACAGGATGTCGTGCAATTGTAACCCGAGAAAACTGGGCGAGGAAAAGGTACGAGACACCTTGTCAAAAGAATTCCCCTTAATTAGAGCAGTGACGTGCTTGGTGAAAGTGCTCAGACAACGTGTCCTGTTCGACCACTCGGATTACTCAACTACTGAAAATGGGAAGGAGTTATTTTTGGCCTGCCCATTTTTCACTTGGCGAGCCAGGGCAAAACACGTGTGTGGCCACTGGTTCTGACATCAGGGGTCATCCACAAAGTAAGTGCGACCGAGATTTTGCTATTCTAACCCTCTCCTTCCTCTACCGGTACCCTTGTCGTTGTATTTCTTATGCTTGGTCACTGAAAAAGGACATCATTCAGTTTCAATGAAAACAGTCGTAAACAATTCTGGTTTGAACCTTTACTGGTGTCAACGTTGATGTTGTTCCACAAGTTAAGCCTGACTGTAGGGTCTGTCAAGAAGTTTGGCATCTACAAATCTTAAAGTGCGTGATGGCTCATGGATGACAATGAATATTGCACAGATATTCGGATATTCCAACTATAATTATAGGAATATGAAAACTATGGAATATCACTGGCAAAGATGTTGTCCATGTCACGGTATGATTTCTTCCCCCCCCCCTCCCCCTTTCCCCTTTCCTCCCCACATTCCCCTTTCCGTTCGAAATTCTTTCTTTTTCTAAAAAACCTCTTTGCAAAGCGAGCAAGTCAAAAATCATTCGGTCTCATCTCTAAAGGACATTCAGGTGAGACACAAAATTCGGGGGGGGGGGGGGGAGAGAGAAATTAAATCTATGTGTGAGCTTGCATATATGTGTGCTTTAATCAGTTTCAAATGGATAATGTGTACAAATTTACTTTAGCTGGTTTCCAGTTTAGTACTCACAGACACGACATCTACCCTTTGACTGGCTATTGATAGGAAACTAGGACAAATCAGTTATAGAGATGTGTGCGTGGAGGGGGGGAGGGTAGGCTAGAGGGTCTTAAGTTGTAAGTGGAATTAACTAAAGCCAGCCATTCTCCCTGATGGTCTTTAGGTGGGGTCCGGGGGGGGGGGCTTCACACACATAGAAACGGAGGGGGTAGGGGGCGGGGGAGGAGGTGAGAAATCAATGGCTGTGATCATTTCTGTATTGTTTAATGCCCGAGCTGTGTGTGCGTGTGTGTGTGTGTGTGTGTTTGTCTTTCGTTTTTGTTTCATTTCGTCCTATTTCGCCCTATTGCTGTCGTTCTTGCCGGGGCAGTTAAAAAAATGTCGAGTTTGCATGTTTTGGGTATTTTTTTTTGGTTTTGTTTTTTTATTGGTTATTATGATTCGACATTGTCAAAGGAGATTGAGTGTCTGTACAAAAAATGGAATTTGATGAAAGGAACTTCTACAGGCATGAGCCTTTCTTTCATATGACTGGATGTGGTTTGCAGAACACAATAATGGCCGGAAATTTTGGCGGCAGGGGTGACAGTCAGAGAGAAGTGAGAGAGAGAAAGAGAAGTTACAGAGGGAGAGAGAGAGAGAGAGAATCTAGGATGAGAGAGAGAGAGGAAAAAAAACTTAGGGACAGAGAGACAGAGAGAACTTCGGGAGAGAGAGAGAGAGAAAACTTAGGGAGAGAGAGGGTGGGAAATTGGGGTCAGAGAGCTAGAGAACCTAGGGAGAGGAAGACAGAACTTAGATACAGAAAGAAAGGGGAGAGCCAGAGAACCTGTCGGCGAGGGGGAGGGGGGGGGGAGAGACTTGGGGAGAAAGAGAGAGAGAGAGAAGAAACTCAGGGAGAGCGAAAAGAAGAGGCTTGATGATTTGATGATACCACTTCTCAACTGAAAGACAAAAAAACTTTTGAATCCTCTGAAATCAGACTTAAACTTGAATGCAGTTATGGTAAATAATTTTTCCTTCCTTCTTTCCTGCCCGAATGACCGCACCCATTTTGAAACCATGTACACTTACGTGGTCTGGACGTCTGCCCCTCTTATTTGGGAGGGCAGGTTTAGCCTAGCAGCACTAGCTTCGAAATAACCATAGAGATAGTATTATAATATCTCTATGGAAATAACTCAGCACTCTCAAAGTGTGTGTCAGTCCGTCTGCTTACACAACCATTGGTACCAATGCGCACGAGGTGCGCAATCTGCCATGTCTGAGGAACAGGGTCTGCATAGAAAGACCCAGCAGCGCACACAGACATGTCAGATTGAACCCCATCCATTAGAACTAGTGCGCACTGGGCGTGCAATCTGCCACGTTTGGGAGACCCGACACGATTGTGGAAGTCCTACAGGATTACACTGCCAAAGTATCTTAAATCTGCAGGATGTAATATCCCCAGGATTTGCGGAACCCGGAAGTGAATTGTTGTATTAAGTGTGTATTGCAATCGGCACTATTTTCAGCGGCTCTATTTTGAGTTATGCCGTAATCACTGCAAATTACAATGGGGAAAGTCTTTTCTTTGTCTTTCTTTGAAAGTGTAATGTCACTGAATGATCAGGTTCTCTGTTTGTTCTCCATAACAATGTTCTCCCTTCCTCATTGTCCCTCACACACACACACACACACACACACACACAAACACATACACACCACATTCACAGCCACTCTCCGTCTGTCTTTCTCTCTGTTTCTCTGTCCGTCTCTTTTTCCTTCTATCTTTTTTCTCACTCTTCTCTGTTTTCTCACTCTCCCGCGCTCTCTCAGCCCTTTCTTCTGCCTTTCTCTCTCTCCCAATCTGTCGCTCTTTCTGTCTGACTGTCTGTCTGCCCCCCCTCTCTCTCTCTCTCTTTCTCTTTCTCTCCCTCTGTCTGTGACTTTTCCACCTCAGGTCCCGGAAGACAGAAAATTGATATCTTCCACTTTCTGAAATTGGAAGAACTTCCTGTTACGTGCTTGCACAATTCAAACTGAAATTTTAGATAAACTTTAGAAATGTCAGATGTTCCCTATTGCAAGTATAGCCAGCGGAGGCGTTAGCAAGGGTGGAGGTGAGTGCTGGTTTGTCAGATGCAAAGTGAGCTCCAGTGTTATCAAAGACCCTTTGACCCCTCAGCATGCATGTCACTAGGTCCAACTCAAACACTTTGTCATTCATGCTGCCATTTAGCCGCGAGAACATCTTTTTTAATATCATACATACCCCCCCCCCCCCGGCCCACACACTTTTTCAAAAAAAAATTAAAATACGCTATTCTACGTCTGTAAAAGCGGACCAAATAACAATTAAAGAAAAGACAACAGAGACTCTGCAGGTTGCAGCAGGGCTTGAAACGAGATGGAAAAGTGGCAAAATGATCGAAAAGCTTTTTTCCCCCGTTATTCGTAATTCTTTGGTGTTGTTTTTTTTTGTGGAGTGGCGGTTAACCTTACAATTCTCTCTCTCTCTCTCTCTCTCTCTCTGTCTCTCTCTCTCTCTCTCTCTCTCTCTCTCTCTCTCTCTCTCTCTCTCTCTCTCTCTCTCTCTCTCTCTCCTCCACCCCCACCCCCTTTGTTTACCATATTTTCACTACGTACAAAATCAGTTTTGCAGTCTAAGAAGGAGCCAAAAAGATGAATGAACGCGCTCAAAATGTGAAAAGAAAAAAACAACTTTTACAACGTACATTTTCAGTTTCACCATACTTTTCTTTCCACTACTGAGCGTTACGGCTTTTTCTGCATATCAGATTGAAATATAAATAAAAGCGGCCAGGCAAGATAAAAGGCAGAATCCACATGTGTGCTATTATGCAAAGTAATAACACACGAATAAACAAATGAACAAGCCTTTAATTAAATTGAGTGGTCAGCAACCTTAGATTTCTGACGCACCGATACTGAAGTGAAGGTGAGGGTTTACCTGAAACATTTGCTCGTTTTTGCATAAAGACAGGCGTCATCGGCATTTCACCCCCTTAGATAGACAAGGTTCTAACTCCCTTCAACTTTTGAGAAATCGAGGATTGAAGTTTCGTACGATCGTTTAGAGCAAAGAATTTTCTTCGTTTTAGTAAGTCTTACAAATTACACATCGAATTGATACGTGGACACACAATGGAGAAGGTCCGTGGAAATAGTGTGTAGTGTGTAAATCGGTTCAGCCAACATGTGGAGATATAACATCACCGTTCTCAGTGAACGATTTCTGTGACGTCATGAAAACATGACCATTTTCCGTCCCCCAGAACTGCAACATTGCCAAGCGTATCTCATCATCATAATAATATCATTATAAAGGAAGTTAAGCTGTGTTTTTATGTGTACGGAAACGAAAACGGCAACAGGAACGTCAAAAATCCACCAAGTAGTAAAATTAAAGAGTGTTTACTTGAAGGGTTTTGGACGTTTCCGTGACCGTTTCCGTTTCCCGTACACATGAAAACCAGCGTAATTCCTCCAACTGGATCATGAAAGGCCTGTTAACCAGTGATCCTTAAACTACAAAATACATTACGCATAGAAAGTCGTAAAGGCCTACGTCGGCACATTTTAAAAGGTCTTGAAATTTGCGCGTGCTGTTATTTCCAATACTTTCGTTGATTTTGAGCCACGACTGAGTTGAACAGAAAATAGTGTTCCGACAGTTTGATCCTGACAAAAAAAAAACACCTTTTCTTCGAGTAGAAATTAAAAAGTATGACAGGAAATTTCGTTATGCACTTTAATTTACATATCGGTGATCGAAACTCAACTTTAAAAATCCCATCTCTGTATTCCCATCTCCGGATCAGCAGGCCAACTAGTTATAACAAAAAGATGGTGACGAGAGTGTTTCACTGTGGTGCAATTTCTCCATACTTTTTTTGTTGTTGTTGTTGTTTGTTTGCTCTCAACGCTACAGTCTTAATGACAGTTTCAAAAATAAGAAAATTAATTTTCTCAACAAATCTCTCACAATCGCATTTCTATCGACCGATTCTGTTTATTCAAGTTTCAGGTAATTATTTGTTTAAAAGTTGTCAAAATTTTAAATACAATGATCTCTTTGATAAGTCTCCCATACGTGGAAACTATTTGGCAGGCACAGCTGGTGCATCGTGCCCTGTCGCGCCAGAGTTCTGTCGCAAGACTGAAATATTCTGATCAGAGAGAGAGGGAGAGAGAAGGATGGGAACATCGGTTTGTCCCAGGGAGTGCCGGGTACTTCTTCTAGTGTTTTTTTTTTTTTAATGCAATCTTCAAACATGTAAATATTCTAAGACGTATATTCCTAGCAATATTTTTAATGCAGGAGCAAAATTGTTTTTACAAGTTACGCCTTTGTTCTGTTGCATTTTCAATAATTCAGATTGCCCGATTGGCATGGATCAAATTCTGGCCAGGGGAAATGATTCGGTGGATGTTATTTGAACTTTCAAACATGGAAACAGAGGATATTTATAAAATTCAATTACGTATCATTTTTCAGAATAGTTTGCTGGAGACGGTACCAAAAATAGTTTTATATTATTATTTGATTTGGCTTCTGTTTGCTAAACTTAATTTTGCTTAGTTCTGGGTATTAAATGTGTAAGTTATAATGACACTGAAAGCAGGTCATATGTCTGAAGTCTGCCCCCTTGAGGATCAGAGACTATAATGGCTTTTGGGGGAAATTTAATAGGAATGAGAGGACATCAATAAAATTTTCAGTATTTGTTACAAGTCTATCATATAAGAATCTTCGTAAACCAATTTTTTTTCTTTAGGGCTCCCCTCCCCACCCCCACCACCAAAATGTCTGTCTGATCAAATAGTAATGACGCGTGAAGTCATTGCAAAGACCTCATTAATTTATAGTACTGTTTGGCACTTGTCAGACGCGTTGATAGACAGAGACTATTAAAATACAGAACGGAACAAAAGAGACTCGTTATATAATCATCTTAAAGCCCTAAACGAGAACAAACAACAAGGAAGTTATATACAATGAATGATGAAAGAAAAATTATACATAAATGAAAATCAAAAATGAAAATTGTTTAGAAAATGATATCGATAGCTGCACTTTGGTGATAAATCCATACTCTTATTCTTTATCCACGACCTCGGGCACCGTAATAGATCAGATCAGAAGACTGGGCTCCTATGGACAAGATCTAACTAGCAAAATTACCCGGAAGACAATTAACCTATTTTTCCATCCGGGTCAGTCGAATGTGTCCACAGAGATATCGTGTTACTATTCAGTTCAAAAAGGCAACTCGTTTTAATCTCGAGCCAAAGCGCCTTTGATCTTGATCGACTTCAGAGAAAAACCTGCCGGCATGGCCAATGCATCCACACGCATAATACCTGAATTAAAAACAGCCATAGACGCTAAGGGGTATTTACTTTACAAAATGTTTAAGTCTGATCTTTACCAAATTTTGTCATTAAAAATGAAAAGAAGAAGAAATGGGTAGAAACCCTGGAAATAACGAGACTGCCGGAGATTTTCACAGAAGAGAACCTCCAACACACAAAACAGTTGTTTCCGCCCTTGACATCGTTACAGACTATGAGGGCCAAACATGATACCATTATAATTATGAGTTTGAGTTCTTGTTTTTTACCGTGAGCGTCGGCATGGCAACGGCCACCTTGTGCCTAGTGTAATAGAACTCAGGAATACCTGGCTGTATGACAAAACACAGTTTTCATTTTATTCAGAAAATAACGTGAAATGTGAAAAATGCATTAGCTGATCAAAGCGAAGGCAAACAATATTTTATGTTAGAAAATCAGTCCTGCTTTATTCAACGAAAGAAAAAAAATGGCGCCTAGTTTTATTAATATTTAATATGAACCGTTCTTACTGATTCCAACACGACAGAGTTTAATACTTTTATGATTCGAAGGAGGAGATTCATGGAAATGAACATCTATGAATAGAAACGCTATTGTCAGAGAAACACGGAGAGAGAAAGGTGGGGGGGGGGGTGGAGAAAGAAGGCAAGGAGGCTGAAGGAAATTAAAAACAAAAGGAAAGAACAGAAGAGACAGAAGACGTTTGGGATTCCCCGCGGGGCCCGCTGGCTAAGCTGACCAAGGGAAAAGGCTGGAAAATAAGATAATTATTGAAATGATGTTTGACATAAGCCCATCCGTCCACGTATTGCGAAATCTTGTTGTCAGAAGATGACAGGTTTCTTTCAAATGTACGAGAGAGCTTTCATCAGTTTTTAGTCTAGTTTTATTTTGTCTTATTTTTCAGCCCTTATTATCGTCGTTATTATTTTTGTTTATTAACCCCCTTTTTTTTCAGCTCAGTTTTACATTCTTTACAATAACGAGGACTTGCCAGCATTGTTGTCGTGATGCAAAAGTCACATATTTTGGATGGATGGACAGAGAGGAGAAGTTCAGTTTCACTTTTCAAGCACTAGGGTGGACCTTGGACATTGAAATGTATATTCCTGTTTTGTGTCGAGTTTTAATGTAAGATGTGGGCTAAGGCTTAAATAGGTACCTTTTACACTAGTGAAACACACACACTCTCTCTCTTCCTGTCTATTCTCTGTGTCTCTATCTTTCTTCCCCATCCCTTCTCTCTGTCTCTCTCCTAGTTTTTCTTTTCTGTCTCTGTCTCCGTCCCCATCTCTTCTCCCTCTCTCTCTCTCTTTCTTCTCCCATCTCTTCTCTCTGTCTCCCCCATAGCTCTCTCTCTCTCTCTCTCTCTCTCTCTCTCTCTCTCTCTCTCTCTCTCTCTCTCTCTCTCTCTCTCTCTCTCTCTTCTCTCTCCTCTCTCTCCATCCATCCATCTTCCACTGAAAGTGCACAAAGAAATGCTTCACCTCCTCATACTAACGAAATACTCCTGCAGTGTTAGAAGGCTTTAACCTTTCTCAGATATTAGTTACATATTTGATATGCAGAACTATATTACTTAAAAACTATGCGACATTGCAAACTAAAAACTAATACTTACTGTACACTCAGCACACGGACCAAACTGAACAGTATACCAGAGAGTACGTATGTTTAGAGAGACATCACTATTGGTGGATTTGCACTGCGAAACACGGGAGGCCACCCTAATCCACTGTTAACATGGAGTGGAAAGTAGGTCGCGGCGGTAAACAATACGCGTTTGTGCATTTCCACGAGGAGTAAAACTTACCACACGGCTCTAAATTGTTTCAATCAACCCAAAAATATGAACAAACCACAATACACAGATACGCCCACTGCCTTTGGTGAAGACGATCCCTTTCAATTCTCCTTACCTCCACGACATAGTTTCGAGATTTGACAGAACCTCTCTATCTATATATACCCTCTGATTATACCCAGTCTCGCTAAAAAACCAAACTTAATCATGTCTGGGCAGAATTAAAGTTGTGATGTTCATTATCAAATATTTTTCATAGTCATTTCTCATTGTTGTTTCCACCTACTCCCTCTGAGACAAGGACACTGTCTTGAAGTTGTGAAAGAAATTCGAATGTAATGCAAACCACGCTTTAAGTTGACAAATTCTGAAGATTTCTGTTTCATCATAGAGACGATGCATTTTTCCCGCCTGAGTCCTCTTAGATAGAATGAAGCTTTGCCAAAAATATTATTTGAAATAGTCCATTTTGATAGTGATAACAAAAACCTCAATATTATTATTCTTTTGCCGCAAACAAGACAGGAGCATTTTTATTTCACAAAATTCTTTTATAATTATTGGTCAGATTTTTAGAAAAGGAAATGCCATGTTGAAAATATATAAAAATAAATAAAAACAACTAGCAAAGAAAACACCCTTTCATCATAGAAGGCGAACACTGTCAAATGCAAAACTTAAGAAAACACACCAAAAAAAAAACAAAAAAAACTCAAAAACAGGGAATAACCTCGCCTGGGATAACAAGAAAGGAGATCGCTCCAAATTTGAGTATAATTTTGAACTTATCTGTGAGAATTGAGATTTCAGGGTGGCCAGGATGCCGCCTTCTCGCTACGTAATCCCTGAAACAAGGGGAGGGCATTAGTGGGAAAATCGGATTTAATAACTTTTCGCTATCTTTTAAATCAGGGATGATTCCAGCGTCGAGAATCTTCGAGGGCGGCCAGCGCTCACGGGATAGACGATACCAGAGGCTCCCGGGGAGATGAGAGGGGTTGGGACTCAGATAAGGGGCCATGCATAAAGTAAAAATAGCGAGAGGGCGTACTCTCAGCGTATGAAAAGCATACTTTGGAAAAGCACGGAACGGGGAAGGAGGTGACTGTCAAGCTTACGTATTACCTATGCATTTCAGTTATGGCAAGGAATTAGAAATTTTGCTTTTATTTTCATTTGTTTTTTTTTATGTTGTTGATAAAAAAAAAAGTGGATTGTAGGATAATATAAATTTCAAACCAACCAAAAAAAGTCTCTGTTTCTAACGAAATAGTGAAATGGTTTCGGCAGTACTCCATTAATTCAAAGATTGAACATGAAACGGCTTTCTCGCGGACATGTAGCATTTTAGTGGTCAAAATTATGTTTGTACAGGGGGGAGGGTGTCAGAAATCTAAAAAATCGCCAAACTTGGGCCAACGTACTTTATGGGTGACCCCTAAAATACCCCCCCCCCCACCCCGAAAAAAAAAAAGTTGTAGATCAAACCAAACAGAAATTGCTCACAAACAAAAGAGGCGGAAACCGTGCGTCCGTGAGTCTGTGAGTCGGCACCAGCGCCTGGTCTACAGTGGGATTTTTTGACATCTTTATTTCGCTAATGTGATCTGTTAATTTCCTTCATGTGGCCTAACAAAACAAGTGTGGCGATGTATATTTTCTTTAGCTTGTCTCGCTGTTGGCAGGATTGAAAACTGAATGAACTATCATCTTGGGTATCAAAGGCAGGGAATTTTGGAAAAAATATTGCAGCCAATTCCATTGTGATGCGTTATAGATGATGAAAAGCCGCATGCATTGTCTCCATTCTCCTCCCCCCTTCTCCCCAGCCAACACATAATGGGTTAGTAACATACACTACGGTTCCTTTTCATTGCTTCATGGTGTGGAGAATGCACGCACACGCTCTCATACACACATTGTATTACACATACTCACGCCTACACACACTCACATACACACAAATGCACATTGAATTTGAAACTTTCCCTGTGTCCGAAAAGACATATATTTTTATAACGTAATACGTTATTATTATTATTTTTTGTGTGTGTTTCTGTTTTTGTTTTTGATTGAGAAGGAAAGGGCTGGCAAAAACATGTTCAACCTTTGAACTTTCCACCTGGCCCTACCGAAACAGCACAGATTTTCTTCTTTTTTTTTTCAGGAAAATGTTTAGATCCACCTCGGACAGGGCTACATTCTGTGGCGAGTTAGTAGCGCGACCGATGGTAAATACTGCAGATAAACGGAGACTTTCATTATATGTGTGGCCGTCCGACAACATGATGCACGTCCTGCATTTTGTGGTATATAGATATTGATATCACCAAACAGGTTATTCAAAGCCCTTTGATTTGGTAAATACAATATTGCTGTAATTTAATTAGCAGAGAAGACATGGCCTCTCATTGACAGGAAGTGACACAACCACAGTTTTGAGAAAAACGCCTCTAAAGTTTCAGCTTCTAGTGAAAATTAATGATGGTGACTCGATTCAAAGTCAGTTTTGAGGCATCTGCCCGTCTCAAACAGGATTATCATTTGGAAAAGAAATACTCTTCGAAAATACTGAAAACGCAAAATCGATAAAATTGACCCTATGATGCATTTTATAGATTTTCTCGAATCAGGTAGTGCCGAAAATGCTAAACATATAGCCACAACCACAAAAAGTAGCGCTGCTGGCGGTCGGAGTGGTTAACTATTACGCTAGTGACGGCCACAAAGAGTAGTGCTGCTCGTGGCGATACCAGGTACTAGGAATTGAATTTGGAGGTTTCACATGTAGTCACAACCACACCCCTATTTTAATCGCGAGTCAGTGGCGCATCTGTAGCACTATGAACGCACGACTTTTATGGGGGCAGCCTCAAAACTTAGCAGCGATGCTCGTGTCCGTTAGCAGAGCCACTCATGTGCGCTAGAAAGTTAGTAGCGCCACAGACGGACGAGAGTAGCAATGTTGGCGCGCTACTAATGCGCCACACGCACTCACACAAAACGCCGGTAAGTCGCCACATCTGAAATGGCTCTTAAGTGTGCGTGCAATATAAGTGGCACGTGGTCAGACGTGTAGGAAAATGTGCATCTATTACTCTCATACTTATTAAATTAAATACAACTGCACCTAGGTTCAGCGCACATGAAGCGTATTTATGGATTGATGCGATCTTTGCACGCACAAATTCGTGACGTCTCCCCCACTAGACGACACGAAAAACTCTGCAGATCCACTTTTGCTTGAGATGTAAGCTGTGTTTTCATGTGTACGGAAGCGGAAACGGGGACGGCAACGTCAAAAATCCATCAAGTACTAAAAAAAACCAAAGAGTGCTTACATGTGGTGATTCCGTACACACGATGACATTTTTGCGAGTTCCACTATTTGATTGATTTTTGATGTTTCCCGCCCTTTGCTGTTTCCGCACCTAAGGAAATGCAGCTTTAGAACAGCCTCTCTCTCTCTCCATGTGCTATGCAGGGTGAGGTTCTCGTGGAATCGACCGGCACGATGTGGTGTGGATGAGGTTTAGCCAGTCGCTGATAAACAATTGTTGAAGGTGCGAGAAAAAACAAAGCTCTGGGTGCCGGAATGTAAAGTCTGTTGGCTCCTCTGGGCGACAAAAG
>OZ007578.1:17253680-17281180 GCA_963931925.1 Onchidella celtica | reverse complement strand
TTTTACTCATCTTTCAATTCTGTGATGGGGATAAGAAAAAAAAAGTCTTGGAAAAGCTAATTCATCATCGTAATTAACCTTATTGACCATCTCAAAAGTAGGTTGAGGGGGTCGGGTGCCTCCCCCCCCCCCCCGCCCCCACCGTATGAAAAGCGTAAAAAAAAATGGGGGGCGGGGGGGGGGGGGCGGGGGCTCTGTAGGACATACTTAAGCTTTCAGCAACAGTAAACAATTAAAAAGTTGAGTTCCATTTTATGTTTTCTTTTTTTTTTTTTCAAGCCAGTAAATTGTACGATTATATTTAAGTACAAGCGATGTTTCTAATGAAACGGTCATTCCACGTAGAATGCCACTTAAAGCTTCAAAATAATAACATTATGACATTCAAGATTCAGCAAAGGCCATATGAACATGGCTGTTGTTATAAGTAAGCATACACCCCAAGCGTTATGCGCTATGAGCGTGCACGTATACGTACCTATCCCCAAGCCCGTCTTTGTCTTCAACCCTGAATCTTATCGAATCCCTAACCCTGCCCCCCACCTTTGAAACAAAAAAATACGGTAGGAAAACAAAAAGAAAATTTGAAAGAATAATTAATTAAGGCTGCTGTTGTTAGGACTATTTCGGTGAGGGGTTCTCTATCTCTGGAGTCACAAAATGCTTTAAAGTACGTACCACTAGCGAAAGAAGAAAAGGACTATGGGGACATAGGTACATGTAACAACATTCTACAACCATACACTCTTTATGGATGAACCCTTTTCCTACCATTTTACCCCACGGTCGAGGGACATATTGATTTTACAACCGATTAGATCATACGTTGGAGAGTAACCAAAACAAAAACATGAAAAAAATATCTCTCAGACTGTCAAGTAAGCACTTTTTCTTTGTGCTCGAACTGCCAAAAGTGTGCCCATACTTTTTATTATTATTATTATTTTTTTTTTATGAGAACGTTGGGACGATCATGTACTATTCATGTGTATTCACTTTTACTTGTATGAAGAGCTGGTAAAGGTGACAGAATATGGTATCTCTAGAGAGCACTGTCAAGAACAGCGAAGATCTGGATTACGCCGAGTGTTTACTCCAGGGATTTTGAAAGTTGGTGATAGAGAGCTCGAGGAAACTATTACAACTAAATTGGATGTCCGTAAAATGTTATGGGCATAATTAAACTAAAGGTTTTGAGACCACAGTTTGACATCGTATATGAACTATGTGTAATGAAATGCAAATTGATGGTGCTGGTTTTTGACTTATATAAGAATATTATCATAGCATAACTAGTTTTTATCATTTCTGTTATTTCATTATTTATTTATGATAGTCTGGTAGCCAACATCAGACTGCAAGATAAAATCCCCCCATGCCTGAAATAAGCAAACAAAAAGGACTAATGGACGTAGTAAAATTCACGCTACATAAAAAGTGGAATTGGGCTGGACATGTGGGAAGGATGAATGTCAATAGATGGACAAAACGCTGCACTGAAAGGCAACCGAGGACAGGAAGGAGAACAAGAGGACGACCAGGAAGAAGATGGCAAGACGACATAAAACAGAGAGGAGGAGGAACAACATGAGTGAGGAAAACATCAGACAGAAAAGTATGGAAATCATTATCGGAGGGCCACATCTTGCAGTGGATGAACAATGCCTGGGAGAAAGGTGAAAGGCGAAAAGGTAGCCATTTTAGTGCCTGAATTCTGTTCTGTACTCTTTCATTTTCATGATCACAGATTACTGTTACAATTCTTTAGTCATGCATTGCCGGTATTAGTCAACGGGCCAGGGCGAATGACAGTGTATCTTGGCCACGCCAGAAAACAACAACAACAGAAAGGGAACCTCATGAAATAGAATTCCTACCAGAAGCGTCTAAAAAAATCTAAAGATCGCGATAAGCCTTTTGAGAGAAAAACTTCCGTACCAGGCACTGCAACTACTATAATCAGGATCCCACTCTGCTTCCGCTGTTGCTACTTTCACTATATCTACTTAAAGCTACTGCTACTGTCGCTGCTACTACTACTTCTACTACTTCTATTTCTATTATCACGACTACTACGACTACTACAACCTCAACGACTACTGCTACCACGACTACTACTACTACCACTCCTGCTACTACCACTATTACAACCACTACTGTTACTACTACTCTACTACTACTATTATTACTACTATTAATTTACTACTGTTACTACTGCCACTACAGCTACTACTGCCACTTCTTCTACCACCGACACAACTACAAAGTCCAGACTCCCGCTACTACCAGTTTCGGCAACTTCCATACGCACGGAGTGACTAATTGGCACGGAAAATTCGATTTGAAACGGTCAGGACTCCTTGCCTCTGGAGACGCCACTCTTGACTTCCCAGGTTACTGTGTTCCAACTCCAAAATTATGGTCCTTGATTGCATTTTCATGTTTGTGTGCATAACGCATAGCAAGCGCGTCCCTATTGCTCGGAAACATTCGATGGCATCTTTAAAAACAGAGAGAAGCGCAGAGAGAGAGAGAAAGAGATAGAGACAAACTGACGGACAGAGAAAGGCGAAGAGACAAATCTTCAATTAATGGAATATTATGACAGCTAGCACTTCCAAATTTCTGCAGGATTCCAGTACAGTGATGAATAGTCGTGGAAGAACAGCACGGATGAAGCTGAGTTTTCCTATTATGAACAGAAACGGAAACGGCAATTAGTGTAGGGAAATGGCGTTTGGAGAGGAATGGATTTGGACCGAGGAGTGTGGTGGGTGGTGGGGAGGATAGCAAGATACTGTAAAGAATGAAAAAACTTTTGTTTGTTTTTTTTCCGAGAGGGAATAGAAAGAGTGAGAGAACGAGCGAACCCTAAGGAGAGTGAAAAAGAAGGAAAGTATGTCGAGGTATGCATATAAATAGTACCAGTAAATGCGCAAGTTAATTACTGCTCGTTCTGCACGCCTTTAGGAATGCTGGGACTAATTAGTTGATAGCAGTACCAAAACTTTTGAATGCTTTACAATATCTTTGTGTGGGATAGCCTGCATTTGAGCTTCCTGGTATTTATAGTTTTTTTGGATAGGAGAGAGAGAGACAGACAGACAGACAGAGGTAAAAGAGAGAGAGAGGGATACAGAGGGAGAGACACACTCATTAAGAGAAAGAGGGGAGTGAGAGAGAGAAGCAAAGAGAGAGAGAGAGAGAGAGAGAGAGAGAACGACAGAGGGCGAGAGAGAGGAGGGGGAGAGAAGGAGAGGGAGGAGAGACACAGAGAAGCGCAATGTACACATGTTCTAGGTAGACAGACAGATAGATAGATAGATAGATACATCATTCATTCATTTGCTTGACATTGCAGCGGTTCCGGTCGGCAAAAGCTCATAGGTCTCCATACTGCAAAGTGAAGGGGAAAAAAAAACAACATTATTTGATGATGATGATGATGATGATGATGTTGATTTTCAAAGATGTTTAAACCACCAGAATGCGTTCAATAATGGCGTACTAACACTTTTTTCTTTCTGTTTTTAAATATTTGTTTGCCTCGTCTAATCACCTCATATTACAATTTATTTGTCTGGTATCAAAAGCAATTTAATCTTCAGTTCTCCCACATGCCTCATTACTGAATCTGTTCCTTTCTTTCTTTCATTTTTTAAGTCAAATTAACGAAATACGAAAGCCCTAAAATGTTGTGTTTATTTAGTTTTAATGATATCCCCGGGGAGTGAGACAAGCATTGTAGTTTTTTAAAGAATTTAGCAAGTGGAAATAAAAGTCCTAAGTAAAAAGTAATGAAAGCCTCGACTTCCCTGCACAAATATGCGCCACCCGTCATGTTAATTAAAATAAAAGTGATCCTATCAGCAGGTCCTTGTGCTCTTGGAATTTTCGTTAGACAGCAAGATCGGATAACAAATTTGATGCATGTAATTTTAATGTGTAATAATTAGTTTGTATAGCGCTCAAATCCACACAAAAATGATATGCTCAAAGGCGCTGAACTAAAATTTAGAATAGGATTAACACAAGATCAATTCATCTTGCTCACACTCACACACATTAACAAACACTTAATCTACTCTCACCCGCAAAACCTCTGAGACCGAAAAGGCCATCATTTAGTTTCAAAGAAAACAGTCCTAAATAATAATTCAGTTTTGAGTCTCTTTTTAAACGTAATAATGGTTCCACCTCTCCTGGTGCCGATGCTAATGCTGTTCCACAGTTTAGGCCCATCAATGCATACAATTAATTATTAAAAACAACACAGCAACAACCGAAAAATTAATTGATGGAAAAAGAAATCATTATGGCGATATCCTATGAGTATGTGCTCTCTTACCCTGGCACATTATAAATGTCAAGCAGCAATGAGCATGGTCACCATTTAGCTGGGTGACATATGGGTGGTAAAAATCCAGGAGACTACTCAGAACTGGTGACCTGGCTGTGGCATGGGCCTCATGGGGAGTTAGCCTGACAAAGGTCGAAACACTAATCGTCATTCATCTCATGTACTGGCGTATCAACACTTTTTAAGAAAATTATTTTACAGGAGAGTTTGACAATTTTGGTCATTTTTATTATTCTTGGGTGTGGCAAAAACTTGCCTCATCACGCCGAATTTCTCGAGTTGCGCGAAAAGTGGCGCCAGAAAGGACAATATCTCAGGCCACGATGGATGACAACTTCCTTGACGTTTTTTTCTTCAATGTGAAGGTCTCCTATAGTCTCGCCTTTCCAGGGTGTTAATTTCTTTTTCATAATCTAAAAAATAATGATTATTTACAGTGTTATATTAAGCTCCTCAATGTCTCTTTTTATTTCTTGTTCCCTTGTTCCATATTGCATTGTCTTTTCTTATCTAAGTCGGACAAAAAACCAACAAACAATTAAACCAACAACATCCTCACCTCACGATAATGATTTTATTGTATCTTTAAATGGACTAGACAATCCCAGCCAGATGAATATTATAAATCTTTTGTACAAGCCCAGCCGTATACCAGTTTCAGTTAAGAACCTCATTTGGATTCAATGCAAAGACTAATAGAACTTACTATGACAACAGATTTCCTATCAGAATACACAGATATGATAAATTTGATTTTTTATTAGCAGTGTGTAAAGAGAGATGAAGAATAAAATTTCCAGTTATATTTTTCAGCTTTACTCAATGAAAATTTGTCTCTTTTTCGGGGGCTTATAAAATATCGTAAAAAAATAAATAATATTCAAGACTGACTTTTGTCCCAAATGGATGTGTCCACGTAACTCATGGTAAAAAAGTAAAAAGCAGTACACAAAGTTTCATAATTTTTGGTCCATAAGTTTTAGGTGCGAATACGTTCATTCTACATCTCCTCTTTCAGGGTGGCGCCAGGTCAGTGTTGAAAGTTAACGTCTTCAGACAACCATTGCACTCTGTGGGTGTTCACTGGATCAGTTAGTGCAACTCCGTGAGTATTTTCCTATGTTCATGGCCAAGTCCAACAACAGCAAAAAGACGTATCTGTGTCCTATGCTCGTTTCCTATCTATCTATCTATCTATCTATCTATCTATCTATCTATCTATCTATCTATCTATCTATCTATCTATCTATCTACCTGTCTGTCTGTCTGTCTGTCTGTCTGTCTGTCTGTCTGTCTGTCTGTCTGTCCGTCCGTCCGTCCGTCCGTCCGTCCGTCTGTCTGTCTGTCGGTGGGTCGGTCGGTCTATCTATCTATCTATCTATCTATCTATCTATCTATCTATCTATCTATCTATCTATCTATCTATATATCTATCTGTCTGTCTGTCTGTCTGTCTGTCTGTCTGTCTGTCTATCTGTCAGTCTGTCTGTCAATATCTATCTATCTATCTATCTATCTATCTATCTATCTATCTATCTATCTATCTATCTAATTTCTGTCTGCCTGTCTATCTATACCAACCCACACTCAACAATACAAACGCACTCTCACGAAAATATTAATTAAAAACAACTGGAACAGCAACAGTAATACACTTGGATTATTCAATTACTGAAGGTAGAATCACCGGATAAAGTCAAAATGACACAAAAGTGCATTCTCACGCCGAGGAAGCTGGGATATTGGTGTGTCACGTGACAAGCTAATTGATTATGCAAATGAAACAGGAGTGGCACGGCTAAGAGGATGCTACTCTGTAAATGAAGCTGGTTTAACCGGAAGCTAGTAATGCCATCAGTTCAGACCCCTGTTGGGCTGACCGATGGAACGGGTCAGATCGAGGAATTGACATGAACACTGCAGTTGAGGATGTTCTAATAAACGCTGACGATGTCCGATGTTTGGTGTTGTGGTAACTGATCAGTGGGGACATACACAACATACGAGGAGAGGGGGGAAGGCCTGGGATAGATAGATAGATAGATAGATAGATAGATAGATAGATAGATAGATAGATAGATAGATAGATAGATAGATAGATAGATAGATAGATAGATAGATAGATAGATAGATAGATAGATAGATAGATAGATAGATAGATAGATAGATAGATAGATAGATAGATTGGTGGTTGGACATACATATAGAGAGATAGACAGACTGAGACTAACAGACACACACAAATAGATACCACATTAAAATGTATACTCTGGCATGTTAAAAGCACCGGTCTTATCTCACACCTTCAAAAGCTTGGTGAAAGTATTAAAATAATTCTATGTGCCTAATTTCTTCATTAAATCCCTGTCAAACACTATTACAACCTGTCCCAAATGTCTATTTACCACTATTTTATGCTGATATTTGAAGTAATAGATACGCTCAGAATTTGACATGCAGGCGATTTTATTCCATGTGGCCATATTTCAGAGTGCTTCACATGTTTACACTACACGATTTAGTTTTTGTTTGTTCCACCTCCTTTTTCTGAAAAACTGGAGATCTTTTAGTGTGCAGAAGGGTATGACAATGCCCACAATTACACTAGTTCAAAATGTGCTGTGGCACTTATCAAGCTGTTTCATAGTTCCAATTTATTCGAACTCCTTATCACAACACTAATGCCGCAAACGTTGAACGCCGAATTTCTCAGGCGGGCAAAAAGTTGGAGTTGAAACAAATAAGATCGAATGTCGCGACCAGCCCAACAAATAAACAAACGAACAGAAGATTACACAGAAATCCCATTCAAAAGCTAGAAAGACAGAAAAACCACGTATTGAATGAACTCTCGCCAATGATGAAGCAGGAAAGGTGACGTATTGGTGATTGCAAGGCGGCGACGTCTTCGCTCAAAGTTACTGATTTCTTCTGGGACTAACACCCGTCTGAGACGACGCCATTAACAGGCACACTGACCAATGCATCATTGAACTAACAAACGATGACCTGGACCATAATTATTTTGGAACAAAGAAATAAAAAAAACAACAGCAACGAAAAAAAAAAAACATACTTCATCACTGTCTGATAATTGAATAAAACCGATTTTTATTCAGCGGCTTCAAAAACGATTACATACTGACTCAGAATGGTAATTTGATTAAGCAAAGTAAAATGTTCCTTTTTTTGCAGTTTTATCTGTACCATTAATATAAAACAATACCTATTTTTCTCAGGGCCGGGCTGAAATGAAGAGAGGCCCTAGTCTATTCAAGCTGTGAGCCCCCCCCCCCCCACTCCTCCACCTTCATGCCTAGAGGAAGATGGAAGTGGTTTAAGAAGTCACTATTCGAAAGGACATATTAAGCTAGGAAAATTTCAAAAGATCTATTCAGAAACTACGGTGCCTTGTAGCATCATTTGTGAGGAAAGGCAACTCGTGTCACAAAATATTATGAGCCCCACCCCCACCCCCCAGATTTTCAGAGCCTAGGTTCAACCTACCTAACCTAGTGGTAATGCGGCACTGTATTTTTTTCTAATGTCTGTTGAAAATGAAAAAAAAAAAAACGGAACGTTTGTAACTGCACAGTTTCACGTGTAAGAAAAGAAAAAGAAACCATTGTACATTGCTAAGTTAGCAGCCGCTTCTGTGAACCACAGTTTTTTTTTTTTTTTTCTGCAATTTCCATACCCTTAAGCGTGAAACAGACCAAGATCGGTGTAGGCGCCAGGCTGGTGGTTCGCCGCTCATAAATTATGTTTGACACTAGCGAAATAGGCACTGTCCACTGCATCCCGCTGGGTCTCTGTGTGAGCAGTGCCTAATGTGGTAATGTGAAGCAAAATAATAATATATGGCCGGCGAACCACCGGTCTGGTGTCTACACCAGCGTTGGTCTTATACACCCCTAAACACCATACCCTGACATTTAAGCTGCGGTCTGAGTGTATCTTTGTGTAGACCGCTCATAAACACCACTGCGATGAGGCTGCAGTTTGCATTCCGAGGGGTTTCCCGAAAAAGACGCTACCATTAAACTGTCTTAAGCTGCGTTTTCATGTGTAAGGAAACGGAAACCGCAAACGGAAACGCCAAAAAAAAACCTTCAAGTAGTGAAATAGAGAGAAAATTTTCATGTGTACGCATGTCCCGTTTCCGTACACATGGAAACACTTTCTTTTGACTACTTAATCAATTTTTGACGTTTAGGTTGCAGTTTCCGTTTCCGTACAAATGAAACCCCAGCTTTACTAAAGTGTATCATGCCTGGGATTCAGTGTTACAATCTACTCGCCCGACTCAGTGTATTTAAAGCACTGCGTGCCCTGGTTTGGAAGTTGAAGATGTTCAAACCCGCGCTATAGAAACGTACACTTCAGAGAAAACCTTGAATATCTAAACCGTGCACTGGGCTGAGGGGCCATCCACAAAGTACGCATTCTGGGAGGGAGACCGGAGGAGAGGGTTGCCCCAGGGTATAAAAAGTGTACATCAGGGAGAAAGGGGAAGGTTCTGGGTTACTGTTACTGAAACAAGCTAAACAGTTTGGTTTTATTTTTTATTTATTTTTTTCAACAAAACAACAACAAAAAAAAAACTCTTGTAGAAGTGCATAAAAATGGAGAATGTTCTTACAAGTACGTACGTCCCGGAAGTTTTTTTTGCGCTAGGAAAACGTATTTTAAAGCTTTTTGTGTCTCCAGAGCCGGAGAGGTCCTCCCGGAATAGTCGTAACAACTGCCTTAATTAATTATGCTTTCAGATTTTCTTTCTGTTTTCCTCTCGTTGTTTTTCTTTTTTGGTTGAAAGGATAAGGGTCAGGATTAGGGATTCGGTAAGATTTACGGTTGAGAATAAAGACGGCTTTAGGGATAGGTAGGCTACGTATACGTACGAGCCCCTAGCACAAAACACTCGGGGGGCGTACGTACCTACAACAACAGCCAAAAATCAAACAAGCCGTGTTTCTAATGAAACAGTCAATACAGTGCATGCGAAATACCATTCAAAGTTCAATATACCAATGCTTTTTCAGGACATTCAACACTGTAATGGCTGTACGGGGATCTGAGAGGGGCGGGAGGTTGAGCCGAGGGTGTGAAAGGCGTACAATCTGGGTCCGAAAATCGCCAAAATCGAGCTTACGCCACTTTAAAGATGTTCCCTCATGAAAAAAGTCACAACTCAGGAGCTGAGGACCCCCGTCCCCTACCGAAAGAGAGGTGGATTCATGGGATTTCCTCGGGTACTCTATGGGTAATTAGGGTAGGATTATCCAGGGTTTCGAAGGGTTGGTTTTCTTGATTTTGGTAGAAATACCCCGGGAATCCTGTACCTCGGTTAATGATAGAGTCAGGTGATCTCTTTTGTGCCTCAACTTTGCCGTTGTCTTGGCAATTTTTCTCTATTACATTATGACAGAGTGCATGGCTCCACTTTAGTTTGATCTGAATTTCTTTGCTGTCTTTCCCTTCGTTTCAGTGCATTGAGCCTTTTCCTATCTATCTGTCTACCTATCTATCTATCTATCTATCTATCTATCTATCTATCTATCTATCTATCTATCTATCTATCTATCTATCTATCTATCTATCTATCTATCTATCTATCTGTCTATCTATCTATCTATTTATCTATCTATCTATTTATCTATCTATTTATCTATCTATCTATCTATCTGTCTATCTATCTATCTATTTATCTATCTATCTATTTATCTATCTATCTATCTATTTATCTATCTATCTATCTATCTATCTATCTATTTATCTATCTATCTATCTATCTATCTATTTATCTATCTATCTATCTATCTATCTATCTATCTATCTATCTATCTGTCTGTCTGTCTGTCTGTCTGTCTGTCTGTCTGTCTGTCTGTCTATCTATCTATCTATCTATCTATCTATCTATCTATCTATCTATCTGTCTATCTATCTATCTGTCTATCTATCTATCTATTTATCTATCTATCTATCTATCTATCTATCTATCTATCTATCTATCTATCTATCTATCTGTCTATCTATCTATCTATCTATCTATCTATCTATCTATCTATCTATCTATCTATCTATTTATCTATCTATCTATCTATCTATCTATCTGTCTGTCTATCTATCTATCTATCTATCTATCTATCTATCTATCTATCTATCTATCTATCTATCTATCTATTTATCTATCTATCTATCTATCTATTTATCTATCTATCTATCTATCTATTTATCTATCTATCTATCTATCTGTCTATCTATCTATCTATCTATCTATCTATCTATCTATCTATCTATCTATCTATCTATCTATCTATCTATTTATCTATCTATCTATCTGTCTGTCCGTCCGTCCCTTCAGCCGTTTGACTGTCCATGCATCCATCTATCCATCAATCCAAACATTCATCCATCCTTCCACCCATCCATCTACCCATCCATCCATCCATCCGTCTATCAGGCTGTCTGTCTATTAATCTTTCTGACTGTCTGTCTGCCTGCCTGCCTGCCTGCCTGTGTGTCTGTATGTCTGTCTGTCTGTCTTTCTTTCTGTCTGTCTGTCTGTCTGTCTGTCTGTCTGTCTGTCTATTTTTCTATCTGTCTCTGAATAATATTCATTCTCATTTTTTTTGTATTCATCTACTAATATAGTGTATATCATCTGCTTTTATCTCTGTGGTTCAGTATTTTTCCCACAGTAGACCATTAATCCTGATTTGTCGCCTACTTAATTCACTTGCCTGCTTCTTTTTCTATCAGTGCAGCTTTTTATCTGTCACACCACACGGATGTGAATCGACCCAGACTAGGAACAGACAAATTAACAGACTTTACATGTCAGACGGACATTGCGGTGGCCGTTCTCACATTGACATGTCCGTTGGGTCTAAAACACCCTTGTTATAGGTCAGATGATCAATCCATTCTTGCAATGGTAGAAAAGCTAGGCCTTTTTGTTTAGGTCCTGTACGTTAAGGTTTAGATTTGATGTATTCCGGACAAAACTTCAGTATGTAAAAGAAGAGACGGTCTGCCGGTTGTAGCCACACTCTGTTTTGTAAGTGGTGTGGCGTAGCTGAACCCGTTCTTTGTGCGTACGACGCCATGTTAAAATATAAAGCAATTTGCCTCATTATTATGTTTTACGGTTTAAGTTACCTTAAATTCAAAAGTGTTAAAACAGAGACATTGGTTATTGTGCTGATATGTTGTATAACTAAACCTTAACTCAAACTGCCTTACTACGTTAGAGCGGAGTCGGGATTTTTTTTTTCTTTCCATTATTTGCGCTACTGTTAACCAAGATGTTTTGCGGTGAAGTTTTCGTTAAGTATAATTATTATGAGGGCGTGTACACTATTGTCTTCTTGGCGTACACAGTGGGGCTACGTCTGTTATTTCTGTACAGAAAAGCGCGCAATATAATTCTTCTCTGTCTGCAGGTACGTGGATGTCTAAAATGTTTACGCTTGCAAGTGTTGCCAATTATATCAGGTTAAGAGAAGAGAATTCAGGAAAACAAGTTTTGTCACGTACGTTGAGACAATTCTCATAAGAATATTCCTGGCCACACAGCCTGGTAGCCACCAAATGTAATAAAAACGTGTGTACAAAAAGCAAAAAGAAATAATGGAACTATTATGGTCATGCATTGAGAATGGACAATGAAAGTCTACCAAAGGTGGCGTTTTTTTCGGAGGCCAATCGGGCAAAGAAGGAGAGACAGACAAAAAACATGTCCTTCCAAAGGACACCCCTGTCTGAAGAAAGAGTGGTAAGTCATTTTATCAATGACCTCAAAACAGTTGAACAGACGGCATCTGATAGAGAAAGATGGAGAGCCGTTGACACTGCCCAGTGTGTTATGTTTTGACACTGGAGAAGGAGACGAAGAAGAAGAAGAAGAAGAGAAAGGAGAATGGAATATTAGCTGATAAAAGATAAATATCCACCAGTTTCAAAACTACTTACAGATGACTGATAAGGATCGACATCTCCACAAGTCTAAACCTAACGAGAGTTAACTTCTAGCCTCAAAAGACGATTAGAATTTGCCCCTGCGTAAAAGATTAACAATGCTGATCATTTTGTTTTTCTACTCACTCTCCTACGGCGTCTGAACAGCGCATCATATACACCTAATTGCACACAGTGTCTTGACAAAAAATATGCCATTTTAACCCAGTAATTTCTGGTGTCGATTGCCAACATTCACAAACATCCATCTCGGGTTCTTCACTTTTATTTTGTTGTTGGCATACGAAATGGTTCCCTAAATAACAAGTTGTATTTTTACAGCTGACGTGCGTCAGTAAATCCCTTTCGTAGTTTCGATAACTTTGTCGTCAACACCTCCCCTTCTTCTCTTTTTGACGACGAAAAAGAAGTCTGATTTAGGACGACCTCACTGATTCTTCTTTTCTTTAATATGCAAATTCTGCAATAAACAGTATTGATTTTAAAGGACACGTTTTGCGAGGAGATGGTCACGTCAGGCTTCGAGGAAATTCCATACTCAGTAAACATGGTCCTCGCCTGTGTTAAGATTGCATCCCCTTAGAATTACACGGTTCTAACTCCCTTCCGTCAGCTTTTGAGAAATTGATGGTTGAAGTTTCATTGTGCTCATAGCTTACAGTGGTACGACTTTTTTTTTCTTTTTTTTTTTTAATTTGCATACAAATTATACACCGTATCTGCTTGACAGTTTGACACACAATGGAGAAGGCCTATGTAGATGTTTTGTGTAGTGTGTAACTCAGTTCAACTCAAAAATTGGAGATAGAACCTTATCATTCCAGGGGAACGATTGGTTTTCGGATAATCTTGGCCATACAACGTCTAAAAGACAGGTCTAGTGGAGATGGAAAAAGCCAAAAGCCTTATTAATGGCAATAGGCGTGTTGATTATTCATTATAAAAGAGAAAACATTCTCTATCAAATGCACTTTTAAAAAATAGGCTTTTTCTATTCATAAAACTCACCTAGGAGTGTTGTTGAACTAGTCATCGTTTTTGCCGCCAAATGGCCTCTCTGTGTTTGTCCCCTCGCAGCCCCGTCCTTTGTTTTCACCCCTTCCCCCCGGGCTTGCATAGCGTCTACGTTGATAACCACTACTGTACACTGTAATAAAGAGGAATAACACCAGAATACTTTAATTTCTGGCATTTCCTATCTAGCGGACCATTGTTAAAGACAACACTTCTTCAGAGGAAACGCTGGTCTAGAGGCAAGGTGCCCGTCTCTCATACCCAAGGTACGGGTTCGATTCCCGATCGGTGCAGGCATGTTCGAATTTTGGGAGAAAATTCCTGTCCCTGATCCTATAGCAAGTAGGATCGAGCACCTAGTCTTCTCGGATAAGGACGAAAAACTCCGAGGGCCCTTGTGCACGTTAGAAATACGGTGGCATTTGGAAATCGAGAACAGCTGACCTAGAAAGGCCCGTGTCAGGGCAAAATTAAAATAAAAACCAGAAAAAAAACCCAACAACTATCACACAGAAACATGAACCAGAAAAATAAAAACCAGAAAAAAAACCCAACAACTATCACACAGAAACATGAACCAGAAAAATAAAAACCAGAAAAAAAACCCAACAACTATCACACAGAAACATGAACCAGAAAAATAAAAACCAGAAAAAAAACCCAACAACTATCACACAGAAACATGAACCAGAAAAATAAAAACCAGAAAAAAAACCCAACAACTATCACACAGAAACATGAACCAGAAAAATAAAAACCAGAAAAAAAACCCAACAACTATCACACAGAAACATGAACCAGAAAAATAAAAACCAGAAAAAAAACCCAACAACTATCACACAGAAACATGAACCAGAAAAATAAAAACCAGAAAAAAAACCCAACAACTATCACACAGAAACATGAACCAGAAAAATAAAAACCAGAAAAAAAACCCAACAACTATCACACAGAAACATGAACCAGAAAAATAAAAACCAGAAAAAAAACCCAACAACTATCACACAGAAACATGAACCAGAAAAATAAAAACCAGAAAAAAAACCCAACAACTATCACACAGAAACATGAACCAGAAAAATAAAAAGAAGAAAAGTGAGATGCAAATGGCAAGAGCAGCGAAACCTGAGAAAATAAAGAGCAGAAACCAAGGACAGCAATTCTTCGCTTTCTGTACCTGTGTTTTTACTCTCAGTAATAATCCCGTTCGTTATAAGAAGAGTTCGGCATTTGAGATTATATTAACGTCAATCCGACAACCAATTTCGCTCATTTGTGTAGACTATAAACATAATTCTTCCTAGAAAATACATGGTATTATATATTTTTGGGTGGTTTCTTTTTTAACATAAACCAGGGTAATTTTAGATACTGTATTATTGCAAATCACGAAGCCAGGTCTTGTGTTTCCTAGTTAGCAACTGAAATTGATGATTAAAACAAGCATTCAAGATTCCACACTGACATGCAGAAATTAACTAGGAACAAATTAATCTTTCATTGAGGGAACAAGTGAATGTGCTTCTGGTGTTCATTAATGTGCATGTGGATAATCCCTTTTTGATTATCTAATTTTCCTCGCAACATTTTTTACCTTTCTTGTTACATCTGAACCACACTTTAAGGGGGGAAATAGGGAAGAAGGAGTGTTTTGAGTGCTTTTTGCTCTTGCAAAGTGCACTGTCCTTGGGTTATTCGATCTGCTCAGAAATATTCCATACGATTTACTTTTTCTCTTCCTAAACATTACCCAATAATTCCGTGTGACTGCTGCACTCACCCCCCCCCCCGCTCTCTGTCTCTCTCTCTTTCTCTGTGTGTGTCTCTGTCTGTCTCTCTCCTTCTGTGTCTCTAACGCTGTCTGTCTATCTGTCTCTGTTTCTCTCTGTCCCTCTCTCTGTCTCTGAGTCTCTCTGTCCCTCTATTTATCTATCTATCTATCTATCTATCTATCTATCTATCTATCTATCTATCCAGCTATCTATCTATCTATCTATCTATCTATCTATCTATCTATCTATCTATCTATCTATCTATCTATCTATCTATCTATCTATCTATCTATCTATCTATCTATCTATCTATCTATCTATCTATCTATTTATTTATAATCTATCTATCCCTCTTTCTCTCTCGCGCGCTGTCTTCCCCTCTCTCTTTCTCTCTCTCTCTCTTTCTCTCCCCCCCTCTCTCTCTCTCTCTCTCTCTCTCTCTCTCTCTCTTCTTCCCTTCTCTCTTTCTCTTCCACGTTTTTATATCATCTTTCTGTCTCTGGAAAAGAACGAAAAGGTCAGGAGATGAGGAGGAGGAGGAGGAAGAAGAAAGAGTGGGAATACATTCCATGTTTACCTCCCAGGCATGTTTACGGCTTCCGTTGTTATTATTATTGATGGCCGCAATTATTTTCCCCGGCCATTTCTATTGTCCCCGGAAGTGCCAGTCTATCGACACTTTACATAATCAATAGTGCCAGGTTGCACTCTCGTATTTTTCTCCTAGATAGAACTTATAGTGCTGCATTTTTGGCTGTATTTACATTGGTTCACCCAGTCCGCAGTTTTAATGTGTCGCAAGGCAGATTTACAGCTTTGACCATTTCCCATTCAGGTCACTGGGAACACAATCTAACAGAAACGAGACATTCCAAACACAAACGTAATGAAAAATTGATACGGGCAACGTGGTTCAAGTAGTTAAAAATATTCACAATAGCCTTTCTTTGTGACTGATTTGTGGGCAACTTCCCAAATGAAAAGGGTCGAGAGCGCCATGGGCGTGGCGCCCAATTCAGGTAGTGTAAAGGGGATAGTCCACTGAGTCACATCTGTTTTTGCCTCTGTCATGGCTCTTGCGCTAGGTCTCTCTTCCCATCAGCTGACTCAAGATTAACTCCACAGTTCACCTCTTAAACCCGAGATGAAAACAGACTTTACTCAGTGTGCCAACAGTCTGAAGGTCACTGTGACCGGTGAGCCGAACATAATCCTAACCTTTAATTTACACCCCCCCCCCCCCGCCCTTAGAAAAATACAGGTGGAAATAAAACTCAGTTTTGCCATAAATATGACAAAGATGCTCTGCTCAAAACAACTGAAGAAAGAGCAATGATTTATAGTGGTCATGTCCACAGCATATTTGTACGGGAAAATGACATATGAAAGACTCTCTTTGTCTCTATAGCTTTGAGGAACGGATGGTGTGGCCAAGTATACAGAGGCCAAGAGTACTTACTTTTTTAAACTTCATTTTCTGTAAACGTAGCGGAAACGGAGCGGAAGCTGTGGACAAGACCAATGAGGAGAACGAAACGTATGCCTTGTAACATAATTATGTCAAAAGGCGAACTAAAATTGAAAATGTCGTAGGAGGACCATTTCTGTGACGCCAAGCGAATCAAACCAATGGGCAACACAACCAAGAACAAAAAAAGCAATGATCTATTACGTCAGAATGACCCTGTCACTTTTTTTACGGAAACATTGCATGCATAAATATGGAATTTAATGATAATTTTATATCACAACAATATCTTGCTTTTCTGTTGTTGTCGCTTTTTTTTTTTTTCATATAATGATTCTGAACTTTCCGACGTTTTCTACAGCCGCAGAGCGAACAGTGTTTTACTTTTTCATACGTCATTGTGGGTAAAACTAGCGGAGCGGATGTTGTGGACAAGACCACGTGAAGTGGCGCAGATATTAACTGTTGTTAGTTATGCATGGTGTAATTAAGGAGACATTGTGTGGTTTCTAGTTTTATAGCCAGTATTTTCTTGGCGAACACACAAACAAACACATTTTATTCGCTTTTAATTATGTAGAAGATAGAAGGGGTACCCGGTGTTACCCAGGATAAACCAGTGTTTCCACCCTTCTCTCTCTCTCCCTCTCTCCCCCCCTCTCTCTCCCCACCCCCCTCTCTCTCTCCATCCCCTCTCTCTCTCTGTCTCTCTCTCTCTCTGATCTAGACAACTTCCCATAATAATCCACAGTTGTGCTTCAGAACTCATGCACGGCGGGACGCCATCCACCAATTGAACACTTTCCGCAGTAGGTAGTATGTGTGATAGTGATCACATCGGGCGCAAATGGTGACATCAGGGAATCATGCTTTTGTGAATAGGAGAACCGGAGGCAAGCAGTCAGAGACACTACGCAAATTTTTTTTTAAAATGTTTTCCCCTCATTTGGAGTCCCCCTAAATTAAAAAAAAATGTTTTCCCCTCATTTAGAGTCCCCCTAAATTAAAAAAAAATGTTTTCCCCTCATTTGGAGTCCCCCTAAATTTAAAAAAAATGTTTTCCCCTCATTTGGAGTCCCCCTAAATTAAAAAAAAAATGTTTTCCCCTCATTTGGAGTCCCCCTAAATTTAAAAAAAAAAAAAGCTTCTGCATGGCGAAAAGAAGGCATGTTCAAACTGTCATGTAAATCCGAGCTGTATCAGACAGCGTTACATTGCGATTTTCAGCGAACATCCAAACACACACATACATACATTAATTTTGTTTTTGCTTTGATTTATGAAGAATTTTGTTACAAGTACGTACATCCTCCAAGTTTTGTTGTTGTTGTTGTTGTTTTCTCTAGGGGCACGTATTTTCAAGCCTTTCATGATTCTAGACCTAGCGAGTTCCTCCCGAAATATTCCTAACAACAGCCTAAATTAAGTATTTTTTCAGATTTTCTTTTTGTTTATCTCCTGTTTTGTTTTCTTTTTTATTTGGTTGAAAGTGTAGGCGGCCGGGCTAGGGATTCTATAAGATTTAGGTTAGGGGTTAGGAATAGATACGTATATGTACGAACCCCTAGCGCAAAACACTTGGGACACATATTACTTATAACAATAGGCTTTATTTATGTAGATAATAAAGTTACGTTCTGCCGATTTACAGTGGGATCTCTGGAAAAACACAACATAGCGCTTAAAGTGTCTCTCTTGAAAAGAAGACGAATTCAACGCAGAAACTCCAGGTATCTTCACGCGAAAAGTATGTGACGTTATAAGCAACGACACTCACGTTTTTAACGGGTTTATAAATGTATGGGCATAAGTGGAAGACAAGTATTGTTTAATTAAGATTTGCCGTGTCGTTAACTTTAAAATATGGTTGAGTCAATGAAAAAAAAAATGCTTGCGACTGCCAGGTAAGTTGATGGCTGAATTTGTAGACTTGAGCCATGAGTTTGAATTTGGAGAAAGCACGTCGATACATAACTGTCGTATTGTGCTTGAAAGAAGCAAGACGACAGACAGAATATAACAGCGACGACAGGACCGAAGCACGTACCAAACACTCGCTTTTAACCCTATTACTGTCACAGGCCAATTAAATTGGCAGTTTTGTTCATTTCTGGGCTGTCGGAGCCACAATTAAATCACCTTTCCAGAAATGCATACTTTGTTATGGTTTTTAAATATTCAGGCTGCCCCAAAGAATGAATTTGTGAGATGAAGACTTGTAGTTGAACACCCTAGCCGAAGACAATCCTCCCTGGCATGAAAATGTAAATTGTATCCCTAATTGTGTGACATCAGCGATTCTATTCTATGACACGTTTTCTTAGTACCTGCAGCACTTACAGCTTTCAAAATTGACATGGACATTTTATGGATGTTGTTACAAGAACGTACGCCCCTCAGGTTTTTTGGGCTAGGAGTACACATTATAAAACCTTGTGTGACTCCAGAGCTAGAGACCCCCCCCCCCGCCCCCCCTCCCAACCCGAAATACTCCTAACAACAGCCTTAATTCATTATGATTAATTAATCTTTCATATTTCTTTTTTGTTTTCCTCCTGTTTTTAGATTGAAAAGATATGGTTCAGGATTAGGGATTCGATAAGATTTAGGGTTGAGGATAAGGACGGGGTTAGGGATAGCTACGTATACGTACGCGCCCTTAGCGCAAAACGCTTGGGATGCGTACGTACTTATAACAACAGCCTTCCAAATGACTTAAAGTTCGGCATGACACCTTTGAAAAGTAGTTTATCGAAAGCGTTGATTTGTGTAGAAAATGGCCGTTTCGAATATTTCCTTGCGAGCGATTAGGAGTCGAATGATAGTCTTTAATTAATGGCCATGAGTAAAATTTAAAGTTTACTTGTTATGCTTTGTTATATAATGCCAAAGGACAATTATCTATGAAAAGGGGAAATCTTACAGGACCCACAAAAATTTCCTTTATTACATTTTAAGGCTTGAAATGTTGGGGAAGTTTTGTGGTTTTTTTTGAGTTTGCTTTCTGTTCACACCCGCCCCTTCCCCCCCCCCCCCACCCCCACACACACACCCACAGCTAGCAATCTGGGTTGTTCTGTTAGTCCATGCTTATTCCGATCTTTCTCCCTATATTTTTTAGCGCCTGTGGACCTACCAACGGCTCGCTAAAACACTCCTTTAATCTTGTTTACAATTGTCTATTCAGACAGCAGTGACGTTTTGACACTCACATACAATGAACCACTTAATTAAGACTTCGCCTGTTGCTTACGTGTGCACTCACATTCTGGCTCAAGAACATCCTATTTCTCCAACTATTTTGTTAGAAAATTGTTCATTAAACCGAGATTGGATCTAAAGTACCGTCGGCAAACCCACAGCTATACCAAAGCTTTATCAGCAGCAAAACTGAATAAGGAAATGGGGTTTTTCAATAAAATTTTGACAAGAGCGAAGGGGAGACATTATCAAAAGACAAACAA
The DNA here is from genome assembly GCA_963931925.1 of Onchidella celtica. Lineage (NCBI taxonomy): Eukaryota > Metazoa > Mollusca > Gastropoda > Systellommatophora > Onchidiidae > Onchidella > Onchidella celtica. The sequence continues at coordinate 17,261,122 of OZ007578.1, read as the reverse complement.
AAACCCCAGAAGACTGATCTTGTCAAATCCCCCCCCCCCCCCGCCCGCCCCATCTTCCAGACAAAGCAACGACTCTTCTTTTTTGTTGTTGCTGCTGTTGTTGTTGTTTTTACTCTGGAATAAAATTTTGGAAACCGCTACATCAACGCTTTGAAGAGATGGCGTGGGCGCCATTTGTCTTGTCTAGAATCAGAGACTATTTGGCACGTTGAAATTTTAGTGTGCGCTATGCAGACATCGCGGGCGTACATCAAGTACTCAAAATGTCTGTTGGTATGGAAGACGTAAACCGTCGGCACGTGGGCTAGTGGTAACATGACGGTGATGTGACCAAATTTTTGCCGCCATCCCAATTGTGGGAAATTAATGTTACTAAACTATATGTTACTATGATAGCACTAGCGTCTTATATATCTGCCTTCTCTGATTAGTACTATTTCAACCTTTTTAAATACTATTACTACTATTACTATTGTTGCTACTGCTACTACTACTATTTCTACTACTACTACTACTACTACGATTTCTACTACTACTAGTTCTACTACTATTAAGTCTACTACTGTTAATACTACTACTACTACTACTACTACTGCCACTACTACTATTACTGCTATTTATACTACTACTATTTCTACTGCTACCACCACTACTACTACTGCTAGTACAACTACTACTACCGTTACTATTACCACCACCGCTGCCACTACTACCATAAGTACTACTACTACAACTACCACTATTAATACTACTTCTATTACTACTACGACTACTACTACTACTACTACTACCACTACCACTATTGCTACCGCTACTCCAGTTCCATAACTACTACTATTGTTACCATTACCACTTTTACTACTATTACTACTACTACTACTACTATGACCACTACCACCACCATCATAATTATTACCAGTGCTGCTACTACTACTACTATTACCACTACTACTGCTAATGCTACTTATGTTTCTACCACTATATCTGCTGCGTGTTTCATTTTCATTACTACCGCTGAGAATTTTTTCCAACAGTCAAAGTCCAGTAAATTATTTAAATACTGTTACCAGTTCTATTTCTGTGCTTCCTGCGGTTATGTCACAATGTACATTTACTAAGAATATTTGCTACTGTTACTACATTTTAATTGACTCTCATTACATAATACATCCATTTTCTCTCCCAGGCCCTCGTTAACCCGTTCAAAGCAATCATTGAAAAATTGAAACAACAGAGCCCCACGCCCACGACACGTAATAGATTTAAGCCTAGGTGGTGTAAATTTCCGTGTCCGGATTCGATGCTGGCGTGAAACAACAGACGTATCTAGAGGATCGATAGCGCCCTAATGGACATGTCAAATTTAAATCCCCAAGATAAGAGAAAGTATTGGAGACGGCGGCGGGTAGAGGTCGGTGGGTGAAATGATTATGTTTGAAAGGCAAGAAATCGATGAAAAAAAAACTGCTTAACACGGAACGATAATACATTGTTATGCACATAAATAAAGTAAGCATGCCAAAATAGAAGAGAAACGTGTGCATGTACTTACGGACAGATGTGCACACAATGGGATCCGTACGTACATAATAGTGGTAATAAACAATAATAATAATGGAACAGATTTAATCCCTTAATTGCTGGCAGTGAATAATTGTGGATTGATGGTCATGTAATCTAGTCTGTATGCGAAAAGCGAAATTCGTTTTTAGTTAGAATAATGTATCATTATTTCAGATGCGCACTGAGAATGTGAAAAGTCTGCAGTAGTTCTATCTAAAAGTAACATTTAATGATTACGAAAATCATAACTTTCCTATCTTGGTACGAAGAGGGTTGAACAGCGCGCTTTTTCTGATGGCTCAAGGCGCTTTTACAGCAAAAAAACAACAACAGCGAAATAGTAAGCCACTCCCGAAATGCGTACATGCGTTGGACTTTTTGATTCTAAGTTTGAGTTTAACGGCGCGTCGGCACGATAACGGCTATTTTGCTCCTCTCGCGGTTTTTTTCCCGTTATCTCTCTTTGGGCTAGCTTGCAGCTTCCAGATGCCTGTAGGTAAGATCCAATAAAAGTGAGTTAAAAAGCTAACAGGAAAAGACCCATACTGTAAAGTATGTCTATATGAATTTTGTAAATATGATAAACGTCTGTTAAATCAACTTGTAGAGTTGGACCTTTCAGAAATGCCAAGATACATACAAATCATAAGTACACACGAGCACGATTGGATGCACACACACAACACTCACCCCATTAAAATTTTACTGGACATGGCACAACCACTGCAACAACAGTCCAAATAGCTTTTAAGTAAACACTAGATTCTAGGTTTTGAAACTATTTTACACAACAAAAACAAGAAAGGTGAAATGCAAATGCCCAAAGCAGCAATTCTCCAAGTGGGAAAGATTTTCAGCCGGGGGTGGGGGTGGACCCAAGGTATGGAAAGCTGGCGGGTGGGAGGGTGCCCCCAAGGTATGGAAAGCTGGCGGGTGGGAGGGTGCCCCCAAGGTATGGAAAGCTGGCGGGTGGGAGGGTGCCCCCAAGGTATGGAAAGCTGGCGGGTGGGAGGGTGCCCCCAAGGTATGGAAAGCTGGCGGGTGGGAGGGTGCCCCCAAGGTATGGAAAGCTGGCGGGTGGGAGGGTGCCCCCAAGGTATGGAAAGCTAGTGGGTGGGAGGGTGGGTGCCCCCAAGGTATGGAAAGCTGGCGGGTGGGAGGGTGGGTGCCCCCAAGGTATGGAAAGCTGGCGGGTGGGAGGGTGGGTGCCCCCAAGGTATGGAAAGCTAGTGGGTGGGAGGGTGGGTGCCCCTAAGGTATGGAAAGCTAGCGTGTGGGAGGGTGGGTGCCCCCAAGGTATGGAAAGCTAGCGGGTGGGAGGGTGCCCCCAAAGTATGGAAAGCTGGCGGGAGGGTGCCCCCAAGGTATGGAAAGCTGGCGGGTGGGAGGGTGCCCCCAAGGTATGGAAAGCTGGCGGGAGGGACTTTGCCCCCAAGATATGGAAAGCTGGCGGGTGGGAGGGTGCCCCCAAGGTATGGAAAGCTGGCGGGTGGGAGGGTGGGTGACCCCAAGCTATGGAAAGCTGGCGGGTGGGAGGGTGCACCCAAGGTATGGAAAGCTGGCGGGTGGGAGGGTGCCCCCAAGGTATGGAAAGCTGGCGGGTGGGAGGGTGCCCCCAAGGTATGGAAAGCTAGTGGGTGGGAGGGTGGGTGCCCCCAAGGTATGGAAAGCTAGCGGGAGGGTGGGTGCCCCCAAGGTATGGAAAGCTGGCGGGAGGGAGGGTGCCCCCAAGGTATGGACAGCTGGCGGGAGGGTGGGTGCCCCCAAGGTATGGAAAGCTGGCGGGTGGGAGGGTGCGGGTGGGAGGATGGGTGCACCCAAGGTATGGAAAGCTAGTGGGTCTGAGGGTGGGTGCCCCCAAGGTATGGAAAGCTAGCGGGTGGGAGGGTGGGTGCCCCCAAGGTATGGAAAGCTGGCGGGCGGGAGGGTGCCCCCAAGGTATGGAAAGCCGGCGGGTGGGAGGGTGCCCCCAAGGTATGGAAAGCTGGCGGGCGGGAGGGTGCCCCCAAGGTATGGAAAGCTTGCATTGGGTTCTGAAGTGAGGACATGCACTTATCAATTAAGTTAATGATTTAATGGAGGGTGGAAAATGCAAGGTACGTTATTAAATTTTATAGTAATGACTTAAGTTTCTGATGAAACAGTCCAGTGGTCCTTGCAAAGTGACACATAAAACTTCAGCACACAGATGTGATTTTTAAAGTCGAGTTTCGATCATCAATGTGTAACCTGAGGCGCAGAACGAAATTTCCTGTCATACTTTTAAATTCTGCTCGAAGAAAATGCGTCTATTTTTCCGGCTCAAAATGTCGGAACACTTTCTTCTGTTCAACTCACTTGTGGCTCAAAATCAACGAAAATATTAAAAAATACAGCGAACTTCAAACTCGTTTAAAATAATATGGCCACGTACACCTTCAAATATTTCTATTCTTATTACTGATATTTTGTAGAATTTAAGCCCCAGAGGTTGAAAAGCCTTTCATGATTACATTAGAGGTCTTGCTTCCTTTGTAATAATATGTCGAGGATGGAAAATGCGTTATTAAATCTTATAGTAATCGCTTAAGTTTCTCACGAAACAGTCAAGCAGTCCATGCTAAATGTCATATCAGCACATCAATGCTATGTTATGGATATTCGCTGTTCTATTGACCGTAGGCTTGGACAGTGAGGAAAGGGACGGGGGAGGTGGGGGGGGGGCTAAACATAATGAAAAACGTAGACGGGGGAACGGTAAGGTTAAAAATTGCCAAAATGGAGGATAGGTACTTTATGGATGACCCCTAAGACATTCTCAACCTGGTCGTCTCAGGCAGTCCCTTTTCCCACATCCGGTGACGTCAGCCAAACAAGAGTTATTGCAAAGGTTATCAAACAACAGTTTGATCTCAGAAGCGGCTGTCGTTGGGTATTCTGATAATTGCTGCTTTCGCTGTCTTTCAGTCTTTCTACGTACAATCATATAATGCTTGCAGACATTAAACGGTTCGAAAGAATTTGAAAGCATTTGAAAGCGAGCTGTTTTTAGGAGTATTTCGGGAGGAGCTCTCTAGCTCTAGAGCCACAGCATGAGCGATGACCCGGTGCAAATAAATGGGCAAATAAATAGATATAAATTATAATGAATAACTAAATAAATAAATGACAAACAAAGATAGCAAATAAATTAAACAAATAAATGAGTAAGTAAATAAATACAAACAGTAAGTAAGTAAATAGAAGGAATAATCAATTAAAATGAAAATGAAACTAATTTTTTTAATGAACAAGTAAATTAAGCTTTTCATGCGAGGTGTAAAACCCGTTCCCAGAATTTTACTTAGTCCAAAACTGATCCACGTTTATCATCTGACATTTCTTTCATAGAAAAATAGTATATAATAATTATGTGTATATACAGTGTAATATTGTACCGTTTTTAGGAATAAATAAATAAGCATTTTTATGTCTTCAAATCTCCTGGATACACAATAGTTGCTTTTCTTTGGCGAACTTTGGGCGGTGAAGGAGTTTCACCTGAATAAACAATTTCGGTTTAGTTATCAGTCAGCAGTACTCAGCAATGTGGCTCACTAAGCCTTTTGGATGGCTTGACCATTAATACTTTTTGAAACAGATCACGGAGACCCAGATCGGCTTCTCGCAAGTCGGTTCCATGCTGTTTTGATCCAAGAACTGGGGCAAAAGAAAGTATAGCTCTACAGGTGTTGCATGTTGTAATTTCGTAGAAGACAACAGCATTTGCGGGATGCGTACATCTTACGCAATCTGCATTACATCGTTAGAGTTACAACGCAGCATTATTATCTTAAATTAGGAATGTCTGAAACAACGTGTGTAAATTGTGCGTACAAAATGGTTACAATCCGCACTTAATTACGCGCTTTACAGATCTTCCCTGTCGTGTGATTCACGTTACGCCAAGGTCATAATATTAACTTAATGATATTTATTTTTTTCTTAAACTGAAAACTTGTATTTGGCTTGGGAAAAGAAAATGCTTACATATGAGCGGTCTGCATAAAGATTTTGCCAATGAAAGTATGCAGAACGGTCTGAAAAGCAAGGAAAGGAATTATTTTGAAACAGGTTTTTAGAAGACAGCTGCGTATACTTCAGTTTCTTAGAATTGCTGAGACAGCATCTTGACATGTCAAGTGGAATGGAAGAGTAGGTTCAATCTCGATATTTTCTGAGTGTTAGGAATGGCATTTTCTTATAAAAAAAAACCCAGTGGCACCCACAGGGAAGATACTTGGCTCCTAGGGGCGGAATTGCAAATCTAAAGGGAGGAATAGGGGAATAATTTTAATCAGAGGAGGAACTTCAAATGCGGAAAGAATTAACTCTATGTGGTGTATACTAGCCGACCCCGGCATGATGAATCTTGCAAGATTCTTTATATCAAGCGCAACTATAATAATAAATTAAATAAATGAAGTTGAAATAGTGGTGCTTCAGGAAAACCCTTCACATGGGTCAAATTTCACATTTTCAGATATATACAACTATTATGAAAGAAGGATATTTTCTGTGTATTTTGCTTTTTATTTGAAGTCAATATCTCAAACAGTTTTTGAGTTTAAAGTGTCCGGTGTAGTAGCTGGAGAAACTGAGAAAAATGACCTTTTGGCCTGTATCTCAAAGGCAGCCTGTGCGCGATGCGTCATCCGACGGGTTTTCCTGGAGCGCGACAATACTAGGTCACATTAATAAGGCATTTGGGTTCGATACAAAGAGTAATGGATTCACGAAATATCATAAAAACCACAGAAAAACTGTGGGGTCGCAGCAGGGCTATAAGCGAAGTCAAAATTGGTAAGAGTAATGGAATGTATTGTTACATTACAATTATCAACAGAATACACATATGTGTTAAATTCACGAAATATCATAAAAACCACAGAAAAACTTCCTGCTTCCATGCTTTTGGCGGACGGACGTGCTTTGGTGCTGCTAAAGAAGCAAGAACTCGCAGCTAAGTAAACTGTTTCACTTCGTTCCTGTTGAAGTCTTTTATTGTTCGTTTTTTTGTTTTTTTTCACTTGACAAAGGCGAAAGCCGAAAATTTATGCATTTTCTGTCTTCTCTTTAGTTTGCTTTGTACTGTTTGGGTTTTATTTCTCACGCGGGGCTTCGCAACATACAACCTTTTCTTTTTGCCCAATTTTGACTTGACATATGTGTTAAAGTCGCTTTTCGATCTGCGATTTGTTAAAGGAGACGAGGAATGAATTTTCCCGTCATACTTTTTCCGATTTCAACCGATGAAAATGTACCTCGTTTTGTGACTCAAAATATCGTAAAAAATATTATCAAGGACTGAATTCTACCCCCAAAAATGGATATATTCACGTAATTCATTGCCAGAGATTAAGTTGATCAACGAAGTTTCAAAGTTTTTGATCGCATAGTCACGCAGCTTTAGATGCTTAGTTGTTCACCCTCTGGCTCCATTATAGTAGGATATATCAATAAAATACCAATATTCTACACAACTCCAGAGTCGATCACGAATTAATAGTTCACAAAATTTAGTTTCTTGAATTATTTCAGGAATCACCACTTTCACAATGGTAATTCCTGAAAAGATTCAAGAAACTAAAAGTATAGTGGTGAAAAACATTAGACGACAATTCAAAATTGGAGAGGAAATTGAGAAAGGCTATTGTTATTCGTACGTACACACCCAAAGCGTGTTGCGGCAGGGGCACGTAAGCATACGTACCTACCCCTAACCCCGTCCTTATCCTCAACCCTAAATCTTATCGAATCACTAACCCTGCCCCCCCCCCTACTCTTATCAACCAAAAAACAAGAGGAAAATAAAAAGAAAATCTGAAAAAATGCTGTTTTTAGGAGTATTTCGGGAGGAG
>OZ007578.1:16956180-17248680 GCA_963931925.1 Onchidella celtica | reverse complement strand
AATCCTCATTAATGTTGATGTATGTAAAGTTAAACATCTTAAATTTATTAATATCAAGCTCAGAATAAAGTCAAGATTTTTTTCGCCAATATTTTTGACATTTTTGCAACTTTGTGTGATAATTAGGTGCCCCGGGGGTTGGGGGGTTGGGGGTGGGGCAGGGGGGGATAGTATCGGTTGTCAGGGTTAGGAGCAGATCAAAGGTAATAGATCTTTGCCTAAGATTATTTTGACAGCGCACAGTGAAACCTGAAACCGTCACCTGGTATCAATATTGTCAGCTTTTAAGGAATATTTTTCTGTTGTGAGTATGTTTTTCTATGTGTAACTTGGAATACGTGTAGAGATTTAACCTTAGAAAGATAAAAAATTCATGAGGAAACCGCCAAACAACCAGAGACTTTTGAATGATCTGTAAAGGTTAAATCCATCGGTCAACTTGCCACACCTAGGCAGACTTGATTTCCATTAGAATAAATAATCCCAACTTTCAGTTACCTTGGGGAATTGACACAAAACTGCAGTTTATCGTAGTGAAAACCTGGTGGTAAATGAGTAAAATATCCTTTTCTTTTGATCATTCATTTTTTTAAAATGTGTTTGGACTAAGACGCAGTAAAATAATTGTCTTTTTATGAACAATGTTGTTAAAAGTGCGTAAGTTCCCCAAGGTTGTTGTTTTTGTTTTTCGCTAGCGGCACGCATTTTAAAGCTTTTTGTGATTCCAGAGCTAGAGAGCCGCTCCCGAAATGCTCCTAACGACAGTATTAATTCATTATGATCAATTGTTCTTTCACATTTTCTTTTTTGTTTTCCTTCTGTTTTTTTGGGTGGAAAGGGCGGGGTTAGGGATTCGATAAAATTTCAGGTTGAGGATAAGGACGGTGTTGGGTACGTATACGTACATGCCCCTAGCGCAATACACTTGCGCTGCGTACGCACTACCCACAACAGCCTTTCATGAACTATAAAGTTCTCCCAAGTCCACCCGACTCGATATGTTTTGTTTCATTGGTGTACTGTTTCTGTATTACTTCAACCGGTTTTATTCATGGAAGTCAAGAATTTGGGGCCTAAAACAGAACAAGTTTGGTGTAAGCGCCAGACCAGCGGCGCACCGCCCATAAATATTGCTCCGAACTAGCACACAATAGACACTGCCAACACCACGACCCGACAGGATGCAGAGGGCAGTGTCTAATGTGCTAGTATGAAACAAAATTTATGGGTAGCCAGCACAGGATAGAGATAGTACCTGAAGCGACATGAGCCAAGAATACGTCATCAATTTTGACTAGCCTGCGCCATTTTGGATTATATCGATTGTTAGTAAGTAGGTACACGCATGTTTAATGTAACATCAGCGAGTATGTATTTAGAATTAAGTCAAGTGAAGTTGCATTTCATCCAAAAATGGCGGTGCGCATATTCCCTGTAGTCACGAAAAGTGGACTTCTTTCGTTCTGGTAATTCTCTATTATGTAAAAGCCATTCACGACTCTGGCGCCTACACCAGCCTCTGCCTGTTTCACCCCTTAGGTCCGTTTCCGACACCCGTCATTCTCTGTGCAGCAATACAGAATCGTGGTCTTTCAAAGGTTTCCATAGCGAGGTTTTTCAGAATGATTTTTCAATTAACCTAGCATCTCAAGCAAAATCATACATGTCATGCATTTAGTTCTGGTGAAATGTCAGTCTCTGAAGCTTTTTTCAAAGGTTGGGTATTAAGTCAGGAACAGTTTAAAAGTCAGATTAGGATTAGAAACAATCTTATCCGGTCCTATCCTATCCGACAAATCCTCGTGTTCACGGCATGAAGATTTATGTTATTCAGGTCACCCTGACACTGTCATTTTCACCGGAGGTCATTAGAGATTTACTGATTATGAACAAAGCGAAGAAGACAGAGCTGCGAGTTCTTTCCACAAAAACAAGTCTTTTCATCAATGGCGTTGTAGAACATTAGATAATTCTGTTCTGTATCATTTGTGATGATTCACTTGGGAGATCAAAGCAGCTCAGAGTAATGGGATGATAAAACCTGCAGGAACTTGAAAGAGTCACAAGTAGTTTTCTTTAGAGAGCTGATGAAATCATTGATGCGAGGAGTGTTGGATGAGAGAAATCAAAGATGGCGGGGTAAGAAACTGTTTCAAAGCCTGTGTCGTGTCAGTGTAATGATAAAATTGGACTGAAATAAGGAGAGAGAGAGAGAGAGAAAGGCAGAGAGAAAGAGATGGTGTTGAGGGAGAGAGGGAGTGAGAGGGGGATACAGAGAGAGGGAGGGAGGGGGGATACAGAGAGAGAAAGGGAGAGAGAGAGGTGTTGAGAGAGGGAGGGAGGGAGAGGGGGATTCAGAGAGAGGGAGGGGGAGAGAGGGTGTTGAGAGAGGGAGAGAGGGAGAGGGGGGCTACAGAGAGAGGGAGGGAGAGAGACATGGTGTTGAGAGAGGGAGAGAGGGAGAGGGGGATACAGAGAGAGGGAGGGAGAGAGAGAGAGACATGGTGTTGAGAGTAGGAGGGAGGGAGGGAGAGGGGGATACAGAGAGAGGGAGGGAGAGAGAGAGATGGTGTTGAGAGAGGGAGGGAGAGGGGATACAGAGAGAGAAAGGGAGAGATAGAGATCAGGGAGGGAGGGAGGAGAGGGGGATACAGAGGAGGGAGAGAGAGAGGGTGTTGAGAGAGGGAGAGAGGGATAGAGAGAGGGAGAGAGGGATAGAGAGAGGGAGGGAGAGAGAGGGGGAGGTGGAGTAAAAGGGTTGGAGTGAGAGAAACGGGTGGAGAGAGAAAGAGAGGGGAGAAATGGAGAGGGAGGGGTGTGGAGAGAGGAAAGAGACTGGGCGGGTGCTAGAGAGAGACCGTGAAGGACAATGAAAACGCGAGCAGTATAACTAAGAGAGAGAGAGGGAGAGAGAAAGAGAGAGGAGGGGCAATGAAAACGCCTGCGGGTGTGTTGATAATCTGATTCATATCTGCGCAGATGGAAAAACAAGCGAACATGCATTTGTCACCCACAATCACCATCGATCGATAAAGCGAGAAAGACATTATCCCAGCCAAAGTCATGGTCCCATAATAAATGTTGATGCATTTTGATAACAGTGGTTCGTGATCAGAATTAATTAAAAACAAAAACAAAACCAAAGATATTTAGGCTGTGGTACGAGAATTTCAGATTGCAGCTTTAGTAACTTCTCGCAGCATAGCTCGTACGGAATTTTAATGTAAATAGTAAGAGACACGGTGGTCTAGAGCCAAGGTGATCGTCTCTGATGCCGAAGGTATCGGTTCGATCATCGGTCCGCACAGGCATGTTGGATTTTTTTTTTTTGGGGGGGGGCGGGGTCCTGTCCCTGATGCTGTAGTAGGTAGGTTCGAGCACGTAGTCTTCTTGGGTAAGGACGAACTACTCGGAGGCCCCATGTGCGCGTTGCCCCGCGTTAAATATACCTTGGCATTTGAAAGTCGAGAAGAGCAGGCCGAACAAGGCCGCTGCCCGGGCAAAATTCTAAACAACAAATTCCTGCCACAAAAACACACAGGGACAAGAACAAGAAAAATTTAAAAAACAAGAAAGTGAGGTATAAATGCCAAGGGCAAGGAATCAGCTAAAATGAAGACGTAAATACAATGTAAATAATTGCTAGCATAAACAGTTGATCAAAATTATTCTGGACTAAAACACATTCTTCATCGTCACAGCATAATTATCTCAGTCACATTTTGAAATTTCAGCGGGGTAAAGCGGGGAGAAAGCAATTAAAAGTGATGTAAGATTGAATCGCAGGTATGTTTACATTCCAGGAAATGGATTAAGTGACCGAAGATATCACGCTCCAAATGTCTGATATTGTTTAAAATATGGCAATATTTTGATGATCTACTATCTGTGTATAGTCAAAATTGGGCAAAAAGAAAAGGTTGTATGTTGCGAAACCCTGCGTGAGAATTAAAACCCAAACAATACAAGGCAAACTAAAGATAACACAGAAAATACACAAAATTTTCGGCTTACGCTTTTGTCAAGTGAAAAAAAATAGAACAATAAAAGACTTCAACAGGAAACGCACAACAAGGAATCGAAACAGTTTACTTAGCTGCGAGTTCTTGCTTCTGTGGTTTTTAGGATATTTCGTGAATATCTATGTATAGGCTGAGCAGTGTTTCTCAAATCATTGACTTAGGTGGACAAAGTCATGCAATATGAGCAAGTGCACTATTACAACATTGCACGTTGCTTTGCCATTTTTTATCATTTATTGTTTTGTTTTTTTTGCCTTTTTGATGTTGTCGATGTTTAAATTTTCTGACAACGATATAGTATATCAGATTTATGGCTTTTGTCTTTTACTCGAATCGTGCACTAACAAGGCAATAATGCTCTCTCTCTCTCTTTTTCTCTCTCTCTGTCTCTCTCTCTCTCTATCTCTCTCTCTCTCTCTCTCTCTCTCTCTCTCTCTCTTTCTCTCTCTCTCTCTCTGTCTCTCTCTCTCTCTCTCTTCTCTCTCTCTCTCTGTCTCTCTCTCTCTCTCTCTCTTTCTCTGTCTCTCTTTCTCTCTCTCTCTCTCTCTCTCTCTCTTTCTCTCTCTCTCTCTCTCTCTCTGTCTCTCTCGCTCTGTCTCTCTCTCTCTCTCTTCTCTCTCTCTCTCTCTCTGTCTCTCTCTCTCTCTCTCTCTTTCTCTCTCTCTCTCTCTCTCTCTCTCTCTCTTTCTCTCTCTCTCTCTCTCTCTCTCTCTCTCTCTCTCTCTCCGTCACTCAACAACACAGATTACTCCTTATCCAGTGTACCAGGAGTTGATATTGTTTTATTACACTATCATGTTTTGATAACTGGTTTACCGGGCTCTGATATCGACTTAGTGTTTATTTTCATCTGTCTCGACAGGGGCTGTTTATGGAACAAGTAAACACAGATAGGCCAACATAAAGGTGAGTTTTAGGTCGGCAAAGACTTGGGTTCATGTGTTGAAACAGAATGTTGTTACAAGTACGTACGTCCCCCCAAGGTTTTTGCGCCAGGGGTACGTAAATTTAATGCTTTTTGTGGCTCCAGGGCTAGAGAGTTCCTACCGAAATGCTCCTAACATTATTACATAATTATGCTTTCAGATTTCCTTTTTGTTTTCCTCCTGTTTTTTTTGGTTGAAAGGGTAAGCGGGAGGGTTAAGTATTCGATACGATTAGGGTTGAGGATAAGGATGGGATTAGGGACAGTACGTATACGTATGCTCCCTTAGCGCAAAGCCCCTGGCGTGCGTACGTACTTATAACAACAGCCGTTGAAATATAACTCCCCCCCCCCCCTTCCCACCCCCCCTCCCCCTCCGCCCGCCAAAAAAAAACAACAACCAACGACAACAATACTTCAGCCAACTCCTATAGTGAAATATAAATGTTTCACTTTGTATGGCAGTCATTTGCTGTATTATTTTGCTTTCATCATTTTGGCCAAGGTGAATCAAATGGGCTACCATATAATATATATTTCATCAAGTTTGTTTATCTGCAAGGAGTGAATGCCTGCCACTGCCAATAATTATGTTCTTGTGTGTGCTGTCTGCCAATTTGGCACACCTCTCAAATCCTAATTAAGCTGCTGTGAGTGAGTCCTCATTTACTTATCTGTCTGTCTCTATTAACGTAAGAAAAGCTTCTATTCAGTTTTTCTCTCACTGTTTGAAATGCTGGGATAAACACAATATAAATAAGTGGTAGCATGAACATTAATAATAATTATTCCAGACATCTCTTTATTGTAACAGCGTGTTTCTACCTACCTCAGTCAGATTTTGAAATTTAATCGTGCTAAAGCGGGGGAAAACACTAAACATAATTTTGTGTGTGACTTCACAGTCTGTCTGTTCTGTCTGATCAATATTTACAATGTTGATATTGTTTGACTAACTAAAATACCCGGCCTGATGCATATTAATTATAATCCAATTCTTTAAGCAATGCTTTTGCAACGCTTTGTCCAATAACACGTAAAGCCCAAAGACATTTCCCTATCTGTTCCAGAATCAATAGAAACAAATTTCTCTTTAAAAAAAGTTCATCTCGTACAAGCACAAAAGCTCAGGTTTACACTCAGGTTTACGTAATAATTTCTCCTCAGCAATTTCTTTTTAACCACCATACAAAGTATTAACTGCACCGGAAAATATCAGCAGACTCCCGAAACCATGACACCAGAGGAAGAATTTTTAAGCAGGCACCGGGGAGCCAGGAATGAATTAGGCCTCCAGTAGTTGAGACAATCTCCCCCACAGGTCACACATTTACTTCCAAGCACCCTCACCCCACCACCCCGACCCCCGTCCTTTTTTTTTTCGAACATTTTACTCCGCCTTCTCGTCCCCACCACCTCCAAAACACGTACACGTACACGTACGCGTACTACACACCAATTGCCATTTTTGCTTTTTTAAAGCTTTATTCTCATAATGGCCTACGGGTATGTTGAATAATATTCATTTAAAAGAAAGCCTTACCAAACGCACAGAAAGTGTGCCCTCAAATCGTCCCTATTTCCGTTATTGTTCCACCCCACCCCCTTCCCCATTTTCGATGTTTTCACCATTTTGTCTCGCTTTTCTTCCTTTTTTTGCCCTCCTAGAATTCAAAATCGCTCACTGGCAATATCGTCCACACAGAGAACCACTGAATTAACTACACCGCAGCGTTGAAAATGTGGGGTGTTCAGTTTTTAAAAAAACTGTCTCCACTAAGCATTACGTACAAAAAACATTATGAGCCCACACTTTTATTCGTACCTAGTACCTTGCAGAAACCCAGATTCGCAAATTACAATGTACTGAGGTGAAAACTGCATGTTTCTTGATGTAAATGTGGCTGTCTGTGGAGTTCTCGCTGTAAGGTTTGCAGCTGGCTCTTACTTAAATATAGATGTCTGACTGATGACTGAAGTCTGAGGCGGCCATTGGTCAATAGAAAGGATCCTGCTACAACTCCCTCCCATGTCTACAGACAATAATTAAGATCTAACCGAGGTTGAAGCGGGTTTTTATCCTTCTTTTTGTCCTCCCTGGGATAGTTTGTAAGAATATACTCAAACTTTTAAAAACTGTACCCTGGGCTGACGTGACCAATGGCTAAATATAAATAGTAGTAATATAAAAAAGACAATTTTTTATCACTGAGAAAAGATAATTGCCACATAAATAATCCACTACAGAAACCGGAGAAGATGTAATTATATATAATCTGTTCTATTGTTCTAGCGAGTTTTAACTGCAGTTTATTGTTTATATCATAAGATCATATTATGATAAGGCTGGAGAGCTGAAGCTCAGCTGACCTCTGGATCGAATAAAAGCAAAAATAAAGTATGATTCTCACAGGATAATAACTGTTAAATCTTGCTTGTCTTTAGTAAAGTGTGTAAGAATAAGGCTGGTCCTTGTCTAATGCTTTTGTCCATTTTAATTTCTGTATTTTTTCTTGTCACTGTTTGGTCAACTGGTATTACTTCATTGATGTATTATTTTTTCTTCAATGGAAAATGGAATCGAGGGGAAAACATTCCTATTTTTATACATATAATTATATTACCTGTTGCTTTTTTGTTTGTTTGTTATTGTTGTTGTTGTTGTTGTTTGTAGCTTTAGATTGTTCTGATTAAGGATGATGGCAAAATTGCTGATCTGGAAAGAGGAATTTTGTATTCTATTTTACACTATGTGAGAAGAAAGAGAGACAGAGAGACAGAGAGACAGGCGGACAGAGAGGGAGAGACAGACAGACAGACAGAGAGAGTGAGAGAGAAAGAGAGACAGACAGACTGAAAGAGGGAGAGCTGAAACCCTTGAAAGAGGAAGACGACGCCAGATATATTCAAGGGAGGAGAACCCCGTCACACAATATTTCTACTCTTCGCGTCCCGTAGTTAAGCACAACGGCACTACCAAGACGTTATTTATATATCTAGCAAATTAGTTATTTCGTCCTATAGGCACAAACAATCTCAGTACATTTAAATAAATGATATAAAACCCAGTAGCCAGAAAACTTACAAAGCTACTGAAAGAGCCACATATCACGTTGGCAACACAAGCGAGCTTAGATCTTGTGTGTTCTATCTCTATTTTCTGAAGAAAAAAAAAACTGGAGATCTTTTAGTGTGTAGAAGAGGTGTAGCAAGTGCAAACTTTGACAGTCGTTTATAATGGCGTGTGGCACTTATCAAGCTGTTTCACAGCTGCGATTTATTCTAACTCCTTATCATAATACTAAAGCCGCAAACGTTTAACGTCGAATTTCTCAGTTGTGCAAAAACCTGGAATAGGAACAAACAAGAACTGAGGTCGCGAGATGATTAAAGAAAAGAAAAAATCCGAAACCAATTACTGAAAGTGTCGTGGACTGATACATGAAAGAAAATCCCGTATTCTTTTGTTTTTCAATAATTCTGTCTCCCGTCCTTGGCTTTCTATCATCTTCTGCCTCCTTCTCCAACCACTCTCTATTACACCCCCCACCCCCTCGTGCAATTCGATTTATCGATACGTCGGGCACAAAAGAATTTAGTCGGCCACACCTGTCAGACTCCCACACACCCACACACACGCATAGTCACCCGCACGGGTGTGCAAACACACATACAGAAGGCTGAGCACTAGAAAGATCCCCGTTTAATGACGGTTTGGGCGCGCGATGAAGTTTCCTCGCGCCATGACTTAATTCGGTTTTTGGTCTTTCCTCTCAACTGATGACAGCCCAGCAATAGCGATGAACCGTTTCTGCTTTCTTTTGTTTCTTTTTTTCCTGTTTTTGTAAGAGGAGAGACTCACATTGTGCGACTTGCTATCTTGTTGCAGTCGTGTCTTATTAGTTCATTGTTCCCTTTGATTTTGCAATGTGCTGACGTCTGTCATAATAATGTGCCCATATAAATTCCCCGCCTATATTTGACCAAAAAGAAATAAATTTCTTTTTCTAACTTTCAAAAAAATGTATAAATGAATGAATTTTTTTTTTTTAATTCTTAAAAATGAATGAAAAATGCAACTCGACTGCAAAGCAACGAAATTTCATTTATTATGCGCTCCTAACGTTATGTTATCCAGATGCCTATTTTGTATCAATTCTGCTTCGCTTGTTCCTCAGAAACACTAAATGCAGTTTATTTCCACTATTTCTTTTATTGCCAGGTTCATGCAGTCTTGCCATAATGGCGCTAAAGGATAAACATTGGGACACCCGAAACTTCGTGACTAAGTGGTCAAAAACTATGAAATTTGTATACTCTTTCAAGTTTTGACGATAAATTACGTGGACACGTCTAGTTTGGACAGAACTCACTCTTTGGTATTATGTACTTACCAGTTTTCGGGTTGTCAAAAAAAGAGACTCATTTTGATGCAGTAAAATCGACAATCATAATCTGAATTTCGTTTTTCGCCACTTTTTATACATTTGCTGGTTGAAAATCAATTTTGTCATATTTGTGTATTTTGCACGGAACTGTGGTGTAACAATTAAGTTCCAGCAGTCATTGTATATAATCCAAGTGCCGTTATTAATTTGACCTAGATCTGGATATAAGGTTGGATTTGGCATGGTACAGAGTTTTGTAAGATTTAACTTGAGAGGGTCGGCTAGTTCAAATTCTGTCATTTGTATTATTAGCTGAAGTGCCCGGCCCTGCCCGGGATAAATCTGTTCATTCAGTTCAGTTCTAGGTGAATGTAATGTATCTGCTTCGCCTTGCTCCCCCCCCCCCTTCAAGTTTAGTTTCTTGTAGTTGTTTGTTTGTTTGCTTGCTTTTAGATCAATCTGATTGCACTCCTTTTGTATGTTGACGGCTTACACACTCAATCAGCATTCATGCAATGGCAGTACACCTTGGGGGGCACGTTGATCTAGGGGCAGGGTGCTCGCCTCTCATGCTGAAGGTAATGGGTGTCACAAATCCCAGACTGGGAGATGTAATAGTTTATGACAGGACGACAATCACGAACAAACAAGTTTAACACTTAACAAAACAATCCATCAGACTCACACATTTATTAAACATAATTATACAGATAATAGCGCAATTACATACATTATAGTATTGAAATCAACTGCCGTACAACGGCCTTACTCTCACACACACTCTCCCTCGGATCCACAATCCGGTAGTTACTCCTAAAGGCACTTCGGCCTCAGCCTCGCCCCTCAGGGTCTTAATAGCACCTTAATAATTTACTGGCACCGCAGTCTCTCAATATCCCCCTCCCTATTGTCATACACCTTAGCACTCCCCTAGCACCTCAGCAGGGCAATAACACATTATTATTTCCATAGCCATCAACATGGCGACAACATAGTATCAGTTCACTAGCCTATCAACATGGCAACAACATAGTATCAGTTCACTAGCCTATCAACATGGCAACAATATAGTATCTCATTCACTCTCATATCTACGTCCCTGTCCGTGGCCTGACTGCCACGACTGTATGTGCCTCTACTGTCCTGCACCGACAGCCTCACTTCTGGCCTATGTGTGGCCTCCGGCCCTATGCTGGCCTATCCCCTGTGCTCATCGAGGTGGCTCTGCGGCCCGTCCTCGACACCTACAAGAATAACATTACATTGGTATAATACCCTACCATTTCTATTCGCTCCACCTCTCCTTACAATCCATGAAGCGTACACACACTAGTTCACCTTTCACTCACCACACATCTTACGGTAACACACCTCCATCGGAGTACACACTACTCACTCGCGCTACAAATCCACGAACTCACTTTCATCTATCGCTCGTGGCGCACATTGCTATATCCAATATCAAGGACTTCCACATTCCTCACATATACTTATTCACATCATGGTAATAGACGAATATAATATAATACATCAATCCTAATAATCAATCAACGTTCTACATACCAGTCATTACTGGAACAACACTCATCCGTCTCCCGACTGCTTTCACTTATGTCCGCCCGCTGGGCTCTTATTCACAGGTCCGCTCCGTCGGACCTTCTAACTTGCAGTGATAGTTATACAGCGCTTTCGCCTCCTTCAGACCCCGCCCCCACTAGTCACAACAGCACGCTTAACTTGCTGTCTACTGTGAGCCTTTCTTACTCTACACCCGCTCTGTAGCAATCCCCTTAATTGCACTCACTCCACTCGTGACATCATCCCCCACCCCAAAAAAATTAATGCAATTAATTTCAAATCGCATCACGATGACTGTCAACGAGTGAGCGTGAGCAATACCTACACTAAAAAAACTGACCTAGCAGTTCCCCTAGTATATAAATTACCGAAATCAGGGGAAAATATGGGGATCAATATGCCCTGCAATATGCATATATGTGTCACATCATCAATAGCTAACTAACCACAATACTTAATACAGAATCAAAAACCATTCAACCTATCAACCATTCTTCATATCATATTTATAATGTCAATATTTTAAAGTGGACTTATTCACACAGATCCTGTCAATGTTCCTGTCCTCCGATGTATAAGCTCCTGAAATCTTCCCCTAGGCTCGACTAAGGTAGTCGGCGATATGATTGCTGGTTCCTGGAATTGGTTGAATAACGAAGGTGTACGGCTGTAAAGCCAATGCCCATCTAGACAAGCGTGGGCTGGACGAACGATTCTTCGACAAAAATGTCAGTGGCTTGTGGTCTGTCTGGATACAAAATTCTCGTCCCATGAGATAACGTCCCAATTTCTGGACGGACCAGACAATGGCAAGACACTCACGCTCTATCACAGAATACTTTCTTTCTCTCTGCAATAACTTCCTACTGACATAACATACAGGATGGAGACATTCGTTCTTCTCCTGTAGAAGACAAGCGCCGACACCAGAGTCCGACGCATCCGTTCTGAGGATAAAATTAGATCGAAAATCGGGTAATATCAGAATGGGTGACGATGATAATGCTGTCACCAAATTATCAAATGCTGTCTGACATTCAGACGTCCACTGGACCCTATCGGGTTGTCCCTTCTTAGTAAGGTCAGTAAGAGAAGATGACAAGGAGTAAAAATTTGGAATGAACTTTCTGTAATAATTTAAAATTCCCACTAAGCTTCTGACTTGTTTCTTTGTTTTAGGGATTTGCAACCCTACTAACTTGTCAATTTTTGTTTCTTCAGGTCTCTGAACACCTCTACCCACAATATGTCCTAAGAATATTATCTCTGGACATGCCAAATCCATCTTTGCGGGTTTAGCAGTTAACCCAAAATGACGTAATCGTTGAAAAATTACTGTTAGTGTCTGAATATGATCAGACCATGTCGACGTATGGCATGCTATATCGTCAAAGAATGACACGACATTAGGTATGTCCTTCAACACTAGTATGAGAATACAGATACTCTGGTCTCTCATGAAACCTCTGCAGCATATCAACGTGGAAAACCTTTACTGATCCATCAATGTGGATAGCGTAATCTACCTTCGAAACAATTCGCTCAATAACATAAGGACCTTTCCATGTCATCAATAACTTATTATGGTCCGTAGGTAACAACAACAGAACCTTGTCTCCTGGCTTAAAATTTCTCAGTTTGGACCCTCTATCTTTATAGTTCTTTGCTCTTGCTGAAGCGATACTAGACGCTTCTTCTGCTATAGTGCGCGCTGAAGATAATCTTTCTCTTAAATCAACAAGGTCTATCGAAACCTTTTTAAACGGTTCCGAAACCGTGGGGATCTTTTGAAGAGGAGCCTGGGGTGAACGACCCTTATGCGTCGTCTTTTGGCACGCACTGCACGTCTTACAATACAGCCGTACATCTCCGTGGATCGATGGCCAGTAAAAATTTTTAAGAACCCTTTCTTTGGTTCTAGCTATCCCCATATGACCCGCTAATGGGACATCATGTGCCAAATGCAATACTGTTGCGATCAGCAACGCTGGCACAACGACCTGCTTTAAAATTGAGGACACCGTTACATACTTACGGAACAGAATGCCCGCCTGAACAATAAAGGAGGACGACCCGTTCTTATATCTCCTCGTTTTCTCGGTTCGCGCTTCCCCAAAGCATGGGTTTAATGATGGGTCCTCCCTTTGTAATTTCGCCAAGCGCTCTGGCGTGATATCTAGGTTGACCGCTGGCGTGGCCAAAGGTCTAATGTTATCTTTATCAGCTACCCGTCGACGTGTTTCGACCGCGGCGCAAAAGTCAATACCTTTTGATTGCGACCATGCTTGCACGTTCTCATCGGAAGGGGAAACTACTCGTGATACATTCCCAATGATGAGCTGGGCGCCTGGAAAACAACCAACGACTGCTTCGACTTCCCCGCTAAGGAAAGGTGTATCTATCATTATTCTTGCCATGGGTAATTTCTCAATGGCCCCCGAAAATTGGATGCACGGGACAGTCTCACCTGTAAGCTGTGAATCCCGAATGCAATCCCTATGCACTCCCACAACGGTAGATCCTGTATCTCGTAAAACCGAGACCGGTTCGTCCCCAACAAACCCCGGATAAACCCTAAGACCACCTCCTGTATGACATGAATTTATAACGGGGATCTTTCTCCCACAAGGTAAAACACCGGAAGATAATAACTTCTCACAACTGGGACACTTAGAATACTGTCCGCCTCCGTTGTCCGATGTAACACACGCAGCCGCATGATGAAATTTATTTGGGGAACATGGACTGGAGCTACTGTCCACGTTCGCCGCTATCCTACCTGCAGGGCAGTTCACGCTGATGTGATCTGCTCTTCCGCAGTTCCAACACTTCGCGGCCCTACACTCGCGCGAAAAGTGACCCACGCGTCCGCAAGTCCAACACTCCGCTCCCTGTGCTGCCCTAGGCCTGGGTCCCCGTGACCCATCGCGACCGGAACTACAGTCCCTATGCCGTCGGTCATCGGCAAAGGTCACAACTCGCCCCCGGCCATTACCGCGACCTAGCCCTCCTGCTCGGTCAAACTTACCGGATCCATATGCCGGTGATTGGTGATAGCCCCTACGCTGCCCCTGGGCTTGCCCGCTATAGGCACCACGCTGACGCGACCTGTCCCTAAGTCCTGCCGGCGACCCCTCGACAACGGCGACGTACCCAGCATCTTGGACGTACGCCCTGGCGACTGGTTTGGACGGATGTGCCGTACGGTATGCTTCCGCCAACTTAGACGCCTCCTGCACCGTCGCGGGTTCGTTCTCTTTCAGGAAAGCCACCAGATCTTTGTGGCACGACGCGTACAGCTGGTCACGGATCATTAAGTCTTTCAGTTTAGCGAAATCCGTGCCCACATGCGCCAAGTCTACCCAGTTCGCGAAATACTCAGTTAGTCTCGCGACGAAGGCAGCAAAGTCCTCCCTGGTATCTGCACGTGCCCGCCTAAACTGCTCCCGGAAATATTCCTCGGTACGCGCAAATCGGCGAAGCAGCAAAGCCTTCAGCTTATCGTAATCTTGCACGTCTTCGCGCTGTAGCTCTTTAAAGTAGGTTAACGCTCGCCCCTGCAATAGCGATGCCAGGTACGTGGCCCATAATTCCTTATTTTCCCCCCATTGCAATTGTGCGTTCAGTTCGAACCTGTAAAGGAAGGCGTCTATGTCGTCCTTCCGGTCGTCGAACGTAGGGAGCTTAATCCTAACGCCACCTTTATTGTGTACCTGCCGCTCAACTGTTTCTGTTGGCGCATTCTTTTTGATTTCCAACTCCGCTATTCTCATTCGCGTCTCTCTCTCCTGTTGGTTATCCCTAGTTTCTATCTCCCTTAACTTTATCTCCCTCTCCTGCTCCTGAGCCTTAGCCTCTCTTTCCTGTTGCTGAGCCTCTAACTCCTTTAACTTAAACTCTCTTTCCTCTTCCTGAGCCTTTTTTTCCTGCTCTCTATCCTTAGCACGCTCATCACGCATTTCTGCCTGCTGTTCTTTAATCCAGCCGCGTAGCTCTTCTCCCTCCAGGCCAAGTTCCTTACCCAACTTCATTAGTTGTTGGAG
The DNA here is from genome assembly GCA_963931925.1 of Onchidella celtica. Lineage (NCBI taxonomy): Eukaryota > Metazoa > Mollusca > Gastropoda > Systellommatophora > Onchidiidae > Onchidella > Onchidella celtica. The sequence goes on along the minus strand of OZ007578.1, from coordinate 17,233,724 downwards.
TTCCGCCATTTCACAGATTTATGGTTATGGTATCTCTTATTAAGACGACCAACCTGTCGGTATGATCACTAACAATACGACCAGAGACCTGAGATCACACCAGATATAACAATACCCAATTCAGAATATAATTCAGAAATTTACCTTTACAGCAAAACTAATTCTATATCTACAAAATGTATGCACTATTACTTATAAAAGAAAATAGAAACGACAAGAATGAAGAAATGTAGTAGAAGGACCACAAGTACGTCAAGGACAACGAACCAGACTAGGACAAAGCTTCTACAAAAAAACTATAATGGAAAAAAAATGCAACCTACTACGCCGATTACACAACACGGTACGAACAAGAACAGAGTCTGAAAAAAAAGAACGTATCTATAGATAGGTAGAAAGAGGGACAAGAGAATACGTCTTCCTGCGGAACAGAGAAGATATCGACGCTACAACTAAACAATATTACAGGTCCCTACAGAACTGTTCACTGTGATGAACGAAGTTCCAAAGTTTACCACACCTTTTTAAAAGGATAAACTAAGTTCAACACAGCAAACCTGCGCCACCGCCCGTACAATCAATTACGACAAAAACAGAAAAACAGCGGAAAAAGACAGAAGAAAAGACAGCCCTTAATCCAGGGTACAAAATTTCCACTTAACTTTCAATTTTTGAAATTTTGAGTAAAACTCCTCCCTTTAATCGGAGCTCTGGCTGCTCGTCTCCTCAGGCTGCACGCACACACACTGTCTCTCTGAAAGTTTAAGTACACATTAGTACATATTTGTAGCAATACATGCATCAATACATATTATTATTCATAAACATACATAAATCATATCATCATGAAATTTCATTCATCCCACGAACAAAGACAACAGCACGAATTCCTAGCACAACAGAAAAACAACTAGATATAACGAATACACAATGTCAAAATGACCACAGGTAAACAGGACGAGCCCCCCAGTGTCACAACGGACGAGCCCCCAGTGTCACAACGGACGAGCCCCCAGTGTCACAAATCCCAGACTGGGAGATGTAATAGTTTATGACAGGACGACAATCACGAACAAACAAGTTTAACACTTAACAAAACAATCCATCAGACTCACACATTTATTAAACATAATTATACAGATAATAGCGCAATTACATACATTATAGTATTGAAATCAACTGCCGTACAACGGCCTTACTCTCACACACACTCTCCCTCGGATCCACAATCCGGTAGTTACTCCTAAAGGCACTTCGGCCTCAGCCTCGCCCCTCAGGGTCTTAATAGCACCTTAATAATTTACTGGCACCGCAGTCTCTCAATATCCCCCTCCCTATTGTCATACACCTTAGCACTCCCCTAGCACCTCAGCAGGGCAATAACACATTATTATTTCCATAGCCATCAACATGGCGACAACATAGTATCAGTTCACTAGCCTATCAACATGGCAACAACATAGTATCAGTTCACTAGCCTATCAACATGGCAACAATATAGTATCTCATTCACTCTCATATCTACGTCCCTGTCCGTGGCCTGACTGCCACGACTGTATGTGCCTCTACTGTCCTGCACCGACAGCCTCACTTCTGGCCTATGTGTGGCCTCCGGCCCTATGCTGGCCTATCCCCTGTGCTCATCGAGGTGGCTCTGCGGCCCGTCCTCGACACCTACAAGAATAACATTACATTGGTATAATACCCTACCATTTCTATTCGCTCCACCTCTCCTTACAATCCATGAAGCGTACACACACTAGTTCACCTTTCACTCACCACACATCTTACGGTAACACACCTCCATCGGAGTACACACTACTCACTCGCGCTACAAATCCACGAACTCACTTTCATCTATCGCTCGTGGCGCACATTGCTATATCCAATATCAAGGACTTCCACATTCCTCACATATACTTATTCACATCATGGTAATAGACGAATATAATATAATACATCAATCCTAATAATCAATCAACGTTCTACATACCAGTCATTACTGGAACAACACTCATCCGTCTCCCGAGTGCTTTCACTTATGTCCGCCCGCTGGGCTCTTATTCACAGGTCCGCTCCGTCGGACCTTCTAACTTGCAGTGATAGTTATACAGCGCTTTCGCCTCCTTCAGACCCCGCCCCCACTACTCACAACAGCACGCTTAACTTGCTGTCTACTGTGAGCCTTTCTTACTCTACACCCGCTCTGTAGCAATCCCCTTAATTGCACTCACTCCAATCGTGACAATGGGTTTGTGTCCCGGTCGGTGCAGGTATGTTGGTATTTGGGGATTTTTCTCATATTTTCCCATCCCTGATGCTATGCTAGGTAGGATGGAGTACCTAGTCTGCCCGTTGCGCAAGCTAAAGATACCTTGGCAGCTGAAAGTCAAGAAGTGCAGGCCAAACAGGTCACTGCCCGGGAAAAATTAAATTAAAAAATTTATTCCTACCACTCCCTCCCCCTCAAACCCCCCTCCCAAAAAAAAAACAACTCCGACCGAAGCTGCTCTGTGGCGACGATGTGTCTGCTCCAAAACGTTTTCTCTTTAGTTTCGCTGCAAGGCAAGTTTCCCAAAAATGGGATTAAAGAAATAATAAAAAATACACATAATTTCTGCTCACTGGGTGGTGCGTTTAGTAGTGAACACATGGCCCATGCAACGAAAGGATCAGAGAGCGAAATCAGTGACCCAAAGGAAAATAAAAAAACACTTCCCCGACCATCTCAAGCCTCCAGATCGAAAAAAGAAACTTCTGCAGGTTGAAAGGCAGGCACCTGTAAATGTTCACGCACATCCGAGCTGTGTGAGCGGCGGTGGGTCTCGTTAAAAATGCAGTGAGTTTTGTTTTTTATTATTATAATAGATGGGAAACTGTCGACATGACAAGCTTCATAAATCTTCAGAAATCATGCGACACTTAACATTGCACCTGGTACACGAATGATTGGGTCTCGCCCGTATACCGCCTCACCTGCCTCTTCAAACTGGAGCAGCCCCGATGAATTCAGAACGATAAGTAATTTGGGCAATACAAAATTAAACTGAAAGAACGAAGTAATGTGTCTCTTGCTATGTTTGCGCACATTTGATGTTGTGATCAAACCTTGATTTCAAAGGCTGAAATTACTTGAAGTATAAATCTTATATGGAAATAAGTGGCACAATTTGGGGCGCTCTTGGTGTACTCACACGTGCAATGCAATCTCAAAGTAAACGTAGAGTTACCGGAATTGGGTGAAGTGACAAAAATGTGACTAGCAATTGAAGGGTGGAATTAAAAAGTAAGTGCTTGAAATATCCCATGGTTATTCAGTGCACAGTTTTTACTTTTATTTTGTATGTATGCATTTACAAAATACGTATTTATTTATTTATTTAATTATTTATTATTTACCTAATTATTTATTTAAATAACTGACTTCCTTCTTAATTTTTTTATTTACGATCTCAAAAGAAAGGACACGGAAATGAGGAACGTCCTAATGATGTGAGAGTGAACAGTAGAGAGAAGCGTGACAAAAAACAGCCAGAAGAAACGAGAGCGAGAGAAGGAGAGAGAGATTTTAACGGGAAATTAAGGAAACGGAAGGAAGGAATAAAACAAATTGAAAGGGAAATGAAAGGGAAAAACACGATAGCCAGAGAGAAAGAAGGAGGACGGAGTGGGAAACGAACTGAGACAGACAGACAGACAGATGTAAGGATTTATGGAGAAGCCCCGAGCTGCGTTGGCCACTCATCATCTGTGTTGTCTTACAAATGTCTCAGCAGTTCTCAGGGATCAATGCTGTAAGTTGTCACATCACTCTCTTTGCCCATTCTATATTAGATCATACTTTTCTTGCACAGTTGAATGCTGGGCACTGCTATTTGCTTTTCCCATCAGTATGCTAAAAAAAAAATCTTAAAGCGAATGAACTTACAGGTTGGTAGGATGAACGGTGAACAACATACTTGCATTGATGATTTAAGCTGTCCATACCACTGTGAAATCTATCGAATTATAGCTCCTCTCAAGGCATAAGTGTGGTTTCTGCAGTCCATGCTGACTAGGAAATCATTTCAAGATCATGTCAGTATATAATCTCTAAAAGTATGAGATGAAACTGTAGCTTGAAGCTAATTTTTGCATTGTATTTATCATTTAGTGACAATTTAATTTGTAATAATAATAATAATGGATGGCATTTATATAGCGCATATCCATTACAAAAATGCTCTATGCGCTTTACAGAAACATGTCAAAAAATACATGGGTAAACTCACACACACAACCCACATTGATACACACATAATAATAATAATAATAGATAGCTTTTACATAGACTAGAAACTCTCATACAAATGACATTTTAACATCCTTTTAAACTGTGAAAATACTTGCGAACTGCGGACATCTAAAGGAATCTCATTCCACACCCTGGGCCCAACATGGCTGAAAGCCCTTTCACCAAAACTTTTTAGGTTCACTACGGGTACTTTTAGTCTAAGGTTGTCAGAAGATGATCTTAATGCTCTTGCAGGGCGATGCAGTTCTATAAGTTCTGAAATATACTCTGGCGACATGTTGTTGACACATTTATAACAAAATAAAGCCAATTTATATTTTATTCGCTGCTCAATAGGTAGCCAGTGGAGCTCCTTAAATATTGGTGTTATGTGATCTATCCTTTTTCTTCTTGTAACACAAGTACTCTTCATTCAAACCTCAGAATCACTCTTGTGGAGTCTTGTACACAATTATTTCAAAATATCAGCTGCAGTCAGAACATTTATGTACTTACAAGAAATTCAAGGAAAGATTGAGCATGTTCTTTGTAAACACTGTAGAGAAATGGAATTCCATAAGAATATCTCTGCCCCCCTCCTACGGCAGTCCAAGAGAGCCATAGATGTTAAACCCCCCCCCCCTCCCCCCCAGAAAAAACCCAGTGGCCTATCTTGCCTGTTGCCATAGCTCCCTGCTGTTTTGATTGAACAGTTTATTCATTGTTTTTTTAAGGGACGTCTTGCTCTAGGTGTGTGCCTTTTCATTATTTTTTGAACTGATGATTTTAAAATGTGTGAACTATGGGAGAGCACTCTTTCTTATATTTTCTGTTCTCCAGGTCATCTATTATTCCACCAGTATTTTCATGTCCGCCAAACTGTCCAGAGCCAATTCCCAGTATGCCACTGTGGGTACTGGAGCTGTCAACGTGGCCATGACCTTTGTGTCTGCATTGATCATGGATCGGGCAGGTCGACGTACTTTGCACATGGTTGGATTAGGGGGAATGTGCATCTTTTCCGTTGTCCTAGTTGTTTGTCTCATTGAGCAGGTAAATGTCTAAAAGCCTTCACGTTTTAACATCTTTTCATAAACTAGACATTTCCTGAAATTCCATCTGAATCATAGTTTCACTGAATATTCATGCTTTAAATGTTTATACATATTCATAGATTTATTTAAATCATTTAGAGAGCATTATATGACATGAAATGACAAAAGTATCTAAGTATTTCTTTGTGGCTGTGTTGCTAATTTACAGAATTTGATAGAACTTTGTACATGTTTCATTTCTCCATTCTGATGTTTTCTTTTGGCAAATTACTCCGCAGCCTGAGGTTTCATGGTTATCGTACATCAGCATTGTGGCTGTTGTTTGTTACATCATCTTCTTTGCCACTGGGCCAGGTAGGATTTGATATTAGAAAATTTTAGTACAGTGGAAACTGCTTAAGCCTAAATTCAGGGGACCAACAATTGTATTTTGTATTAACAGTATTTTGGACCAAAAGTAATAATTATTGTTTTAAAATTATCATTTTTAGTCTTTTTAGTGCTCACCCTGTGCGCTACCCATAAAGCCCGCTGCCCGGTCAGTGACCTTACTCATGGAGAATCTTATCTGGGGTCACTGACCCGTGCCGCTAGACGCTGACCACATACGCTGTCCACGTGGTTCGGTTTTTATTGATCGGTATGAAAACATTCGCTGCTATGCCTTATCACGCTTGATAATGAATTAACCAGCAAAACCTTAGTCTGTCAGTCTCTAACCAATGATCTGACTTATGATTCCAAACTGACAGCTGTAGTTTTCGTGAGAACGGAGCATGATAACTAGCCACACCCTCCCAAGCCCTACACAAATGGTTTCATCCTGATTGACACATACTAATAAACCAATGTGAGCATTTGGGGCAAAGATTATTTCAGAGCTTGTTTCTGATTGGTTCTTAGATACAGACAACTCCAGATGGTGGTCAGCTTGTGAGAAAATGAGATAATATTGCAAATTTGTTGAGCAACAGTTCGCATGCCGATGTTACATCTTTTGAAAGTGTGGGGAGAGCCTTTGAAAGCTTAGTCTTTGTGATTCCGACCAGTGGTTCACTGGTTAACATGTCCATGTCACAATGCGTTTGATTTAGAAGAGATACAGTGAACAATAACACGGTGGTTACGTCTCAAAAAGGTCAGTGACCTGATGCGTGAAAATACGGCTTGCGCGTGGCGCGGTCAGCTTGACCTTGCCGACTTTTGCCGCCCGTGCGGCGTGAGCACTTGCGAGTCAATACTGACAATTGCAGCCCCTCGCAGGGTGAAGGTTAAAGGAAGCAATATAAAGCACTTTGGTAAATTTACTCTATTACTCCCCTTGATGTACCGTAGCCAACAACCAAACTTCACAGTGTGCAGTTGTGTGTGTGTGTGCATATAAATGTACATTTTATAAATATATGTGGTCATTGCAAAAACATCAAATTAGAAGTTTTTGTTTTATAACTTCATAATTCCCGACAAACATTTTTGGTCATAGCAGGAAATTTTAATCATGATTTATTTGGTGTCAAGTCAGTAGTAGTTAGTGGTTCCAGTCTCATGTCATATTGTAGGAGGATTTACCATCCTTGGTATGATATGGGAAAATTTCAGTAAAGTCATTTCAATAGCATGTGGTTTTTCCTAAGGTAGCAGACCTGCTAACTCTCCTTATTTTACAGGTCTGTTCTGTATACATGGTGTCAAGGGGACATGGGAAATAAAACTTTAAAAGAATTTACAATAGAGAAATTCCTGCGATGTATTAAGATAAAGGCCAGACCAGTAAAGTGGATGGCAGTATGCACATTACATTAAAATACATAGAGTATATTATGTGATCTGTGAAGTGTATTATGGTGTTTTGTATTTGTATTCTTTTTCTACGGAAATTATATCTAACTGACAGTTTCATCTTCCCTTTTTAAGGCATTGGTTTACATGTCCCTTGAGGTGTCCCTTCTTGAAGCAGTGATTTAATTGGCAGGTCTGAAATAGGATTGTCTAGGCTTATGTTTTTGCTCTTTCCATTTTTAAAGATGTAGACTTATTTTGTCTCACAGGTGCTATTCCGTGGTTCATGGTAGCGGAAATGTTTGCTCAAGGCCCAAGAACGGCTGCTGTCAGTGTGTCTGTCGTTGTAAACTGGCTGTGTAACTTTACAGTAGGCATTATCTTTCCTGTGCTTCAGGTAGGTCCTCTCGTCATTTTCCTAAAAAACTGACACTGAACACTTGAAACAGCAATCATCTTCACTCATCAATCAATTTCAGATCAACAATTGAAATGGTCAGTTCAATAACATGCCTGAGTCTACCAGAACCCCAAAACTAACAGTACAGTAGCACATAAAGGTCAACTGATATATTGTCTTCTATATCTGTATTAGGAAAAAAAAATTGTACAATTAACAAGACTTGCCATTGCTTATAAATCTTGGATTTGCGTTAAATGTTGAAGGTACCTACCTACCTTTTGACTTGGAAAGGTTCTTTTCTAGATTTGGAGATTTGAAATGATGGAAAAATGTTTAAGTTTGCTTTGTTTTGCACCTCTGATCCTTTTTTTCACAATCGCATGAGCCCACAACGTCATCACTTCACGTAAAATTCTTGGTTTGCACTTTATTGCACTCTGTGTACTGTTCTATCTAACTCGCTGAATTTTGTGGATTACCGTAGGCATCCATGATAACCTGTCTTTTAGTGATTACATTAGGCTGAGGTGGTGCCTGATGTCTTTCACCATGTGAAGAATGGGACAAGTACCATTAAATAGAATGAGTAAGCTAGAGAATAGTTTTTCTTCATGAGATTTTATTCACACTTTTTTTTTTTGTCTTTACAGAAAGCCATTGACAAATATTCCTTCCTGCCTTTCGCTGTCTTGCTGGCATTGTTTTTTATCTTCACTTTCTTATTCGTCCCTGAGACAAAGGGAAAAACTATCTCTGAGATTACCATGATATTTCGAGCACCAACCTCAGCCAGTTCCACTGGTATGCTGATGGACACAGATGTTGAGTACAACGTGATGGTAAATGAAGACAGCTCAAGTGACTTACCTGTCCAGACAGAGGATATTATGTATGATGGAAGTATACAGAGGAACATGTCACAGGGAGAGAACTTGGAAGATCCTCCCAAGGTCATGTTTCACTAGTGCTGCGAGTTCTGTATTCAACTTTTTAACTACAGTCAGATTTATTTTTGATGCCTGGACATTTTAAATTTTTGTCTAATTTTGTATAGGGGAAAACAAGAACAGTATCCTCTGACTGGCATAGATAAGCATATAAGTTGTTGATATAAATAGTTAGCATATTTTGGCCAAACTGGAACAAAGTGTAATGCTGTTCAGGTGATTGTTCATGGCTGTAGGCTACTGTAAAAGAGTGTAATGTCTCTTTTCTTACTTTGAATTTTCATGTGTCAATCTCAGTCGAGCTTAGATACATGAATTTACATTATCAGAAGACAGTATTTCATTTTATGTAATGTCCAGTTTTAATTTGTGGTTGAATGATGGAAAAGCATTCTGCAGTGGAACCTGTTTAAACTGAAAGCGGATAATAAGAAATTTCTCTTTATCCGAAAGATTTCCATGGTCCCGCTGTAATTCTTCTATATATTCCTTATTGATTTACACTTCTTTGCACGTAAAGAAAATCATGTGAAACCGTTTTAACTGAAAGATTCTCTTTCACTTACTTGGTTGAGCGAGGGTGCTGTCTCAAAAGCACAGTGTCTTTGATGTGAAATGAAACAATCCTGGTTTGTTAAACTGGCCAGCGAGGATACCAGACAGAGAGGCGCGGCTGGCGGGAGTGGTGTTTTTTGTTTCATTTTAGTTCTGTCATGTTGTCACTATTGCATGGGCTATTACAAATATGTCGTGAGTGCCACATCGGTTACAATACATACACTAACAGTAACAGTATTTGTTCAGTGGTTCAAGTACATTGTACTCGAGACAACTGGTTGATACCCACCCACGGTTTTGGCTGTTCTTTTAAGCTACTGTACATAAACAGGCATCTCTTTCACATACATATGCACAAACACACACACAAATGGAATTTCATTATTAGATACAGGGCATCAAGGGAGGTATTAAAGTAAATTACCAAGATGTTTCACATTGCTTTATAAGAGACAAAAAATGTGACTTTAAAACAATAACTCTTTATCCAAAATACTGTCATGTTAATGCTAAATACAATTGTCGGTCCCCTGAATTTTGGTTCAAGCAGGTTCCACTGTATTACAAAGCTATGAAATTCAAAAACACATGCAACTCAGGCAGCCAAATGATGCAGTGTTCCTGGATGTAAATGCCACAAATTTTAGCAGTGGGTTATGCCTTTTTATGGCACAGCCAAAATAAGTTGGCACTGTTTGAAGGTGCTAGCCAGACAAAGTATTATGACACCCACAAGAATTTCTGTACACTATCTCCTTCATAGAAAAGGTGGCTATTGTTTTTTTGCTATTTGTGTTAGAACACTTATTTCAAGCAAAGAAGCATTCATACTATTTTCATTGACTCTGTATTATTTGTTCAGTCTTTAACTGTAGCCAGTTTTGAAACCGATTGATCTCAGTGAGCCTTGATGATAATGAGACATGTATTTATTTAAATAGATTTTCATATTTTTATAATCAACATAGGAAATTTAATATCTCTGAGTAATGTTGAAATTTTGAAATTGGCTCCAGAGCAGTGTTTCTCAACCTTTTTTGTCTCACACGCCTCAGTTCAATTTACAATTAAAAAAAATGTGGGCCCTCACTATGATCAGAGAGTTGGTATACTGTATATATCTTCACAACCCATTCTGTTATCCCATGCCCCACCAAAATATTGCCATGCCCCACCTTGAGAAAGACTGCTCCAGAATTTTGTTAGTTTGTTTGTTTTTTTTAATCGATTTTTAAAGTTGATATCTTTCTGGTATATATTCAAATGCTACATTGGCTGATACTGCCCTTGCAAAATGTAAGGCATTCATATTTTAGTTAAACAGGCCAGTGACTGACAGTGGTTTCACTGTTAGTGTCTGTGAGATGCCAGTATGTGCTCTTACTTATATTTAATCCTGTTTTTTGTCCTCTTTTGTCTGTCACTCATTTTGTCTCAGAATTGTTGGGAAATGAACAGTTTATTCTGTAGAGAACTATGTTTCTTCATTTCTAGACCTTCATCAGTTTTTTTAATATGCTCCGGTGATATGGGGTGCTCATTTAAATAATTATGAAGACATTAAAAGTTGGATGTACAAATTAAACTTCTCAGATAACCAAATAGTAGGTGCAGTTTCTAGTAACTTTGTTGCAATGCATCAGAAAAGAATTAGGAACAAAAAAACTACAAGGCCTTGGTCATGATAGACTGCCAGGCACCAAAAAAAAAAAGTGAAATTGAAACGGACTTAAAAAGTATCAAAAATTATTATAGAAAACAATGGCTTCTTGTCTGTTGTGGCTCTCAACAAGAAAGAAAGTGCTGGTCTTGACCTGGGCTTTGCATGCATGGAACACAACTTTTTGTTTGTTTGTTTGTCCATATTTTGAACCAGAGTGGGCAATCTCAGTCTCAACTCACTTGATGTCTTGCCTTGGGGCAGTAAATTGAGTGGTAACAGCTTCTATGGTAATTTTACAACATAAGTCCTTCTGGATTGACATTTATAGTTCATTGTTTGTACATTCAGTTCAGGTCTTAGATATATCCATATTTATGCACAGCATTCCCCAGCTGGCTATTTCAGTGGTGATCCTTTGATATAGAGATGACAAAAGAACTTTTGTTTCAGTGCTGAACCAGACTCACTTTGTTGTACAAAAGGTCCGAGACTTATATTAATTTCTACAAGATAATGAATGAGTTGTTTAACACATCCAATAATAGACTTGTAACAGACAAAACTAATTTGTATAGGAGTACAAGAATTTACATAGCCAGCCATCAGGCTTGTGTAAAGTATAGATTTGTTAAATTATTTTCATCACAGTCTTTACTCTTATTTCCATTAGAACTATAAATAAAAAAACAGCATTGTGATAAAATTTCTGATATTCTGGTGCAAGTGATTTAAATGTCAGGAGTATTTTAGTACTTGTATCTTATGGATGCATCTGCCAGAGGGTGACTGTGATAGACTGCTGAACTTGGGTCTTGGCATGGTTGAATCACATACTTGACTGACAAATAATGCCTGTTACATTTTATTGAAATGTAAAATTTCTCTATCAGACTGGGAAATAGGTCTCAGACCAACAATATTGATTTTACTGTCAACTCTTTGATTTATCTTGCCAAGAAATAATGAAATTTATAATGAGAATTTGTACAGTGGTAAACTTGAAAGCCATTATCCAAAGAATGTACAGAATTTAAAACATAAGCTCATTGTTTCATTGTGCTCAATATCATGGAATTATCTGGACATATTTTTAATGTTGTTTTTAATGAGAATTTTGATGTTTGATTTGGCATGAATTTCGGTATCTGCAAACGTATACATACTAAAAAGAAATACAGTACTGCACTTTACAAATAATGGCAGCAAGCTCAAGTGACTGCAATATTTACTTGAAAAATTACAAGTTTTTTTGCAAATAGACAATACAAATTTAAAGTCTTATTCACTTAGTTGCTTGAACTAAATTTTAGAAATTTACAATAGGATTGAGATAATCGTTATCAGTCTTTAAACTCATAGTTTCACAGGCTACAGCGATTTGTATTTAAAAGGTCGCCAGTGATCTTTGATTTTCTGTAAACATAGATCTAGTTGTGTTTTCTTGGACAAGAGAATTTCCTGTCAAGGAACATACAGAAATACAGTGTACATATGTCTTATAGTTTTATACCAAAAATTTTACTTGGATTATAGGACAAGCTCAAGACCGCAGCAATCCGCTAAATTAATTCTTCACTTTTATATGCATGGACTGCTTTGACAAATAATGTATCTGGTTTATTGTGACGGAAGCATCATTTCTGTTTTTTTTAATTTTATTTACTCTAGTCTGTGGTATTTTGGGAAAAAGCAGTTCAGTTTCAACTCAATTTCCGAACTATTATAATAGAGATTATAGATGATTGCTCTCAGTGTCTTTTGTGGATTGGATACATTCCATTATCTGTAGTTTCATGCATTTACTTAGACTTTATTCCATCTCCACATCAGTGCATTTTGAGAAAATTGCATGTAAAGTTTTGAAGTTCAACATTTCGAAGTGTTGTTAGAACAGCTTTCTAATACTTTATTTAAAATTTGCTCCCAGAGGTGAGAATCCTTCACAATTTTTGTAGGTTAAATGGAATGCGCTTCATTGCGGTCTTATCTCAATTTTTGCAAAAAGTGGATATTACATAGAATTTAAGCGGTTCTGGGGTAGTGTATCTTGATCTCTATTGTTATATATCTTATTTTCCTACCTCATGGTAAATTCTGTGTAATTCAGAACGGTAACTGCCATGGTTTTATTTACTATAGCAAAACCATGAAAGAATTTGCATGTATTAGAGGAAGAAATTTTTATATGTAGTCAATTATTCATTCTTGTTTTTTTTTTTTTGTTTCTTTTGGTCTGATGTTCTGTTATGAGTATGATTTTTTTTTTCTTTATGCCTGTATCTATTGTTTTTCCAAATTTCTGTTAATGTGCAAGGGAGTTCTGTCCAACATGTACGCTTTGTCGTGGTTTTGTTGATTAATTTTATCTATATATGCCAGATATTACATTTCTGATATTTTTTACTTTTGTAATTTATAATTCAGGTTTCTGCCTTGATCTCTCCATATTTAGTCAGTAACCCTATTCATATCATGATCTAGCATTGTCTAGGGCATACAGTGTACATAGAAAAACCTGTAAACAGTTTGAAGATAACAATGTCATGTTGACATAAACTGACTGAATGAATTTGTCTAATATTGTACCTTTCTGTTTGTTGGTGCCAGGCAGCGGTTTGTTTGCTTTTAGTTGTGCATTAAATAATTGTATTTGAGGGTTTTGTTTTCAAAAGGTAGTAAAATGACATTTTAAATTTATATAAATAGGCCTACAAATTTTTAAACAAAATTTGGAAAGCATTCTGACCTGATAAACTTAAACTTATACAAATGTGGATAAATTGCTTTAAAAATGTGGTTTCACATGTCTAAACAAATATGTCAGGATACAAGTTTCGCCGATAGAGAATTAATAATGAAATTAAGCCTGCTGAAAAATGAAAGAATGCAAAAATACAGGATAGAATATGCAAAATCTTTTGTAAACCATTTCTTTTTGTCGTTACAAATTCAATATTTTCTGTAAGAGAAACAGCCAGTAAACAGATTTGTGATTTTACTATTTACTTGATGACTTGTTTCTGTATCAATTGTTTTCTATAACGAGCAATTTTTATACATTTATATTAATATGGGGGTGGGAGTGTTGTCATCTGAATAATGCAGACCTGCCAACTGTCCCTTATTTTGCAGAATTGTCATGTACATGTATTTGGGGTATCAAGCTGCAGGAAAGACATAGGAAATTGTTTTTTACTTTGTAAAAACAAATTCTGCCAGGTTTGGGGGTAAAAGCCAGTACTGTAATGTGCAATATAGTGTGCAGCATGCACATTACACTAGTGCAGGGGTTCCCAACGGTGGGTGCGAGACCATATTTCAGAGGGTGCGAAAATTTGGATTTGGAAATTTTAAAATTACAGTTTACGTGTCATCTTCAAACCAGATACATGTATTACTTTTGTAGGGGGGTGCTAGAATATATCAGAAGTTTCCTAGGGGTGTGGGACATAGAATTAGAAAAGCTTGGGAACCGCTGTGCTAGTGTATGTAGAAAAAGATTATTTTCCTTGGAAATCATACATAACTGACAGTTTCAGTTTGCCATTATCATGCATAGACTCATGTGCCCTTTGAGGTGTTCCTTATTGAAATTGTCATTATTTGGCAGGTCTGGTAATGCATGTTTTTGTATTGCCAGCTATTTCATGTAATATTGTCCTCCACATGATGTGTGTAAGATGTTGTGAAGTGGAAAACTTCACTTTATGGTCAGTGCATATTTTGCACATCACTATCAGGAGTAGTGTATATGACAGATTTGTATTGGTACGGAGCTCAATTCCATTTATCATTTTGGTATTGTTTGTTTGCTCTTCTGTTGGATTGTCAAAAAACCTTAATGTGATGTTAAGTCGTACAGCCTGGCCTACATTCTACTTGTGTCTTTTTATGAGATAATATCTCATATTCATGTTTGTTGACAGCAGAGAAATTCCGAAATGTCCATATATAATCTTAATGAAATTTTGACCAAATTAATAGTCGTCATTGTGCAGTAATCCTGGCCAGTAGTCCGTGCCATTGTCAGTGGAAGAAAATGTACACATTATATACTCATTACACCACTTGCCTGATGGGCTTTCTTGCATGTCATCACGCTCATGAGCAAATTATCGACTCAGTTCTCATCCCTATGAGGGAAAAACTGTTTCAGGGTTGGTTGGTCCTAAGCATGAGGTAAACACAGTTTTGCATTATAGTAAAAAGCACCATTAGGCCAAGGCTGTTGCTTGTCTTACTTTACTTAGGCAGTTTGGTTTCCCACCTGTTAGGAGATCAGTTTTCTTTCTGAAGGGTTCCCATTCAGTATAAACCACATGTATGTAATTGGGCATTGCAGAGTTGATAATGGCAAAGAATACAAACTGCCTAAGTCTGAGTGTGGTGATTTGCATATGAGCATGAGGATCTGATTATTATGAGCTTTAGAAAACTTGAAGATTTAGCTTCATGATAGCATGAATGTATATAATTATTTGCAGACTGGAGAAAGTGTGTTGGAAAATTTAGTAGCTTTTGTGTATGTGTGATATGCAGGGTGCTTTCACTAGTGTGGTACAAATGTAATATTCTTTAATAACTCTCTATATTTATATATAATTGTACATAATTATTATATATAGGTACATATGTGTTGTATTTAAAGTGAGGGGGCTACATTTGAAAGACACATGGAGAGGAAATAATTTCTTTTTAAAAGCTCCACATTTACCCGCTTTGTATATATATATAATGTATGTTGGTATATAAATATCCTGAACACAGAACGAAGTCTCTCTAGACGGTAATGTCTGCCCATTATGATAAAATTTCGTGGGTATTTATCTGAGTTAATTCACTTTTCCTCTTTTTTATACTCACTGCACTCATTTGGAGACTCCATATAACCTGTATATTTTAGGCAAGTTCTGAAACAAATACATGTACACTGTACAGTGATTGACACTGAACTAAAAAGGCGTTTGTTCTGGTGATTTGGCTTTATGTACATGGCTATGTAATGTCATTCCTAAAAGATGAGGGTCAGCTCATTTTGTATTTGGCCTATATTTCTGTGTGTGATGCCATTTAGGCTGTTAAACAAAACTTGTCCACTGAGTGGCTCTTCTTTTCTAGATGTTCGTTTTCACAGAGTCAGTGTGAAATACAGAGAGACCGTCAGATGAATAAGACATACACAAAAACCTTTTGTATATAATGCCATAGAAATAATATTCCAAGAAAGACAATCCTTTGCTTTATAAAGAATAATCCATGGAGCAAACCCCATGACGTCACAAGACTTATTACTAACACGCTCCAATGAAATTTTCAACTTTATTTCTTCTTTTGTCGCGAATTCCAAGGCTGTAGTTTCGTTCTCCCAAAAGTTTCAGTTCTTCTTTTTGGATTAAAGCCTATCTTTGCGAGAGGGCATGCTCAGCCGCCGTGTCAAAGAGCGAATCTTTGCAAGTGCGCATGCATGGCGGTCGTGGGGGGGGGGGGGGAGGGGGGGGGAGGGGGTTGGATACCGTGCAAAACGTCACGGTCAACGGTTTTTGGTGACGTAAGTGAAGCAAACCGATACAAGTTCTTGGCGGAAAGGAAGAATCACGAGGATTGAACATAGACATAATACAACTGTGCTACATCCGTGGGAATTGGGATTGAGCGTGGGCGAGAACCAAGTACATTTCGAGGCTTTGACGAAAATAGCACTATTATCCATAATGGTGGTGCAGGCACCAACGTTGTTGTAGTCCAATAAGGAAATGTGGACTTCGTGGAAATACTAGTGGAAGTAGATAGATACAGTAGTGCTTTCTAAACGGGTGATAGCGTTAGCAGTGACGACTTTAAAAAGTAGTTGTGGTAGTGGTTGGAAGAAACGGGGCCGGTGGTAATACTTGACTGTAGTGGTACATGTATTAAATTAAAATTAATTATAGCAGTGACGGTGGATCCACAGTTATCGTGTAATCATCCTTGTAGCGGTGATAACGCAAGAGTAATGGAAAATACAAGTGATATTATAAAATAGGCCGGCTCTATTCAGGCCTCTAGGTAGCGGCCAGAACAAACACCCCCCGGGGCCCGGCTCTATTCAGGCCGCTACCCAGAGGCTCGAATAGACAAAAGGCCCCACCGTTACTCTATTCAGGCCGCTAGGTGCCTCTAGGTAGCGGCCAGAATAGACACTCCCTATAAAATAATGGTAAAAACGGCAATAAGAGTTGTATCTGCATTAGTTATGGGAGTGGGCTGTACGTGCAGTCGTATGAATAAATTTGAGAGAAAACAAACAAAGCTGTGGGGAATAGTAGGAACTTGTCCTAAAGCTAAAACTGACCCCCCCCCCCCCAAAAGTTTGCAAAGCCCCGCCTAAGTATTCAGTCAAACAAACAAACTTATGGAATAAATTCAAAAAAAGAAGAAAAAAGGCCAGCTTTTAGACAAAATGGATCTGGCTCCAGCCAATAAACGCCCGAAAAAGCCAAACTGTGGCAGCTTTTTAGCTTTACTTTGCGGTAGCAGTTGTGGAAGCAGCCTTGCGGGGCGGAGGGGGAAGGGGATAGAAAAAGACGCTGAATGACGCCGGGTTCAAAACTCAGCTGCACTTGAAAATTTTAACCATGAAGCATAATCATTTAAGACATAGCCAGAGAATAATTTATAGACAGATCTCACTTCCGCCAAATCGCGAAACTAGGTCTGATACAGCCCAGCCATCATGCCTATGTCAATCTGACATAGATTTGTATCGGATTTCCCAAGAGTTACCAAAATGAGGGTTCTGTACACCAAACCGACATCACGGCGATGTCATAACCAGCCTGCGTACGAACGACGTCATTCCTATGTAGTATGAGCGAACTTGATGTCAAGCCTATGCGTGGGATTTCTGCTGGATTGCTGGTTGGGAGATTACTGCAGTTTAGTGCACAGATATTCTATAATAGTGCCATATGCTTACTCAGACTTACCCCTACGTCAGTCTTCCTTATTGGGGGGGGGGGGGGATACGGTGGTCTAGTGGCAAGGTGCTCGCCTCTCATACGGAAGGTGCAGGCATGTTGGATTTTTGAGATTTTTCTCATATTTTCCTGTCCTTGGTCCTGTGATAGGTAGGATGGGACACCTAGCCTTCTCGGATAAGGACAAAAAACTCGGAGGGCCCGCGTTCACGTTGCGCACGTTAAAGATACCTTGGCAGTTGGAAATCGTGAGGAGTAGGCCATACAAGGCCGCTGCCCGGGCAAAATTCTAAAAAACAACAACTAATCCCTATCACAACAAGAAAAATAAAAACTAGAAAAGTGAGATGTAAATGCCAAGGGCAGCGAACCTCCTAAAATAAAGCCCTAAACAGGTCAAATTGACGTAGAATTGTATAAGTTTACGGCAGGGTTGTCAGTATTATGATAGGGGGGAATTTCCTACTTTCAGCCAATGTTGGCGAGATGTCGTAACGTAAGCATTCATGTAGGAATAATATTACAGTATCATTCCTGTGAGTCAATTTGAAGTCAATCATAAACGAAAGATTGACGTAGGCTCGCAAGTTCTTGTTTTTTTGTTTTGTCCTCCCCTTCCCAACTCTCGAAAAGTCCTCGCGATCGCCCAGGACATGTTTTTGTGTGAAGTCTTTTCGTAAATGGCGAGTTAATTAAATCTGCAACGTTACATGCCGTCGGGGAGCGTTAAAGCGGATGGTGCTGTAGGTCACTTGGTCATCCCCAGGGTGGAACAATGTGTTCCGGGCGATGGCGACATTGTTTCAGTCAGGAGAACTAATCCCTGCACGACCAAAACCTCTCTAAGATCAAAGGTTAAAAACGTGTCTGAGACTTCACCCTAATTTCCCGCCCACCTTGATCCCCCCGGTACACATTCTTCCCGCCATTACTTCAAAACAGTTTTCTCGTGTGAAATGCAGCCTCATTTTGAATACAAATTTACGTTCATGAAGTCCCCTCCACCCCCACTTTTTTTCACCCTATCCCCAATCCATAACTTTCTGTTGCCCAGGGGAAAAAATTGAATCTTGCAAAACTGATTTACGACTAAAAAATGCCCAAAAAAAAAAAAATAAATAAAAAATATGAATATTCATTTTTAAAAAAGGGATTTATGAATAAATTATAACGTGGTCCAGTTAGAAACATTGGCGGGTAGCAGGTGAAATTTTTCAAATATGAAGCAAAGGGGGTTGGGGTGGGATAGAATATTGAGCCCACCCCCACCGAAAAAAAAAAAAGCAACCCAAAAACGCGCGGGTGAAAATCACTTTTATTGGTGCATTTAGGTGTCCTTTCACCTAGCCGACCAATCAGTGTAAATTCTTGAAGAATTCAGAAAATGTAAGGAGCTGAAATACTTGTACATCATTACAACTCGATATGCTCCACAAACACACACATAAGGGGTACGGCAACAATGTAGAAGATTCTAATATCTGATACAAGTTATTTTGTATGCTAATTAGTGTCTTTTGTCTGGGACTGTATAGCTCTATTTCAATCATCACAACGAAGGAAACCTTTTGCCTATTGAAATACGATTTCTCAAACACGAAAGCATAGAATTACATGTACAATAAAACAAAACAAGCTGTACAAATATGGCAAGTTGAGATAAAGACATACGTTTGAAAACTACCAATATCTGAAGTGTCACTTCCCCTTATGATAAATCATTGCATTCAAGTTCGATGATTTTAACATGGTTAAAAAAAATTGACATCCATTTTGGGTTTTAAAAACAGCAACAACAACAAAAACAAACAACAAAACACACATACACACACACAAAACAAACAAAAAGCAACGTACAAAAAAAAAAAAGCCCCGCACTCAAAAAACTATTGGCAGAGAATGACAAATCAAGGATTTCATCGCTCTGCTACCCACACTTGAACTTTACAGTGGATCTTTGCACTGTCACAACTAATCCTACCGCTAATCCGCACAACTTTGACATTTCACCCCAAGAAATGTTTTCCTTGACTCTCCCCAAGAGTACGGATTCACCGCTATTTAAAGAAGCTCTCGGTCTCATCCTCGCTTCTTGTACACGACAGAGTCGCAGTTAAACAAGACAGATTTAAACTCTCAAATAGGTAAGTTGCTTGAACTAACTTTTATATTATACACTGGAATGAATTATTCGTTGTTGGTCTCCAGTATCATAGGTTCAGGTGCAACAGCGGTTTGTATTTTAAAGGTCGTTAGCAATCGTTGACTTTCTGTAACAGAACTACATGGAGTGTGTTTATCGGACGAGGAATTATCTGTGTGTTGGTGGGAGGGGGGGGGGGGGTAATATTTTACAAAGTCATTAAGCTATAATTGGGCCGGACACGTGGGGAGGATGAATGACAATAGGTGGACAAAACGCTGCACTGAATGGCAGCCAAGGACAGGAAAAACAACAAGAGGACGACCAGGAAGAAGATGGAAGGACGACATTACAAAGAGAGGAGGAACAACATGGATGAGGAAAAGAAAAGAATGGAAAGCATTGTCGGAGGGCTACATCCTGCAGTGGGTGGACAACGCCTAGAAGAAGAAGAAGAATTAAGCTATAGCTGAACAGGGAACACAACGCAGTATTTTCTCTATTTTGGCCAGTAATTTGATTTTAGACAGCGTTCCTTCACCAACAGTCACCACAGAAATGATGAAGATAAATAAATACAATCGTAGCACGGTGAATTTTCGCACTCAACCGTCTTTTCCTATCATGTACTTGCATATTAAACTGAATGGCGCGAAGTCTTGGCGTCGCAGTCGCACACATCAGTGAACAAGGCCAATCGGGTTTTCCCGATCCAACGTGCGGAATATTTTATAGTTTTAGTAGACGCATTTAATTGCTGACAAAATTCTGGGTATAATGTAATTCCCATTCTGACAAACTCACAGGCTATAATTATTATTAACATAATGCCCCACAGAGATCAAATCCGTATCTGTCTGTTGCAGCTGAGCAAATATTATAATTTATTTATTTTTGTTTATGTAATTATGTATGTATACCAGTAATATAAATTTGGCTTACAATGACGCAGTTCAAGCCGTTATTTTGGTAAAACTACTAAAACGTCGGGTCATAAAGGGCCTCAGCTGGAGGCTCCAGTGCCCACCTAAACTGCTGAGAAATAAATTATTGTTTTTTTTTTGGAAGTGTATATAGGCCGAATACGGCCTATACAACTTGGTGCTGTGCTATTTGGGCCGAAGGTATTTTAGGCAAGGGAGTGCCAATTGTCACCTCGTAATACGGTGTCCATTGTCGATTTAAGTGTGCATTGGAATGGTCAGATGGACCTGGGGGCATGACGGTCTAGTCAGTTTGTATCAATGGGTGGTAGTCAGTTGACTCATCAGGCGAAAAGGGGCTGGGGTAGCCATTGGCGATCGATGAACCGTCAATGGCCACCGCAATGCGGTGGTAATTGACGCTACCTTTAGGAAATACTGCACGGACACAAATTCTGTGTTTCAAAAAAAAAAAAAAAACACGCCAGAACAGTGCAAACTGCAAACTCGCATTATCGGCCCAAATAACCCAGAACGGGGGTTTTGCGCTATTTAGGCCGTATTCGGCCCAAATATACCTAGCCTTTTTTTTTTACAAAGATAACCTGGTCTTTCTAAGCCCTAACCAAGGAATTAAGTATAACTAGGTAATTCTACTTTTCAATAAAAGGGGCGATCTTTGAATTAGGCCTACCGTTGTCTGTTTCTTTCTGGTGGCTCAGTTCAACTGCAGAACTTGCAGAGTATGTTCCATAAAGTACAAATAAAAAAACTGGTAATTGCTGTAAAATTCAGGTTGTAGTAATTAATTGTCACAGATTATGTCATGACAGTGATTGAAGGGCTTAGTCACTTAGTTCCTTGGTCAAGGGAAGCTAAAATCTCGCTGTCTATGGTTTGATTTGGAGTGCAATGGACGTAAAAGTGGTATAGACCCAATATCTTTGTTTATGTGCAGACACACTTTAATATTTGATCAAAAGAATCGGGAAGAAAAAACCTTTGCACCAGCACTGTAGTAAACATCTCTTTACTTTGTAAACAGTGCATGTAAAGTGTTCCAACACAGTGTGGTGTTCTGTCACAGTGTATGTTTGGTGTTCTTTCACAGTGTATGTATGGTGTTCCTACAAAGTGTAGGCCCTATGTATGGTGTTCCTACACAGTATCTATAATGTGTTCTTTCTCAGTGTAATAAAATGATATTATTTCACAGTGTCTCTGACTAGTTTTGCGTCTTTTAAACAGGTTTTTAAACGTGCAAGATCTCAGCAACTTTACCATGTCATCTTGGGCCAAAGTGGCGATCATAGGTACGTATGTACAGTTGTACAATCATTTTACACAACATTTGTTCCAGTTACGTCCCATTCGGGGGTTATCATACCAAGTCCCGAACGTCACAGCCAGTTGCTGTGTGCTGCCAAGAAAATAATGGCACGAAATAGTGGCAGAGGCTGACTGTGTCTAACCAGGCTTAATATGAGAGCTAGGGTTTTCCCGGATTATCTAAGAAAATACATGTATATTATAGGAAATTATGGTGTGCCTTCTTCAGTTCTGTCTGCTAGCAGCTGACCTTGCCGTTCCGGCTTAGCATGGTCCCCCCTCCTCGGGTGCAGTCCAATAACAAGATAGCCTCGTCCCAGCTGGCAATCCTACATGAATCCGATTATGCGGGGTTCACAGATTATGCAGGGTTCACTTCGTTTGCCTATAGGAATAACGCCGTAGGTCGGCTGGTTACCACATTGCGCTGCCATTTATTTGATCTGTAGAAAATTCTTCATTAGTGTACCCTTCCAACTTCATGGAAATCCTGTACTGACGTATGGGCGCTGGTTGGGCGTATTAATTTGACTAGAAGATGTGTGCACGCATATGCGACCAGGCTCAGACTCAGATTTTTTTTGTTTTTTGGTTGCTTGAGATCTCGTACAGGTGGCATTTTTTTTTTTTTCAAAGCCGCTATTCCTTGTCACTGGTTGTTGAATAAATGTTTTGTTTTGTTTTTTTGTTGTCTTTTTGCACCAGCAATGAGGGAAAGAGACTAAATTTAACAATACAGTATTTAAATCCTGTTGGCTGGCTTAGAACGATTAACACTGTTTGTATTTTTTTTTTTTTAATTTAAATAATATCTGCGGCTTTGCCCGAAGGGCAGTGACATCCCCAGATAAACACCAGAATGGGTTTGCTTAGGCTACACTTGTTCAAGTTGTTGTATGAGATCCTAAGGAAATCATCCCCTTAGAATGACAAAGTGCTGACTCCCTCCCGTCAACTTTTGAGAAATCGAGGATTGAAGTTTCATGCGATCATAACTTTTAGAGCAAGTAATTTTGTTCTTTTTATTAATATTTGCAAATTACACACCGAATCTGCTTGATACTTTGACATACAGTGGAGACGGTCCGTAGAAGTAGTGTGTAACTCAGTTCAGCCAAAAGGTGGAGACAGAACTTATGTCGTTTTAAGGGGACGAAATGTTGGAAACTGTTTCGGATCCTCGTTTGCATTTCTTATCTGGAGTGCCAGTTGCGCAAACTGACTTTCATTTACACGGTGGATTTGAGGGGAAATAATTGAGTTAGGGCTAGAGTCAGGGCTTGGTTTAGCTTATTGGGCACATTTCGTTAGTCGCATGGTCACAATATTAACTTTTTAGGAACTTGACCAGGCGCTGGTCCCAAAAATTCGATTATGAGTAATTATGGATAATCATATGGAGGCACGGCTCAAATACATGTAGCATTTACCCCCTCCATCTCCCCTCCTTTTTTTTTTTCAGTGTTGGTGGGCGTCATCAGCCAGATGACGTCAACGCACAGTCAGCAGATCTTTGCTCAAAACTTTAACTGCCGAGGGCGTAGCGAGGGCCTCTTCACCAATCCCTTCAACTGTGCTGGCTATTACCAATGTGCTACAGGATTGGACAGTCCTTACCTCAGGGACTGTGCCCCGGGTGAGTTTCATTGTACAACGCCTTTTGTCAGTACATGTTGTAAAGTTCATAACTCGATATTGCGCCCGGCGCCGTGAACCTTCGGTGCGTCTCTCAGATCAGCAAGGATTTTATATGCCAATCTCCAGAGTGCCATCTGTGACATACAATTAATTTTGTTCTTGGAAAAAACAAAAGCGAAAAAAACAACAACAAGAAAACAAAACTTCTAAACTGCAAATTCAAACCTTGCTCGTGACGAAGTAACGTACATTTCCTGTGTGAGAGGATGAACGACTTTTTATTTTTAATGTGCTTTCATGGTAGCTCTAGTGCGTGAGTGAGGGACGGCCACTCATAGTAGTTTATGGACACTTGGCCGAGCACCATTAATTGGATTATTTCCCTTGTAATACTAGCGCGGGACCCGTTATTCACATCACGGTGAAAAGCGCGCATTTTGATTGGTCAATTGGAAATTTTGACCACCGGGCTTCCAACTCTTATATCATGGCTTTAAGTTTCTTACAACTCGCTCCTTCGTTGTTATCCACCGACAGAAAGACGGGAACCCGAATTCATTTTTGAGAGTAGACAATACCCGATCGGTACAAAATAGGTACTCATGATAACGTTTGTTATCAATGGAGATACGTCGTATTAATGGACGAAAGTATCCCGCACAAAATTGTCGAATGTTGTTAGTCCTGACACTTTGAAAATTTATATTAAAACTACTACCGAGTTTCTGGTATAAGTAGTCAGTTAGAATTTTAGCAGCAAGTTTCTACTTTATAATGGTACCAATTTTGTTGTACTTTGATGCACATATCCTATTGAAATAATTAATAAGAGGATCTCGGATTTAAAGTAAACCACGAGTTAGACGCATGTTATCCCCGATAAATCCAACCTGGGTCAAATTTATTCAATTATTGCTGGAGGGGTCGTTAGAGTAATTTCTGCAGTTTACTGGGATACCTAATTGACTTTTGTGTGCACCCTTTTAACCGTACTGTAAATTCGATTGTGTTAGGACCCTAACCGGTTATGTTGTCGGGCTGGACTCCATGTCCGAGCCTTTCACTTGTGCAACACGGGCTACGTAATAGCTCTCTCGGACGTCCGCGCGGGCTCATAAATAAGATGCGGTTCGAGTGGTCAAGACACTCCATCATAGACGCAGAGACAGAGCCGACGCTTGCCATCGCCACCCCGCCCCATAAGGCATGTAGCGGTAGCACAGGACCCGGAGAAACTTTGGGTAAGTTGGAGACTATTATATTAGAAGTGACTTTAATTTGCGCACCCCCCCCCCCTTTCTTGGATGCCGCGTAGAGAATGCTGATCTACAGAGACTATTATGAGTCCGGCTCAACGGTAATTGCCATTGTCATTGGACGTGTAGGATGCGCTTTGCAGTACAGTGTCTTGATATTGTGTCTTTATTGTCAAAGTTAACGTTTGCGGTGCTAGATGATAATGATGGCTCGCTAACCAAGCTATCACGATTTGCTTGTGTGCCTATATATAGTGTATGTGTAGCATTGCCTTGTTGTGGTAGGCAGTGAGGATTTCCTGACATGTTGATGTGGATGGCTTATGTTACAGCGAGCGGCACTATACGCTTGATTGTATTACGGGTATTTGTGTACCTTGCCAGTACCACTATGCTATAGAGAGCAGTGTGATTGTGATTGCGTGTTTAGTGTTTAAGATGTGTAATTAATTACATGTATTGGAGATGTATAATATTAGTTGGGCCTCACATGGGTGAGCCCCAGGATTGTTCTATGTGCGGCGGTGGATGAACAATGTTTCAATGAGTCTACACATGTTGCAATGAGTCTCGCCGACATATATATATATATCATGTGCATGTATTATAGTTATCCAGATGTATTATGCTTCTATGAGTTTCGTAAGTGTGTGAAGGACAGTTTCATTTTAAGGAATGTACACATTACTGTATGTATCTAGTGGTGTGTCATACACGTTAGCCTGGCGGCATAGCTCCGCGGCTAAGGTCAAAGGGCATGACCCTTCAGTATCGATTGGGAAGGGAAGTCACCAATACAATAGCCCTGGGGCGGGTTAGTACTAATAATGGGAGTGGGCCTATGAGGATGGCCTGCATTGGGATGCAGCGTCTGTGTTATGGACGGTCAGTGGGCCATGTTGGCCACTGCGTTATTAAATGGAATGGCCACTCTGGATGTGTTGTACACCGGCTCAGTGGAGCGAAACTATTGTGTTCTTGCCCCTTCATTTGTTATGTCCTTCATACTTTGATTGGTACATTAGTTTATGTTGCCAGTGTACTAGGAAACTCCTTGTGTATATGATATAGCCTCTTGTAGTTGTTATTCATTAACCTTAGCGCTATTTTATTCCATGCATACATATCCAGTTGGTTATTGCTTAACTTCTATATTATGTTGTTGTTGCTTGATTTAATACTTAATACTATTACTATGTATGTCCACCATTGATTGCCTGATTAATGTTGTCATTATATCCTAATCATATTTTTGTCTTTTTCTCTTGTTCCAGCTTATGGCTGGTTGGGCTTCTTTTTTTGGGCTTCTTCTCTTTTGGGCTTCTTCTTTTGTTGGGCTTCTTTTTCTTTTTCCTTTTTTTTTTGTTTGGTAGTGATACCGTTGTTAGGCTTATTGAATAAATAAGATCGCCAGCAGAACCCTGTGTTTGTTAATCCTGTGTATCCTTAAGGGAGTTACTATTGAACCCACGCAGTAACCACATTAGCCACTCGTAGTTCATCCAACATTTTCTGGTGTCAGAAGTGGGATACACAGAAGGGTTAGTTTGTAGTGTAGAAAGCCCAGCCATGGAAATTTTTAGTTTGAAGCCCAGCCAGCCAGCCAACCCCTGCCCCACCCCATAGGAACCATGGAGCCACGAAGACCAACGCCCTCCAACATCAACTCAAGATTCAGGACCTGTATCCCGTTCCTGTGCACACCGTCCTGTCTGTTCCCCCGCCTCATGGTGGTTACTTTACCATCAGAAACCCAGATGGAGATCCCACTGCGGTCAACGGAGACCTCTTGCGGTTATTTCACCCCCCAGTGGTCAACACACGTCCACAGCACCCGCCTCCACTGCCTGCGTCGACCGATGTCTGGTACTTCCCGGCTCACCACCCTTGCCAGCCACCTGCAGCCCGACCGGACCCTCAACCTGGGATGACAACTTCCCAGCGCCTACCTCCTGTGCGACGGTCCAGCCGCCCACACAGACAACCCCAGAGATTGGACCTCTGACTCTTATTAGTGATTAACATTAGACATTGACTGTGAGTGCAGAAAGAGCAGGGGAGCGCACCCATCAAGACCCCGCCGAGTTTCCATCAGGCCAGATGATAGACCACCGAATCCAAGGGAGCTCCGCCTCAAGATTTTAAGTTAGAGAGTATGCCCATGTTGGCTTTCTCCACAGCTTAATTACAATTACTTTTATGCCTATGTTGACCTTACCTTTTTCATTGCCCTAGTGCCCTTATAGCATATTGTATTTTTTTGTACTGTTCGATCCTACGTTAACCCTGATAGTGGTCTGGGACCACCGTTGCAGGTCTGGGACCTGTTGTTTTGTCCATATGATGTAACTTACTACAGCCAGAGCTGAGACTGTTGTGTACATCTTCAGGATGCCAGTAGTAACTTAGCCGGTTCACGCCACCTGTTAGTAGTTGTAAAGAGGATGGACCATTGTTGTACTTCAGTTCACTGTGCGTAATTTGCAATTGTTCTACTCTAAGTGATGGTATCATAGCCCCTTAGAGTTTGATTGTACCTTCAGTGGTCTTTTGTAAACCTTTGAATTGATGTATGTGTCACGTAAGGGACTACGTGACTTAGCAGGGGAGAATGTGAGAGGATGAACGACTTTTTATTTTTAATGTGCTTTCATGGTAGCTCTAGTGCGTGAGTGAGGGACGGCCACTCATAGTAGTTTATGGACACTTGGCCGAGCACCATTAATTGGATTATTTCCCTTGTAATACTAGCGCGGGACCCGTTATTCACATCACGGTGAAAAGCGCGCATTTTGATTGGTCAATTGGAAATTTTGACCACCGGGCTTCCAACTCTTATATCATGGCTTTAAGTTTCTTACAACTCGCTCCTTCGTTGTTATCCACCGACAGAAAGACGGGAACCCGAATTCATTTTTGAGAGTAGACAATACCCGATCGGTACAAAATAGGTACTCATGATAACGTTTGTTATCAATGGAGATACGTCGTATTAATGGACGAAAGTATCCCGCACAAAATTGTCGAATGTTGTTAGTCCTGACACTTTGAAAATTTATATTAAAACTACTACCGAGTTTCTGGTATAAGTAGTCAGTTAGAATTTTAGCAGCAAGTTTCTACTTTATAATGGTACCAATTTTGTTGTACTTTGATGCACATATCCTATTGAAATAATTAATAAGAGGATCTCGGATTTAAAGTAAACCACGAGTTAGACGCATGTTATCCCCGATAAATCCAACCTGGGTCAAATTTATTCAATTATTGCTGGAGGGGTCGTTAGAGTAATTTCTGCAGTTTACTGGGATACCTAATTGACTTTTGTGTGCACCCTTTTAACCGTACTGTAAATTCGATTGTGTTAGGACCCTAACCGGTTATGTTGTCGGGCTGGACTCCATGTCCGAGCCTTTCACTTGTGCAACACGGGCTACGTAATAGCTCTCTCGGACGTCCGCGCGGGCTCATAAATAAGATGCGGTTCGAGTGGTCAAGACACTCCATCATAGACGCAGAGACAGAGCCGACGCTTGCCATCGCCACCCCGCCCCATAAGGCATGTAGCGGTAGCACAGGACCCGGAGAAACTTTGGGTAAGTTGGAGACTATTATATTAGAAGTGACTTTAATTTGCGCACCCCCCCCCCCTTTCTTGGATGCCGCGTAGAGAATGCTGATCTACAGAGACTATTATGAGTCCGGCTCAACGGTAATTGCCATTGTCATTGGACGTGTAGGATGCGCTTTGCAGTACAGTGTCTTGATATTGTGTCTTTATTGTCAAAGTTAACGTTTGCGGTGCTAGATGATAATGATGGCTCGCTAACCAAGCTATCACGATTTGCTTGTGTGCCTATATATAGTGTATGTGTAGCATTGCCTTGTTGTGGTAGGCAGTGAGGATTTCCTGACATGTTGATGTGGATGGCTTATGTTACAGCGAGCGGCACTATACGCTTGATTGTATTACGGGTATTTGTGTACCTTGCCAGTACCACTATGCTATAGAGAGCAGTGTGATTGTGATTGCGTGTTTAGTGTTTAAGATGTGTAATTAATTACATGTATTGGAGATGTATAATATTAGTTGGGCCTCACATGGGTGAGCCCCAGGATTGTTCTATGTGCGGCGGTGGATGAACAATGTTTCAATGAGTCTACACATGTTGCAATGAGTCTCGCCGACATATATATATATATCATGTGCATGTATTATAGTTATCCAGATGTATTATGCTTCTATGAGTTTCGTAAGTGTGTGAAGGACAGTTTCATTTTAAGGAATGTACACATTACTGTATGTATCTAGTGGTGTGTCATACACGTTAGCCTGGCGGCATAGCTCCGCGGCTAAGGTCAAAGGGCATGACCCTTCAGTATCGATTGGGAAGGGAAGTCACCAATACAATAGCCCTGGGGCGGGTTAGTACTAATAATGGGAGTGGGCCTATGAGGATGGCCTGCATTGGGATGCAGCGTCTGTGTTATGGACGGTCAGTGGGCCATGTTGGCCACTGCGTTATTAAATGGAATGGCCACTCTGGATGTGTTGTACACCGGCTCAGTGGAGCGAAACTATTGTGTTCTTGCCCCTTCATTTGTTATGTCCTTCATACTTTGATTGGTACATTAGTTTATGTTGCCAGTGTACTAGGAAACTCCTTGTGTATATGATATAGCCTCTTGTAGTTGTTATTCATTAACCTTAGCGCTATTTTATTCCATGCATACATATCCAGTTGGTTATTGCTTAACTTCTATATTATGTTGTTGTTGCTTGATTTAATACTTAATACTATTACTATGTATGTCCACCATTGATTGCCTGATTAATGTTGTCATTATATCCTAATCATATTTTTGTCTTTTTCTCTTGTTCCAGCTTATGGCTGGTTGGGCTTCTTTTTTTGGGCTTCTTCTCTTTTGGGCTTCTTCTTTTGTTGGGCTTCTTTTTCTTTTTCCTTTTTTTTTTGTTTGGTAGTGATACCGTTGTTAGGCTTATTGAATAAATAAGATTGCCAGCAGAACCCTGTGTTTGTTAATCCTGTGTATCCTTAAGGGAGTTACTATTGAACCCACGCAGTAACCACATTAGCCACTCGTAGTTCATCCAACACCTGTTTTGATATAGGAATATTTGCCACTGGGTTGTTCTGGTCTGCGTTGTTTTGTTTTAAGCTGTTGCTTTGGTCTATGCAACTCCCCCTCCCCCCCTTTTTTTTGTTTGTTTTTGTTTCATGCTGTTATTTTTTGTTCTGTAATGTTGTTTTGTTCTGAGCCGTTGTTTTGTTCTATGCTATTACAGTATATTTTGTTCAATACATGTATTGCTGTTTTGTTCCATATGCCACTATTTTGTTCTATGTCGTAGTTTTTCTCTGCCCCCTCCCTTTTTTTTTTGTTGATTGATTATTTTGTTCTGTGCTGTGTTTTGGTCTAAGCCGTTGTTTTGTTCTATTTTCTATGCTTTTGTTTTCGCTAAGCCGTTCCAATTGTTTTGTTCTATGCTGTTGTTTTGTTCCCCGTTGGAGCTGTTGACGTACGTAGGATGATCCGCAAGTCAGTATCACTATCAGTTCTCTCCCACCACCAGGCTCCCTGTTTGACGAGAACCAGCGCACGTGCCTTGCTGCTGCCGATGTTGCCTGTAACGGACGGCCAGACCTCAGCGACAACACACCACTCCGGCCCCCTCTTCAGCCCCTCCCCACCCTACAACCATTGCCTTACGTGCCCCCTACTATCCAGGTCCAGAATAACGGTGAGTTGATAGATGGGAATTAATTTTTGTCAACAACATTGGCATAGGTTAAAAAAAAAAAGAAAAAATGTAGATCTATCAGTTTGCAAAACTACATGTATGTAGGCCTACTGTAATAAGCACAAGAAAGAAATGCAATTTGTTTTATCAAATTTTCCTTCGTTACTCAATTACTCAACACAGTCCAGCATGATCATTTTAAAATTGGTTGGGGGGGGGGGGGCTGGGGTTGTTACCTGAAAAGGTGAATTGGGGGAAAATTACCGAACTTTTGCTTTTTACATTTTAAGTAAGATACTTTGATACCTTAGGGACAATTATAATCATCATTGTCCCGTGTACACTGTACAGTTGCCATCACCAGCGCAACAACTCCTTCAACCATCGTCAACACAACATCTGCCACCACCACCATGACATCTACCACCACCACCACAACATCTACCATCTCCACCACGACATCTACCACCGACACTACCACCACCATAGCATGCCAGCACCCATTGCCATGTCACACTTCAGCATCATCATTAAAACGACTATCGCCATCATCACCACAAGTTCTGTCCATCACTACTTACTACGACCTCACTACGCCACCAGCAAAAACTAACACACTCAACCGAACTTCTCCTCTGCAATTCATCTATTTGCTTCTACCAATATTCATACCAGTCCTTCAGTTTTTGTTTTTTTAATTCGAGATTTTAGTGCTTACATTCATTTATGTAATAATCTTTATCCAACTTTTCATCCCCTCTGTCCGTGTATTTCCTTCACAGGCCCTACCGTGAGAGTTCGTCTGAATTCGGGGAATCGTGGATTTGGCGGGCCAACTCTCAGACAAGATCAGTGTGCCGAAATTGGCCGACTGCTGACTCGGTATATCAGGTACCTGGTCAATGGTTACGATACTTCATGTTCAGGTGAGCCTCCATGTTGGCATCATTTCACAGACACATAATTATGGCCCATAGTGATGGTATGATTATGTTTATAGGTCAGGACAGTGGTGCATATGTTAAATGATACATACTTATGAGTGTAATTATAATAACCGGAATAGTAGTGAAATGACATTGATGAAAATGATAAAAGGTTATTCGGAAATTGCATCAGGGGCCACCCACATAGTACGTACACTCGGAAGTTGGAAGGGAGAGGGGGGCCACAGCATATGAATAGAGTGCATGAGGGGAGGGAACGAGGGCGGGGGTCAAGAACTTTCAAAATCGAGCGAATGTAGTTTATGGCTGACCCCTAACTGTAAAACTAGACGCGAATAATAAATCATGAATAAATCATAGTGATGAATGTACATGGTTACATGAACTTTTATCACAAAAAAGACAATTAATTGCCATTTAAAAATCTTAAATGGGCATAGAAAATCGTGAGCATCTACAGTGACCAACAAATGATAGTGAAAAACATAGTCCATGTACCATCTACAAAGAAAGATGTCACAGAATGTAATTACATGTATGGCCGTTGCAAGATTAATTAATGTTTTTATTTTTCCCGTGTGTTCCTTCTAATACTGTTAACAGCGGTGTTTTATTTTCTTATTTTCTTTTTGTTTTTACAGGCAATTCCAACTGCCAGCAAAGTTTGCCTACTTTTGTGGTCAACTGCTAGTCCATGTCAGACAGAAAGATTTTACTTGGGTAATGACCAGCATCGCCATCGTTATATTACAGGCCTACTTTTTCATATATTCACAACAATTTCATAATCACGGGAGCCCCATCATCATTAGAAATCGAGCCACGTGCCGATCACGCTTCTAGTCTACCAAGGCAGCTGTCATCAGTGTTGTGACGAGGAAGGCAGGGAAAGCAGCAATGAACCAATCGGCGTCCTGAGTCACACTTCACGAGCACAACTAAAGACAATGCCGCCATTTATTAACCCTTTGAATGCTGACATTGTCATGTCATGAATAAATCGTTAGTCAATTAGTATGTCGTTGTGAATGTTTAGACATTTGAACATTTTACTTTAAAAATTCTATTCACTTTTTGGAACAACAGAAATTTTCAAATAAAAAAAATACATGGAACAAGGACTACAAAAACCACATCGGTACGGTTTCGGCATTGAAAGTTATAGGGCTGATTCACAGGTAGCCAAGACAACATTTTCGGTAACGTAAGACAAAAGAAATTCCCCGACAGTATTCAGAAGAGACAGACGTGTATAATTTGCCAGTCGACCAATTAGTGTTTCACGAGGGTCCAAATAGGCATAATTTGATAAACATTCAATTCCTTTAGTTTTGAACTCAACTGCCACGCTGGCACCAGATTCTTGCCTCGGTTCACAATGCGTAGACAATGCAAAAAAAAAAAAAAAGAGTTTGATAGCGATTCGAGCAGCAATTCTGGGGCGGTACGTGGAAATGCCACCAAGGGGAAATGAACGATATTATGCTACATGTATTTTCACGCATTCCCACGCCTATTGTCAAGCGTTACTCGTTCTGCAGTTGTCTTTCGCCGCATCCATCGGGAGTGTTCATGACGCACGTCATGCCATCAATGAATCAAATAAAGCCTTCACAAATAATGCGACTCCCAGCCTTGTTTCAATGCCCTGACGTTTTAAAGAACATGACTAGTTCGACTGTTTATAGTGGAATGCCTTTACTTTCTCTTTCTTTTTCCTATCTCCTTATTCTTTCCGGTGCGCCGACAAGCAAATTATAAATTATCAATCAAAATAATTACGAAAACCACTGGGAAGAGGGCCTTTTCCCTGAACTAACATGCCCTGAACCCTTGCACTGCCACATTTGTGTGTCGCTCTTACAAAATCAGTCACAAAAAATACATGGTGAAAATTTTCATCTTTGAGATGAATGCATATCCTTATGCACTGGTATTTGGTGTGCATTTAAAAACTTATTTGGGTTCAATAGGTCCATTCTCTGATTTTATATGAATTTTTTAAATTCAGGGTGTATCAAAAGCTACTTTTGAGAAAATCACGTTTAAAGTTTTCCTTCGTTTTGACAGACGGTACTTTTGGTATGCAAAATACTTATGAGATGCAAAATATATTTTATTTTAGTTTTTCTGTATAGAATAACCATTTTTGTGGGTTTTAAAGTTTGTTTCATGAAAAAATATGGTGTGGTTGATTTTCTGCGAATTTTTTTGTAAGGTGGGATAGTTTCAATTACTCGCTCATAAAATGAAACAAATTTGAAAAAGAAAACGCTTGTGAAGTTTTAACTACAAATGAGAACAGCCAAAATTCATAGCACAACGTCTGAAATAACAGAAAAAAAGATAAGGGAAGTACATGTATGAAGGAGAACCGGATGATGGACGAAGTAAAAGAAGCAATGACATGAACATTCACGTAGGTTCATAATTATCTGTAATAATTTATTCTTCCTTTGAACAAATCAAGACGATAAAGATGCGTTATGTATTAAAATCGTTTCAGGGAATAATACAACACAGCAGATAAATGTCATAATTGTAAATATAAAAAATACACTACCTAAAATGCGTCAATTAAAAAATGCATCACACAATGTCTAGTGAATACAGTAGACAACTGTTAAACCGAAATCGGCGGGACCACGGGTTTGTTTTCGGTTTAGCGATAGGAGGCTTGAAAAATGCCAGTTTCAAGAGAGGCAGCCCAAATCACTATCACAGGCTTAACAGATTCAACACGTCCTCGCTTGCTCTGGGTTTTTGACTGAGAATGAGGGTGGACGATTGCTCAGGCCTAGGCACACTCAAAGCATGGATATGCCGGTGAATGTGGACTAACTCTCAGAACAGGGAGACATGCGTGTGGACGGACAGTACAGAACCGCCGTCCCGCCGATCTCGTTACCGTTACCGCACACGATACCGTGAAATGCGCTGTCCACGATAACTAGTGTTGTCTCTCTGATGTCACACATTTTACATTAATTGAAAGGTCAGTCGCGTTGCGCCAAACGTAACGTCTGCTGCCGTCTGACTTCGTACTCGTGAGTTTATGGGCCTCCCTCCCTATCCCTGTAATGCGGCGCTTCCATGTAGGCCTAACTGCCGGGCAGAACGAAGCATGCTTTGCTCTTATTTTTTTAGGGGGGAGGGGAGTGTAGTGGGGTGATACAGTGACTTGACTCGATGTATGGCAAATCACAGTGGACTGGCCATTGAATCCAGCAATTTTCTTTTCGGTTTAACCATAGGGTTATTTCGGTTTAGCGCTAGTTTGTTAACAAAGATAAAGAGGAAAAAAATCGGGGATTCTTGTTTTCTTTCGGTTTAGCGCTAGTTTCGGTTTAACCGTTCTCCACTGTAGTATCATTTTAAAGTCTGGTCAAGCCACGAAGTGGCCATACTTAGCTAATTTCAAAAGTTGGCATAACTCTAAATATTACGTAAGGAAAAAGGCAATCAGGACAATGAAAGGTAATATTGTATGCGTGTTCCTTTTAGAATTACAAGCTTCAGTGTTGTATGTGTATTGGTTACAGTTTTACATGTACAAAGTTTTGAAATAGCTCTTTATTTCGAGTTTTCTTAAAAGTCTTCAAGTTACGTAAGAAAAAGTACATGCAAAGAAACCCATGAGAATAGGCATGATAATATATACATAATTTGAGTCAAATCTGATTTGCATCTGGGGGCCATCCATAGAGTATGTGCGCTCGAAGGGGTAAGTGGGGTTTGACCCCAGCGTATAAAAAGCGTACACGGGATGGCCGGGGTGGGGGCAGGGCTTTTTTTTTTTTTTTTAAATCTTGGAGGGTGGGGTGAGCCTGAGGATCGATCCGGCATTTTTGAATTATGGTCATGAATTTAACTGTTTCAATTTGTTTACTCTTTTTTTTTTTTTCAACAAAAAGATTGCAGCATTGTATAAAAATCAAATTACATGTATTATGGTTAATCTATCTAGTGAAACAAGACAACCGAAATGTTCCTCGAAGCTTTATAACACCCAGGCCATATCATGAACAGTTACCCATTCTGGTGGTCGTACACACTGGTAAGGGGGGGGGGGGGTTGAAGCCAAGCGCAAATGCAGGGGTGAGGGGGTCTAAAACTGCCAAAATCGAGCGTACGTTTATGGACACCTATGGCAGGTTTCACGCTTGTGGTCTGCATTTATCCCAAAAATGTTGAAAAATAATGTAGAATCAATGATGGAGTATTATATACATGTTGGAAGGGAATCATTTGGGGATCCCAAAAATGATAATTAATTGAGCTTGAGACTCACCTACATTTCATAATATTGCACTGAAGTTACCTGCCCTTGGAAATTCAGAATTTGTAGAGTGAACAGAAAACCTTCTGGTAACACATATAAATGCATCAGCAACACATAGGAACATAACAACTAGTACAGGACATGCTTATGAAAGAGAAAAAGATAAGAAAAGATAAAAAATTCTCTCAGAAAATAGGTTTTTAATGTTGAATATAACGCATACAAGCCAACACATCAACTACTTATGAGGAAGTTAGTTACCAGTATCATTTTATAGGAACTGAACCTTTAAAACTGAATAAATGTTAATTAAGCAGTTCACATTAATACATTTTAAAGGATGAACATTTTACTGAAAAAAGTATTCAAATTAGGAGTACAATGCTTTTAATGTATTGCAACATCAATTTATCTCCCTATCAACATGTAAATTTTAATTCATATTATGCTTATACTCATAGTCATTACAGGTATGATGCATGCAGGGTATGAATGGCATGAAGAATGTTTTTAAATAGCAACTATTAATTTTGAAATCAGTTTAAAACACATTATCCATTCACAGGACTGATATCAGAGTAAGCTAATTTCTTGAGGTATTTCCAGATCTCTCCCCTATTTGTTTGGTTGAGGTTCCTCTCCTCCTTTTCAGTCAGTCCTCAACGTCCTGTTGAAGACAACATGTCTTAAACTAAAAAATATCACGAAATAATAAGTTATTATTATCATTATCATTATCATCATTATTATTATTGTTATTATTATAGTTACAATTTCAAATCACAGTCTATAAAAATGCACCTGACGAAAGCATTGTAAGACAGTCTGTTTTTCTCTAACAAATGAAAGACTAGGATTGCACAAAGTGAATAAACGTAATTAACCATTGTTTGAAAAATAAGAGTGGTAAGAAACTCCTCAGGTGGATCGAGGCAGATGACGCTCTTCAGAGGAAGAGTGGATTCTTTCATTAGATGTTTCGGCCTTTAACTTCCTGACATCTTCTAGGGCCCCGGCCACACCGAGTTCATGACTCTCGGCGTTC
Organism: Onchidella celtica; assembly: GCA_963931925.1. Classification (NCBI taxonomy): domain Eukaryota; kingdom Metazoa; phylum Mollusca; class Gastropoda; order Systellommatophora; family Onchidiidae; genus Onchidella; species Onchidella celtica. The sequence continues at coordinate 17,196,763 of OZ007578.1, read as the reverse complement.
ATCACTCACCTTTTTTTCTTTCTCGTTGCCAGGTCCTCTTTGGATTTTCTGGTTTCTGTTTTTCTGTGCAGGTGTCTTATCCATTTTGCCAAAAGTGCCACTGGTTATGTGGTATAATTTTAGGCTATATGAATTTAGTGTTCATTTCTTTTACACCAAATCCAGCAGGAAGCATTTTCCGCTGTTGTTGCTATTTCTTTAAGGGCGCTTCTAATTTTCCTGCCACCTCGATTGAGTTTCTTCAGAAGAGAGTACATTGTTGAACGACAAATCCCTTTGCTCCTACTTCCACGGCGAATATGCTTGACTTCATTCCAGCAATCCTTAGATCCCTCAGAAGATCCTGGTATTTGGCCACTTTGTATTCATGCTGCTCCTCCATGTTTGTTTCATACGGGACCGTTAGCTCAATTAGGACGTATGTCTGGGCTTCCTTTGAGCTTAGTACAATGTCTGGTCTCATATCGGAGGTCCTTACCAGCTCGGGATAGTCATTCCATCCTTCCAAGTCTGCTGCCACTCTCCTGTCACTGGCTTCGTCCAGTAACCCGGGTGCAGGGGAATGTATGTTGGTGCGGACATTGATGGATGCCTGGATGAATGTCTTTGTTTTGGGTTTGTCAGACTTTCTTCTTTGCCTTTTCTACTTCTGATGCAATGGTCATTGCCAGAATTTTAAGGACCGATTGTGTCGCCAGGTGTATCTTCCACCAGCTAATGCGACCTTGCACTCAGACAGAATGTGTTGCAATGTCTGTTTCCCACTGCACAGCGGACATTCGTCGCTGGTCTCTTTGCTCCAGCGAGTGAGGTTTGTCTTTGTGGGAAGGACATCGCATGCAGCGCGAATACTGAACGCCAGCTTCATAGGCGCCATGTGCCAGATGTCGTTCCATGAATATGCTCTTTGCAAATCGCTCTCTCAGTTTGTCCCCTGGCCGTGCCCTCCTTGTTGCACTGCTTTCCGAACTCTTTTCTCGTCTTTCTCGCATCTGATCTCTTAAAGTACCATGTCTCGCTTTTCTTTGGGTCCTGCTGTAGACACCGGCAAATGTGAATGTTCGCCCAGTCCTCTTCTATACGACTGAGTAGTTCCGATGATTTCCTTTATCTGCAGGGAGTGTTCTGCTGCTGCCACTGCTTCTCTCACTTTCCACTTTCGATCTGTTTTCAGTTCAGGTTCTGTGTTTCTTACCACTTCATCTTGTGAACCCTTGAACATTAAATGAAGGCAGGCCTTCCCTACTTTGTATTCCTCATTCAGGGATTTAAGTGGTTGTACTAGCTTTGCTTGTTTGCATGCAAGTGTGCAATCGGTTAAGCATGGAGGGAATCCGAGCCATTTTCTTGTATAGCGATTTATCTTTGTCTTTAGCCCCTCCACAGTTGAGGGTGGAATCTCATAGACGAACAGTGGCCATAGAAGTTTGGGGATGAGCTTGAACTAGAGAATCCATAGCTTGAACTTTCCTGGGAGGCCACACTTGTCGACTTTCCTCAGACCATTTGCCAGCATTATATCACCTTCAACAGGGCACTAATTCAAATTCATATAGCATGGCTAAAGAAAAACAAAGAAACATAAAAAAAAAAAAATCAATTGCAGCTGACCTATCATGTTTGTTTTCACTGTTATTAATATGACTTTCCTCTTCGATTGGTGCTGCAAAAATTGAAAAAAAAAGGAACAAAAAATGACAGCTTTAGTAAGCTCGTATTAAACTTGTTTCTGAGAAAAATGGCCTATGATAAAAACCCCGTGAAGGCTTATGACGATGTTCAATATTCTTAAAGAGAGAAAGACAGTTAGTCACCTTGCATTAGTGCTTCAAGTACTGAAGTTGTGTCTTAAACTGCCAAGTTCAATTTAGAAATTTTAAACAGTAATGCCAACAACTTACATTTGCTTCAGTTAGTGCACAGCAAAGTCACCCACATGGGCCTTGTGAAGTTTTCACACCTGCAAGCACAATAAAACCATGCTAAGGATCTGGACTTTATGATGTAGCTGCTGACACTCTGTATTTGATGCATTTTCCTTGTTTCTGAAATGATAAAAGTGGCAGTAAGTACCAGTAACCAAAGTCACCCCCATCTGAAAGCTGTGTTAAAGCTACAAAACTTGGCGAAACAAAGAACAAGTTATATTTTGCAACCCCCTTGTAAGGAACAAGTGCAACATAAAAACACAACACAAAAAGTCCATTAAACAAACAAACCATACTAGAAATTCAAAAAGAATTAAAATGGGAGACAATTTAAGTTTTTCCGATCATATCAAATCCATCGCCAGGTCAAACAAGAAACAAATGAAACAAAAAAAAAAAAAACAAAATTGAAAAAACCCGAAAATGAATTAAAGAATGAAGTGACAAAGTGGTAATGTAGAAATAAGAAACAGCGTTTACTTATCTTTTCACTGTTGCCGGCTCCCGTCCTTCTTAATGTCAAAGAGAATAACAAAAAGGTATCCTTTAAAGAGAGATCAAACCTGTTATCCCTGGGTTTGTAGCCATTTTCTTCTCAGGCCTTGTTCCGTTGATTTCATTTCGAGGAATAAGGAAGAAAGTCCTCCTGTGAAGGTCATCTTCCTTGCTCAAAGCAGAGCAGGCCCACCTTAGCATTGCCAATGTTAAGGCCCCCCCTTAACAGCTCTGTCCATGGCCTGGCCGAGGACGCCGGATTCCCCATCTGCAACCCCCTTTGCCATGCTCTGAACCAAACAATATACGCTGTACTTTTGTTACAGACATGAGAGTGAGGTCGGCAAGCGTGCTCTTGCCCTTAAACCTAGATTTAATCTAGATCTACATTTTTCTCTGAAAGAAAAAAACAACAATCTGGCTGCTCCATTATCCAAAATCAGATTTTATTACTTTGTTTTCAATTTCAAAAAGAAAAAAAAAATCAAAAGGTTATCTCAAAACCTAGCTCTGCATCTTATGCACAAAGCTAAAACTAATAATGTCAGCAAGAACATAAATAGTCGGCATAAATAAAACCTAAACTCATTCTAATATGAAGATCATTCACAGACTAAGACCTGCAAACTGGGGAATTTCCGATTTTATCATGACAAATTCTTAGGCACGGGCGAGCTTGCGGGTAAACCCGATGCTGACTAGATCTAGAGCGATCGGGTCAATGCGATCAGTATCGGATGAAGAGATTTATGATAGCTATAAATGCAAACTTACCCAACAGCTATTGAATCCAAACTGAGAATTCAAAATGTTGTGGTTAGAAGTGTATTCTCACTGCACAAACGATGTGTTGGTCGTCTGCAGTCGAGAGCAACAAAATGCCGAAACGTGAAATCGTTCGGTAGGGGATAATACTAGATCTATGTGTCGGAAATTTTTCTGCAAAACCGACCGATTCGTTTTCGAAAGACAAAATCATGCTTTTTTTTAGTGTCCATGTAAAAATTAGGTCTTAACTACAAAAAAAAAAAATTCCGTGGCAAATTTGCAGAAGTGAAAGTTCGGATCAACCAATCGCCCACAGTAGACAGGAAGTAAACAAACGCAGATTTCCATAACGACCGTCTATTTGACAACAGTATAAGATTTTCTTGTTTTCCCGGCATTTTCTTGCAAAAAGCCCATTTTTGGGAGGTTGCAAATGATTTTCAATAAGATGTATGACTTTTCTTTGGGATACCATAAAACTGGGATGTTGTATACATCCGAAAAGTCATGAACGATCTCCTTAAAAAAATAAAATAAAATCAGTAATTCGGACAACGGCAACTTAAAATGGTTGGCATGTTTATTTGGAACCAACACAAACCAAAAACAACCCAGAACAACATTTTGTCACACTTATGTCCATTCTGTGGCAGCGCAAACTTCAGATGACCTATTATGGCCACAAGCGTGAAACCTGCCCTATCTGGCTCTTGGTGTCAGATCCTTGCCGCCTGTTTTAATCCTACCGCTGCCTTTAGCAGATTAAATTGGTAATTTTTGTCTGTAAAACTGTGTTTCCAAAGCCACTAAAATCTGGCTCCCAGGGGTGTGTATTTTAATTACATGTAATACATATGTAGGGTTTTCAGGTCAGTGCAATTTGGCAAGCACCAAATACCAAAACTCATGAGACTCCCATTTGGCGACCCCAAAGACAACGTTACGGTGAGATAATATGGTAGTTCACCCCTGGCAACGCCAGGGTTGATTCAACATCTTTAGTTACTCGATGGTCTCTTCCTCACTGGTCATTGTTCTCTTAGTCTTCTTGTGGCAACTCTCATTATCTCTCTCTTTCCCGTTTATTTCATAACCACAGTCACTGGCTGGTTTGCACTGTAATTAGTGCTTCAGGCTACATGTATGTACCGGTACTGTATAATTTATACCACTCATTCAAAATTCATTTACATAACATAAATCAACCATTAAATAAAGTCCTGAAACTGAAAATAAAATAACAAAACACACTGTTTAAACTGTTGTAAAGGCGGGATTGACTGACATAACCACGGATTTTTATACACAAATTTTAATAGGCTTTTCTCCATGTTTGACTGCCTGTCTCAGTGTCTGTCGCCGTCTCTTTCTCTTACAGCTTGTCTCTCTCTTGATGTGCCTCGCTCTCTTTCTCTCACTCTATAGTAAATTACACGTATGCTTGTCCCTCTCTCACAGACATACACACATATATTTTATATTTTACACACAAACATAGATTCCATCTAGTAATTACAATTATGTCAGTCAAGCCAGCTATGTTCACAGACCTGTCATTATACACATTACATAATTAATACATCAACATGCGTCACAGAAAACAAAACCACGAAGTCTAAGTTGAGGCTGAAACAACTGGAGTTGATTTCTCTCTTTCTCTTTTTTTAGTCATCGCATAGAAGCAATTAAGTAAGGCTATAAGGGCGGTTTCATCCTGTCTGATACCGAACTTCGTACAATTTTCACCTTTGGACAAACATTTCTTCTCCCTCTCCCCTCCCCCAGAGAGGGGGGGGGGGCGCAAAATCATCTGGCGTTTCACAAGGAAATGGAATTTGACAAGACGTGTAGCCTACCAGAATAGATGTGGCTGAAGAGAGGCCAGCTACTGTCAAAGCTAAAAATATTATAAGGTATACCTGTCACTGTACATATTATTATTAAATACATTGTATTATGAATACCCGACGCACATTTAACATATTCTCCGGAAACTGATCTCACAACATTGGAGATGGGCGATTTTCATGGACCGGAATAGCCTGAAACTCAGTTACCATTATATACCAACAAACAAACATTAGCATGACGAATTGATTATTCGCAAGGCCTACCAAAAAGACTCGTTTGGTTTTCAATCCTGCAAGAAAGCGCCAAATGGAAAACCAAGCGACGCTCAAAAGAAACAATTTGCTATTTTTAAGTCTGTCGGATCACTTTGAGAAAAAAAATGGAAGGCGCGGGGGGTGTTAAAAGCTCTTCTTCGGATTGGAAATAACTTAAAACTATTCATTTTACTGTTTCGTTCTGCAACAATCTCTGAAATATTCGCCGCCCCTGCTTGCAAAATTATCATTACATGCATAGATCTCGTTCTGAACGAAGTTTTACATTCACCAGTGCACATAATATAACACAATAATAACAATGTGCTCAAAGTGGAGGAGAAAAAAATACATGAGCACAGCCTTCAGAACGTGTGAATGTCTTTGATACATTCCTGAAGTTCTAAAACTTGATATTTTTCATGTATTAGGCTAATCTAAGACCATATTTGCTTCTGCCTCTACCCCCCCCCCCCCCCTTTTTAAAATTTTATTACATGTAGTTTCCTTGCCGCCATCGAGAAGATCCTGCACTAGCCACACTTACGGATTGCCCCAAGCCAAGAATGGCACACATCTGTGTTCAGATGTTCCGCAAAATCACCTCCTAAGCTCAATTAAAATTATTATGACATCGCGCACATATCGGTATCTTAAGAAGAGGATGCAAATTTTTGCGAATTTCCCGTCATCAACAGCGTTCTGAGCTGGCTGGAACAGTGCCAGTAAGATAAGAAGATAAGACCCCCCCCCCCCACACACACATACAGGCACGGCCAGACAGACAATATACACCATAATAATAATAAATGTAATCATAAATCCTTGTTCAATCCACGATCATCTTCAAATATGACAGAATGTGCAGTATGAAGAAAGTTTCAAGCCAATCAAAGCCCTAGCTTGGACTTGTGTCGCCTACAAAAGTACAAGTCTCAGGCTAAATGTTCAACATTAAATTTTATTTAAAAACAGAACCGGCTGGGCAAAATTAACCCTTTGTCAATTTGCATTAATGATAACAGTGCCAACAGAGAAACTGCTCAAGACTGACAGACTGAGAAATTCCTGTAGTCCATTCAACTTTTTTTTTTTTATTACTTTAGGTGAAAGGCTGCGTACAAAGATTGTACAAAGTAAGTAAATTCTGTCACAGAGCCACTAGGCGCTTTAGGTGAGAAAAATTGCATTATATAATTTCAACAACTGCACATAGAGCCCACGTAGATTCGGTCCGTTTATATGGTGCAATTTTTCTCACCTAAAGCGCCTAGTGGCTCGGTGACAGAATTCGGTGGCCTCTATGTTTGTACCCTTACAAAGGACAGTCCCCCAGAAAGGCCAATACATGTAAATAAAACATGTACAGTGTACATACAATACTACAGATATGAAACATAAAGTGAATGATTTACAATGCATCACTCAGAATACAGTTTACGAAGGAGGCTTACAAATTATGCAATCTTCAACACACAACACTAAGAACGATGACAATCATTTCAATGAGTCATAGGTGACAGTTGGACTTTTCAAACTCAGATAACAACAATAACAAAATTATGATTCTTTGAGTTTGGTCCAAAAAAAAATAAAAATATTGAACTGCAAAGAACAAGCATTATCACATGAATTCTGCTGCCAATGAAGAACAAATCAAACATTACATCATAATCTCTTGAAAGTATGCAATCAGTGCCTCAAGTTAAAACAAGCATTTTTACATATATATATTATGCAAAATGTTGAATCAAAGTAATTATGTATCACTACAAGAAAACATCACGAGATTCTTGTCATAGTACAGTATACAGCTGACATAGAATTAGCAGAGATCAGTGGAAAATTCCCTCACTACGTCTTCGTATTCATTCTTCTGAATGTTCCTGTCACTCATTTTCCTTCACCCTGAGTGGTGTAGCAAGAGCTCACAGCATCTGGAGGCAACTGTAGTGTAATGTCAGCATCAAACTACATATAAATTACATGCACTGTAATTTACCATGTTTCAAGTGCATGAAAGCCAGGAAGTTTTGTGCCTTTCCTCTCAACCTGTGTCCCTGCACCTGGCTCCCCTCCATTGACCTCCATATTGCTGAACCACTGTTCAATTTCTTTCTTTTTCAAATGCGTAGGCTTATAGTTAAAAATGAAAAATTTCTGATCAAGACTCATTTTGCTTTTCAGTTTATATTTTTCTACAATTTCAATCCCAAAAATGAAAAATTTCTAATTTCTGATCAAGATTCATTTTGTTTTTCAGTGCTTATTTTTCCACACCCTCAGTCCTACAATGCTCTCTCTACACATTCCCTTGTCCATCTCACATACTGACGTGTCAATGACTTTCTCATTTCACAAGTGGGTGTTTCAAAGTTTTGATCACTTTCGTTTTTCTTGGGTGTGGCAAAAACATTTCTGCTTACAACTTCACAACAATTAAAGATATTGGTATGTCACTTTGTGAGAACACTGATCTCACCACGAGCTGTGATAATCATCTGACTCAAAACCACCAAAATCATCCATAAGCCACTATGCCAGATGGACAACAATTTGTATGAGTGCAGGACAAGACATGTTTCTTTTCAAGAAACTCTATGGATATCCAATGTCCAATGCTCACCTGCTGGGTAATTGCCAACTGTTTAAAGTTTGAAGTTTCAGAATATTTAATAAGCTTGCACTGGTTCATCCACACACAAACACTCAAGACTGTAATATTCTAACAATCATGCGACACAGGGTAACTATTGTCCAAGGTACTTGGTACACTTCATTTTCAGGTGGTGACACAAAGTGGAAATATCTAGAGGGGGCAACTTTTTCTCTGCACACAATGACATAAAAAATCCCAAAGGGCTTGGGGTACAGTGAGTAACAAAATCCTGTAAGTGCTCATTGCAACATGCCAGGTATTTTTCCATCAAACCAACCGAGGAACAGCCAGAATGTCGACAGTACTCGGTTACAGAATTTTCTTTCCTATTTCTGCTGGCCTCCCCGATTTCAGCTTTCATCTGCTGTTGTGATTTGGTTCTTTCATGGTCTTGGTCCCAACTCATGCAATCTGTCTGATGTTCTGCTGCCAGCTGATTGGGATAACAACCAGAATATTGATGTGGACGATACTTTCGAAGATTATGTGTTTCAGAAATTTCCTCTGCAGTTTTGACATCGGAAGCTTTTGTCTCCTTTTGTGAATTGGTTTCTCGATATTGGTTCAGCGATGGGTGATAGAGTAGAACACATCCTTCTTGTGAGAAATCAGCTTCCATGTGAAACCCAAAACCCCCAGAGTTCAGGCTATAATCTTCTCTGTGTGACGAAGAAATCTCAGATTTCAAATTAGAAGGGTTACTTTTTGGGGAATGATCTTCTTCATGTGAGCCAGGAATTGAGAAGTCAGCATCCTCAAGCCCTTCAGGACCATCCCACTCTGGACCAGGGGCACTTTGGTTAGTTCTGTAAGAAAGTGTTCGACTATGAGTGTGACTCCACCAAAAAAACCACCAACCCTCTCTCCCTAGTAAAAGAACGGGTGCACCACTGGAACCAGGACAGGTGGCTGCAGTGTAGTCATAATATGTGATTTCACCTCTAAACTCTATGCACTGCTTGTGTACATTTTTTTTACCTTTTTCAGAATGTCTTTTTATCCAGGGTCCAATGCTCACTTGTTTACTTAATCCGTGTGGATGAGAAACGATAACAGTCAACTGTTTTGAGTTTGAAGTCCATGTGTTATTTGCAGAACTTGCAACAAGCTCAGGGCAACACACCCTAGATTTGATCCACACAGACTGCTTCAAATTTGTAAAATGCTGTAGTTTTTTATGGATTTCTTTGAGAAAGTTCACGTCATGTGTGATACATTCCATCACAGAAATATCTTGTTCTATGTCACTTTTTGCACTATGTCCCCTCACAGAGGGACAAACATATAACGACCCTTCGGAATCATGGTCGAAAAAACATTTTGCACCTTTTGCCTCCAAGTCATCAAACACCACATGAGCTGAAGTGATGATCAGAATTTTCCCCCACCTTTCTACAGACACATCATGCTGCTTACATGATGTACAGGGGCAATGTTCTTCATCCTTTGATAGCTCGTGCACCTTTGCTACCCAGCCACTGCCCATCCTGACATAATATTCGTCACCTTTGTGTTGGCTCCAAGAATATCTAGACTTCTTTCCTGGAAACCATTTAGGTCGTTCACTGCTGACACCTTTAACCTTCAGACAAACAGTTAGTTGGGCTTGTGCCTTGACAAATTCAGCTACTGTCGTGTCGTTGTACGGATGAGGAAGATTTTCTACACAAAAATCATGAATAGGAATAAAATCTCCGTGGCGTTGATTTTTCGGACATCGTTTTATTGGTCGAAGAAGATCAGCTACCCCTTCAAAAGTTGTTTCTGTCTCATACATGCCTTGGTAAGAAAGAGAAAAGTGAATTCCGTTAGTATTAATCTTTGCTTCAATATAATTATTGTCTGCTATGCTATTGTCCTTTACTAGACTGAATGAAGAAATTCATTCTCAAAAAAATGCGCTCATAATGTTGCACAGAAATTCACATTTGAAATATTACTCATTTTTGTTTTGTTTTTTGTTTTGCTGGAGATTCAGTTTCCTTTGACACCTACAACTTAGTATTTGTAGCATGACAAATGCAACCAGGGGTGGTTGTGGCTCTTCTTCAAACTGTGCTGTTACGAACTGCAACCAAACCAGCCACAACAGAAACCTTTTTGTAAAATTCAAACTGACAACTTATTTATTTACACAATGTCAATCAATAAGAGCCCTCCCAATGTCAGTAGCAAAGTACAATGCACAGAGTTTGTGGAGAGTGTACTACTAAAGTCAGTCACTGCCCTTTTCCCTCGTGCTGACAATTAGATCCAATTCACAGTTTTACCACACAACGATGTGACTGGGTGCTCATTCACAGTCACGTCGTACGTTGTCCACCATTGGCAGCCGGGTTTCATTCAAGGCTGCGCCTCCACCGCTGACAACATGTTTCCCAAAGCAACCACCAAGGCGACCTCCACCGTCACCATCAAAGCAGTGAGCCACGTTGTCTAACGCCGGCAGCCAGGTCCACATTTACCGCTGCCCCTCCAACGTCGACGAGTTTCACAAAGTAACCATCAAAATAACGCTACATAGGTAGAACTAACAAAAGGACTACTGGTAAAACTACCGTGTTCCTCTTCCTCACTTCAAGACGGCTGCTTGATTGTGGACCCCGTGGAGAAATATCATCCCCCTTAAATACGCTGGGGCAGACACGTTTTTCTATTCATTTACAAAAATATAGAGAGCCGACAGCATTTAACTCATGCTTGGCCTCGTGCAACAAATTCGCCCCACGCCCACTAAGCACATCTCTGCTCTCTCGTGGCGGACAAAGGGCCACGCAAGGCTTATGTGTAACTGCACAGAACAGAGAAACAAGATGCTCAGTTCAAATCAAAATAATTCCTAACTTAAAACTCCAAAACAAAATAAAAAAGACCATTAATTAAAATAAAGTAATTAAAAGAGGTCAAAAGAAGGGAAGGGGATTTTTTTCAAGTAACTGGACAAGATAAGAAATACTGTGACAACTGATAGGCCCTCTCAATGACAATGACAGTGCAAACGGCACACAAGTGAAACCCGAATTACCGTCTTCTGTGCACTTTCAGTTCTGTTTCTCTACTGTAACTCTATTTTTTCTACATTTTTTTTGAACACTTTCTAATCTATCGACAGATCACTGTCCGTGAGAAACTTATGTGTACTTTGGTATTTATATTACCATTTCAAATAATGCATGCTTCAGCTGTTTCTGATATTGCAATTTATGTCCCGGCGCTAGAGGGTTAAGCAAAGTTTCAATAATGCTAATATGACACTATAAATCGATAAGTAACAAAATCTGCTGCTTTTCATGATTGAACCAAAAATGTGTCCTTGTCAAATGAGTGGCATGGTATGGTGTCTGACACAGCATAAATACAGAGCTGATAAAAAGTTGAAAGATTTTGGACAGACAAAACAGAAAAATGGCAACCGTGAATTTTAACTTTAACTCTTATGAATTAAACAGCAATTGCAAGTTTCCTCTGTTTTTAAAGTAAAAATAATGATAGGTCAAAAACATACAGTTCAGATTATGTTACATACTTTCATTTTCAAAAAATGATTTGGTCCACTAAGGTTTGTCATATTGTCTTTAATAAATTTTTCTGGTAAATTTGATGTTACAAATTAAGTGTGCTCTGAAAATTTGCGTGAAATTCAGAGATCGGTGCAAGATTCACTATTTTGAAAGCAAAATCCATCCAATGAAGGGTTCATTAACAACATGAAATAAATTTTCAGACATAGGGAAAAGTTGCTTTCATCTCTACTTGACTATTATGGCCTGACAAACAAAAAAGCTAAGGGCATTCTAGCAATCCTCCATCATAATATATTAATAATGTGTGCTATTGAAAAAGCTTCCCATCCACAGATTTACAAGTTATAAGCTCAAATGTCTTGGCAATTTTTTTCTCTTACATTAACAGAATTAGAAACCATGTACAAATAGGCAGGGAAAAAATTGAACGAACACAGTCAAAGACATAAGAAAATAGGGCTTGAAAAACAGAAGGTGTAGGAAAATAGAAACAACCTCACAAGAATCTGAAACAAGTTTCTGAAGAGACATAGCCAATGTCTCAGGTATCAGTTCTTTCTTGCTTAACCCACAGTTTATACATGTACTAGATATATGAAACTGATTTTAATTTGTGTTTTAGTAAGTTACATATGCAATGTTTGAAGATACATCATCTCAAAGAGTTACTTACATGTATTAAGTTAAGTTATAAATTCACACACTGAGAAGAATATGAGGAAAATGCAGCTGTGTAGACATATAATCTGTTTCATGTATATATAATATTATATTGAAATATTATAAATTATAGGTAATTTCTAAGTGCAAGGTAAATTAGAAACTGAACAGAAATATCCATTTTAGTTTACCTTCGTCCCACCCATCGCCACAATCTTGCATGATTTCTGCATCATCAGTCTGTTCTATCAGAATTCAGCTCTTGCTCTGTATCTGATGAGGGAAAAATGTCAACTGTGACTCTGAAATGAATTAATCAAATTCGGCTTTTAGTCCTCTTGCTGTTCTAAAAGAGTTGTTGCTGTAGCAAAATTAAAACAATAGTTTTCCACTGCAGCAAATCCAAGACGTGGTATCTCAAACTGGTTTAAGAAAGCCAATCAAACAATAAAAAAGAATTGTTATGAATCTTAAGTTAGCAGGCAAGAACTTTGGTAATGCTGGATTTATTTTAATATCTCTGTTATTATCATTACTATTATTATTATCATAATAATATGTCTATGTGTGCAGAAGATGGAATCTGGGGAAGAAAATTATATTCAAAGGAAAGACCCTCAAGGCAGTTCGGTCATCAGAATGGCTAAAGTGCATGTGACATTTTGTTAGGTTCCTTGAAAAGAAGAGGTGAAAAGATTGTGTAACAGTTTGATGGGGAAATATTAACTCAAGACATCGCTTATTACATGTGTGAAATTATATAGCTCCTATGAGAGAATATCTTCACTTCTGGTATTTTTCGCAGACATAGGTTTCTTGGTTTTGAGATCTGAATTTGGTAAAGTTCCATCCCCATTTTGCGATAGCCTAATGACTAGAATTTTCACCTGCCGACCAGGAGACTGGGGGTTTGAATCCCTGCTGGCGAGTTCTGTTCTTTTTTTTTCTGATAAAAGTCTTTTCCCTAGCACTGCTCATTATTAGGCATCAATAGGGTTTATTTGTAGAATTTTGCAAAATTGATGTCGTGGGGAAACTGACCATTGCTAACTTGCTCCAGGTTATTTCCTTTAAATTTGTATTTTTTCTTGTTCACTGAATAGGATGTCAGGGTTAGAACTTGAATTGCCGTGCTGGGTCACGGTTTTGTTTGTTTCATGCCATCATTGATTTTGGCCAGTCCAGACGTCCTTGAACTGTTCCCGTGGACAGTTTGTTTTTGTAACGCTTTTCTTGGAGATGGAAAGAAAGTGGGGCAAGATAGAACGAATGGATAAATTAACAGTGACGATGCAGTTTTCAACCCCGTGGTTTGGGTGTACCTTAACAGGGAAAGACGGGGCGAATAAGGAGTGAATAAATTCGTACATAAAACGTTTAGGGTGTAGAGACTTTGCGAACGGTTTTGACATAGTTGAGTTACTTTGTCTGTTACTATTAATAGAATCTATTGGCGCTGCGAGCGGAGCTCGAAGTGGATGCACCAATCAAATTTGAGCAGTCACGTGGATTTGCAGCAGAAGATAAGCGGTGACATGTTTATGCTACCTCACTTCCATGTAGAATTTCCAGCAACGAGGGTGGTCGGCTAGAGGTTCAGCCAGAGAGAACCAACAGACTGTTAACGTCATGTCTATGTCCTGGATAGACAATGAAATATTCCACAGCTATTTTCTCCAGTTCCCTGAAATCGTTTCAGGGAACCAATCGTAAGTGTTGTCACCATGATTCGAGATGATGTGAATCTGACCCTAATTTTCCAGTAGAAGTGCGACCAAAGGGATGCAAGACCATAAAGTTTTACTTGCAATTAAGATCTAGAAAGAGTGACTGATATACACATTTGTAAATTGTAATTGATGTGTCTGGATGAGGCTGGGGATTGCCAGCCCATCCTAGAACAGATCTAGATCTATCTTAACTACGTCAGTGTGTCTTGACGGTTTGATCCTTTATAAGTAATTAACTGAGTTAACATTGTCGTCTGAGACATAAGAATATTATTTGTGAGATAGTAGGCAGATCATATTTCTGAAGATAAATGATTACTAAGTAAACTGTGAATGAGTCAGAATGATATAGAGTTTCTAATCTTTTAAGAATCTAGAGGAGACTTCTAGTTATGTATTTTAGTATTTTCCTTTGATGCTGCTGATGTCGTCCTTTTGATATGTAAGATAGACGAAATTGTTAGGAATTTTAAGTAATAAATTTGTGGCCCTACAAGGTCCTTGATATAACCTACTCGAAATTGTTATTAGTGTATGTGGCATGGTATGGCAGAGTAATTTCTAAAACCTCTCGATATTTATTAAAAATGCAGTCGAACACCTAAATTCCATAATTTAGTAATCCCCATTGTAACACTCGAGGACCCACCTCGTAACATAGGACAATTGCTGTTTAGAAATAAAGTGGTAAATCAAATATTAAAGATATAGGCCTAAATGATTTTTTAAATCAGTGTGAACTGAAAATTTCATTTCTCTCTTTGGTAGCTTAGATCTATCCTGTATTCATTGAAATATGATATAAATATTTTGTTTTTTTTTCTGCTTCAGTTATAATTTGCTTGTTTTGTTTCATTACTTGTTTGTTTGGAAGTTTTGTTAATTTTCATTTGTTCTTCTGTCTTTCTGTTTGTGTTTCTGTGTGTGTATGTATACATTTAGCTGCTGAATGCTTGACCCTTGATTGAAGAAACCAATAACGGTGGGTTTTTTTTTCCAAGTTTTACATTATGCCCATTCAACCAATTCCAATGATTTTATTCTAAGATAAAAATATGGTGAAACTGATATTGAAAGCAATACAAGATCTAGAGTGTGAACGAACTCTGGCTGCAGTTCTCAGGGCAAGGAATTGCCAGTTGTATTATCCACTAAGAGACAATTCTTAATTAAAGAAAGATGTCACTCAGTCTACCAGTCAGATACCATCACTACATCCATTTCACTTGATGCCAGTGTAGCACATTGTAATTTATCATTTACTCATCCATTGCTCGCTGTGGAGCGCATTATGCATGTTTCTAAAAAGATCCTGTTACTGGATTTGAGGGTAAGACTTTGTCAAGTCTTAGCTGGTGCCTTCATAGCATTGCCACAGACAAATCTCCATACCATGTGAAATAAACAAAAAATGGAACACAGTACAACCTAACAATATCTTCGGCCCCAGGTATTCAGTTTGAGTTTGGGTTTTATCGCTCGTCAGCATGATAACTGACCACTTTGCGTTCTTTATAGTATACATATTTGGGTAGGCCTACACGTTCTTTGTGACTTTATTTGTTTCGTAGTCAGAGCTTTTAAGCTTAATATAGAATTGAACACATTCGACCTGTGTTAAGAACTTATAAAGCAGACACCAAAGTAATAAAAACATGGACAGACGAGGCCTGCGACCAACTTCAAGCCTGTTTTGACTGCACGGATTGGGACATTTTTACAAACACATGTACTAATTTAGACGACCTTGTTCTTACTGTTAACTCCTACATCCAGTTTTGTGAAGATTTAATTATACCTAAAAAAAGTGTGTATGTGTATCCAAATAGTAAACCATGGTTAACAAAAGAATGCCTTGAAGCTATTGTTGACAAAAAAAGACTCCGAAAAAACTATAGTAAAAGCGACCTCGCTAAAGTAAACAAACAAATTAAAAAGAGAATCAAAGTGTGTAAAAAAGAATACAAAGACAAAATTGAAGTAAGTTTTAAATCAAATGACATGTCATCTGTGTGGAAGGGAATGAAACAGGTTACGGGGTACGATTGTATGAAGAATAAAGTGAATGTTGTGAATGAAAGCGAATTTGCCAATGAATTGAATCAGTTCTACTGTCGCTTTGACAAACACGATTTCTCCAACCAACACCAGGAAATAAGAGACAGTTTTGATTTTGATAATGATGAATGTAATATTTGTTTTGATTATGATGCTGTTGTGAAACAATTTAAATCTGTTAAGGAAAGAAAGGCATCTGGACCAGATAACATTGGAAGCAAAGTAGTGAGAACATGTGCTGAACAACTAGCAAAAATTTTTACTTTCATCTTCAACAAATCCTTTCAAAACCATTACATACCAAACATTTGGAGATTGTCAAAAATCTTACCTGTCCCCAAAAAACCAAAAATATCTGAAATGAACGACCTTCGCCCAGTTGCCTTAACTTCCATTATCTTTAAATGCTTTGAAAAACTTGTTTTAACTGAACTAACGAAGGAGGTCAAACAAAATCTCGATCCTTTGCAATTTGCATACAAAGAAAACAGGAACACAGAAGACGCCTTATTGTTTTTATTGCATAACATCTACAGTCATTTAGACACTGGTAAAACCTGTGTTCGTGTGCTCCTAGTCGATTTTTCGTCTGCGTTTAACACCATACAACCGCACTTAATGTTTCAAAAGCTTACCAACTACACGTGAGTTCTTTTTTAAAGAGCTGGATCTTCGAATTTCTAACACAGAGAAGCCAGTTTGTGGATATAAACAACACATTTTCCAAATTACTCACAACAAACACAGGAGCGCCAGAAGGCTGCGTGCTGTCACCTGCCTTGTATACATTGTATACAAATGATTTCACTGTGACACACAACAACGTTTACCTTCTTAAATTTGCCGACGACTCTGCTATTTTAGGCCTTTTACCTAACTCTGGCCATGAATATTCTAACATTGTACAATCCTTTCATTGTTGGTGAAATAACAACTATCTTCTACTGAATGTTAAGAAAACAAAAGAGCTTGTTTTTGACTTTAGGAAAAATAACAATGATCCTGTTTGCCCTCTTACTATCAACAATGGAGAGGTTGAAATTGTCACAGAGGCCAAATATCTTGGCATTACTATTGATTCATTGCTTAACTGGCATGCGCATGTAACATATGTATACAAGAAAGCCAACCAGCGCATGTATTTCCTCAGAAAGCTCCGCTTTTTAAAAGTTAGCAAAAGCATTCTGAAAATATTTTACACCATGGCTATTCAGAGCGTTTTGATGTATGGAGTTGTCTGTTGGGGAGGAAACATCTTACAAAAAGATAAAAATAAGATCAATAATTTAATTAAAAAAGCATCCAAAATTTGTATCTGTGATCTGCCATATTTTGATGAGCTGTACACTGGTGCTTGTATTAAAAAAGCTAATATTATTATAAATGACCCCCAACATCCCCTGAACAAGGAATATATAAGATCTGTAAGAAGTTTAAGGCTGTTGTCAAAGAAAACTAAAACTGAGCGCTACTTTAAATCGTTTATTCCATCATCAACTAGGATGTTACAATAATGTCGTCATCTTGATCGTAATCTGTGCACAGTTGAATTATGTCCTGCGTGTCAGGTCAATGTGTTTTAGTTAGGGAAGCATATTGTGTGCAATGTTAATTTTGTTAATTTAGTTAATTTATCAGTGTGTGTGTATATATGTGTGTGTGCGCGCTATGTATCATACTTTCTGCTTCTGTAACTGTATTGTTATGTATTCAATGATCAAAACAAATTTCTTTGTACAAGGACGAATAAAATTTATCTTATCTTATCTTATCTTATATAATTTTATCACATTGGTAAAGTTCTCAAAAGTTGTTTTGTATAGGTCTGAAAAAAGTTTTGTAAATGAATATTATATAAAACTTTTAAAATCAAGTTGTAGATTTTAGCCTCTCTCAGAAAGGGCGGGACATGCTCTGGGTCCACGTTAGAAAATAATTCTTTCATGGATCCGCAGGCATAGTACCTTCTTCAGATATTCATGAAGTCTACACATTCAGTTAAGATATGTTTCATTGATAGTTGGCAATTGCATGCCACATATTTGGGGGTATCTTTCCCCCTAAATAAAAAAACAGTGTGTGAGGTGGGTATGACCCAGATGGAGTCTACTTAGGACAATTTCATCTCTCTGATTTTGTTGAGAATTGAACTTCTCTTCCCAACTGTTGCAATATTGGATATGCCTGTGCTACATTATGCACATTATTGTGTATGAAACTAGCAATGCAAGATAGAGATCTTGGTAAAATAATGGTGGATTTGGATGGCTAAAAAAGGAGGAAGCTGCTACTGTATACAGATTTGTGAGGTAAGAGAAACCATGGTTTACAAACACCACTTCAATAAATTGCTCATTTGTGAATAAGATTTTGCAATGCAGACATCTGCAAATAAGCTTGGCTTTCTTGTTTTGGCTGAGGCTGTGTTACTCAGGATGCTGTCTGTAAATAGTGTGAAGCAGACTATATCTGAAGGTGGGGATTACCCCTGGGTATTAACATAATCTCCAAACCTAACCGTCACCCTGTACATGGACTTTACACAAATTGTCCTTTTCTTGAGTGGCAGGGCGGACTCTACATATGCAGACATTTAACCTTTTGTTTTTCATGGCTTGATTACTCAAAACTCATTCCATATTCTCATGAGAACGGTCCAATATCTAGATGACTTTTACCAAAACACTGTCCAACTTTTGTGAAATACAGGGAAAGTCAAACAGAGCAAATAAAAATGAATTAAACTTCCCTGGATACAAAAAAAATTATAAAACAAAACATGACAAATAGATCCAGGTTACCGTGGAGAGAGATGAGCTGTTCAGTTCACACTGACTAAATGAAATTATTTACGTTTAAAATTTGATTTACATTTTTATTTCTGTCCCTTTCAGTGAACAGGAATAAATAAAATGAACAAGAATAAAGTAATCTAGCTTTTGGCAATGAATTGAAGAATATAATTATCCGTTGCAGCTACCATTGTATTTAAAGTGTGGGTCTATTTCTGTGCACAATCTAGGTACCAGGAGATATTTTTGACCAGAGATATACATATACAAAGAAATTACACAACGATATATTTTAAATGGTCTTAATATATGCTGTTTTAGCCTGTTTTAGCCTCAGAGCAGGGGCGTCGAGTCGCACATGGTGCAGTTGAGGAATCGTCAGATTAAATAGACGAATCAAATACATGGGAAGAAGAAGAAGAAGAAGAAGAAGATCTAGACTAGAGCCCACTAGTAACACTGATTAATTTCCCCACATCAATTTTGCAAAATCCTTTTAAAAAAATTTTCTTTTCCTAAAAATGAGCAATCCTAGGTTTAGAATGAATAAATTTAATCTATAGATGATGGTCTCAATTATGTTCACTTGTGTAAAACTGTCACTTGTCAGGTATTACGAAATACAGAATCTAGATCTAGATCTAGATCTAGTTCTAGTTCTAGATCCAGATCTAGACTCTAGATAGATCTTCACACAGGCCATTTCAGTCAACAGGTTCTGACTGATCTAAGCTAACTTAGACTTAGGAAGTATCAACACTTAGGGAGGAGTTCCGTATGCGTTACATGTAATTTTTACCGTTATTAAGTAAAGCTCACTGTTACACATTGTTCCCAACCTTATGACCAATTATCACTTCATATTCACAATAACACTTGTAACATACTTGCTAAGAAAAATAGTATAATCCAAGAAAAAAGTCGGAAGTGAGACAAAATCCGAAAACAGCTGCCATTTTGAAACTTACTGGGGAGAGGTCACAGTAACAGAATTTACCAAAAAGCGCGGCTGGCGAAGGTTTACTGAAACAAAACTTGATATAGTGTTCACGAATTTAAACTCACAACACATGGAATGGTCAGATGGACCTGGGGGCGTGAGGGTCTAGTCAGTTTGTATCAATGGGCGGTAGTCAGATTGACTAATCGGGCGAAAAGGGGCTGGGGTAGCCATTGGCGATCGACGTACACACAAGTAGGCCCTCATAAGATCAGATCATGCAATCTCCAAGCAGCTGAAATCGGATTGTTTCGCTACTAAGCCGATTCATAATTTTTTCAAACTATGCAAATTAACAAGGTCGGTAACTTTCCGTAATTTAGGTCAAGGTACTGACTGTGAATATAAGTAAATTTTTACCGACAATCTGTTAACTCACCTGCGTGGCGAAATGGTTAAGACATGTGATTCAGGAGCGAAAGGGTGTGGGTGCGGATCCGAGCATTGTCATGATTTATGATTATTATGTATGTGTTCTCTTTCAGATGCTTCTGAGAAATCGAGATGAAATGGAAGCAAGATAGAGAGGGGAGAGAGACACATGAGAGAAAACGAAAAATGACGTGAATTATTTATTGCTATTTCTTTATTAACCCCCCAAAAATACCTAGCCCCTTTTTTTATTCAACCCCCTCAAAATAAACCCTCTTTAGCATGTAACGCATTCGGAACTCCTTCCAACACTTACGATTGCCGTGTCGAGGTCTTTGTTTGGGGAAGATCTCCACCCTGGGCTTTCTACAGCTCAAGGATGTGCTAGGCCTAGAAGGTCTTCTCGGGGGCCTCTGCCTAAAGCTGTTGTTCGGGTGCTAGAATGTTCGCGTTTTTTTGTTTTTGATGTCATAGCGGGAATTCCCGATGTGAAGTGTTTATAGTGCAAAACCCTGAATTGTGCAAATAAATGAAGAAAGCATGAAATTTCTTCAGTTGATGTAGCATTACTGGAGCTTCAAAATTTGCTATAGAACCACTCTGTGGTGTGCCTAGGAGCTGAGATATAAGCCTTCAAAGTTATAAAAATTATAATCTGGATGAGAAAAGTCCGCCCAACACCGTACTAAAATGCAAGCGATTGTTCTGTTCACTGTGCAACTTAATACCAGAGAGCATAGACTATCGTCTCTGTTAATACCATAGATTTACTACACTAACTAGATCGCGGCTTCCCATTGGTTGAGCCAGCGAAAAGTGAAGCACCCCTAGAGAGTGATCCGCCATTTTGATAAGACGTGTTGTAAACAGTCTTGAGTCATCGATCCGCTACTTTCGTTTTCTGCTGTTTGTCCTTTGTAAGTATCACAAGAAAGAATCTGAGCTTGGACCTGTCTTTTTCATTGAAAGGTGAGTATTACTTAATGTTAATGATTTTTTTTTTAGAGATAATCAGTAATTGCAGGCTGAATCACTGTGAAAATACGAAAGGGCGAAAGCTCGGTCTGCTATCAGGCTAGCAGTCTCGCTAGATCTAGAATCTAGTCAAGATCATTCACCAGGTATCTAAATTTAATGTTTTAGATCTAGTCTAATTGGAATGGCAGTTTCTAGAAATAGCACCGTGCAGAAGTATTGATACAGTTCATTTAGCTGGCAAGTCACCAGTCATCTGTGTGGCCTAGGCTACTAGTTTACTACTAAATAGCCGAGATCTACCGCCTTGCCAAGCACTTTCGATTCAATGCGTATCGGTAGGTGGGTGTCACGGGGAATGCCGACAGGTCATACCACACAGGCAGCATAATCATATACCTAGGCCTGGTCTATGTCAAACGGTTTGTTTTTATGCTTTTACATGGTTGATAAGCTGCATTAGTCTCCCCTCCCCTTGGCCTGGGAAAAATTGCCTGGTACTGATTGGAGGCCAACACAGTGCCAAGGAAGAGGAGAAAGGGATGTAAATAATAAGGATGAAATATGATGTGTAGGGCCCAGAACAGGTACTCTTATGGGGATAAATTTACAAAATAGGACTTTTTCATATATTATCTTGCTGGAAGGACGCAAGGGAGTTTTTCCACAACGAAGTGCTTATTCGCAGACGTCTGCGAATTATAAGATCCTGATCTTATTCGCAGATGGGGGGTTTCTTGGTCTTGAAATGCAAAATTATTGTCAATAATTTTTATGAGGCGCGTTCACCAGAATATGGAAACGAATCACCAAAATGTTTTAATTTGAAGACAGTTTAGTGATTGTTTTGTATGAAAAACTTTTTACTCAGACACAGTTTTGCTTCCGAGAGGTCTAAATGTGTTTTTTTTTTTTTTTTGTTCTGTTTCATTGCATGGTGATGGAGGTTGATGCATACGTGAAAGGTATAAGAGTGATGATGTGAATGCCTTCTTGTAAACAACAAATTGAAACACAAAATTTTAATGATGTAACATTACATTTTTGTGATGTTTTCTTGATGTGTAATGTAATGTTTATCTTCTCTCTTTATTCTTTGTCTTCTTGTTTAGATGAAGACGATGCACTTGGTGTTACATTTATAGAAGATGTCATTGCCATGGTCGTGCCAGGGAGAACTGTTGAGACATAATTATGAGGGCATGCAAAGTTCAGCTGTGATTGGTTGTTTGGGCTGCTGAAGATGAGGCACAAGGTGAACGAGGTTAACTGTCTGGGAGATATCGCCAAAGTTGTCAAAGAGTCTTCTGCCTGCAGTACTGTTGAATTATGTGGAAATGAAAGGGGAGAAATTTTTGTGCCAATGTATGACTGGACAATACTTTTAGGACAATTTTTCAAGAAAATCAAGGGGTTTTAAATTTCATCATTTTCGTTTTGATAGCCTTAATGAAAATTATGTTGTGTAAAGAGTAATAGATTCAGAGCCAGTTCAGTTTATGTTATTCTCAGGTGATACGTTTGATTTGACGGCCATACCAGATGTACTTAGACCGTCAAGTCTCACCCTAGAGTGTCGGTGAAATAAGGGACTTTGTCTCTGAAAAGTGTAATAATTTGGTGGCCCCTCAGCCATCCTGTCCTCAGCCAAGGATAGGCAGGTCGGAGGAGAGGAATGGTGAACCAGATGTAGCAGAAGCTGGACCATCACAAGCAAAGCAGAGGAAGGAACCAACTGCAAAAGCCTCCAGAGGGAAAGGGAAAAGCAAAGGGAGAGGCAAAAAGTAATTTGGAATTGGAATAAACTGTTTACAACTATCTCTCATGGGTGAAAAGAAAATATTAGGTCCTTTAGAAAATACATGTGTAACGAAACTGATAGTAATGCAGCTCATCTGATTCATCATCATTCAGTCACCATTCCAGCTCTGTTTGATTTCTTCACTGGATATTACTACTTTTTCACTATTTGTATTGTTTCAATGGTATGCATTATCATGCTTATTCTCATGGGTTTCTTTGCTTGTACTTTTTCTTACGTATCATGCAAGAAAACTTGAAAAAGAGCGCTATTTCAAAACTTTGTAAAACTGTAACCAAAACAACTTGTAATTCTAAAAAGAACACGCATACAATATTTTATATTTATTATCTTTCATTGTTCTGATTGCCTATTTCCTTACGTAATATTTAGTGTTACGCCAACTTTTGAAATTAGACAAGTATGGCCACTTTGTGGTTTGACCAGACTTTAAAATGATACTAGTATTGTATGATGCATTTATTAATTGATGACATATTTTAGGTAATGTATAATTATATATTTACAATTATGACATTTATCTGCTGTGGTGTATTATCCCTTATTATATTAATACATAATGCATTTTTATTGTCTTGATTTATTCAAGGGAAGAATAAATTATTATAGATATGAACCTACCTGAATGTTCATGTCATTGTTAAATTATTACATGTTTTACTCTGTCCATCATCTGGTTCTCCTTCATACTTCCCTTATCTTTTTTCTGTTAGTTCAGTTGTTGTGCTATATAAACTTTGGCTGTTTTCCTTTGTAGTTAAAACTTCATAAGCGTCTTTTTTTCAAATTTGTTTCATTATAATATTAGCGAGTAATTGAAAATATCCCACCTTACATAAAAATTCTCAGAAAATCAACCACACTATATTTTTTCATGAAACAAACATTAAAACCCACAAAAATGGTTATTCTATACATAAAAAACGAACATAAAATATATTTTGCATCTCATACCAAAAGTATCATCTGTCAAAACAAAAGAAAACTTTAAACGTGATTTTCTCAAAAGTTGCTTTTGCTACCCCCCCCCCCCCTGAATTTCAAAAAATCATATAAAATCAGAGAATATGCCTATTGAACCCAAATTAAGTTTTAAAATGCACACCAAATACCAGCGGATACATGCATTTATCTCAAAAATGAAAATTTTCACCATGTGACTGATTTTGTCAGAGCCGCACACATTTTAAAAAGCTGGTGCTATTTTCAAGGTTTAGATCTAGGTACAAAGGCTACCATGGCGTTTAAATCGGAGGGTGGGCACGATAGGGTAGTTGAAAGTGGGCTTATTTTGTCAGTGATGGATAATGATGAATTATATGAATGAATCAAAAATGTCCGTCAAGCTGTTATTGACAGCGGTTTAGTTGGGTTTTTTTTTTCTTTAATTATTCACACAAAAAAAAGAAGTCATCATCAAGACGCTGATTCTAGACTTCTTTCACATCCCCGGCCCACCCCGATTTCTTAACGTTTTGCATTTTGTTATATTTTATGAAAGAGTGAGAAGGGACAGGAAGGTGGGAACGTTGATCTGACATAATAAAGCAAGTGTTCGCGGTAGGCCGATTACTAGCTGCACCTCTTCGCCGCTGAGCGTGCGAAGTCTTAAGAAAATGGCTGCCATGCACCACGGTGGTTTCACTTCGCTGCGGTAGGGCCCGCGATCTAGTTAGTGTAGTAAATCTATGGTTAATACCCATCTCCGGACAGCGAATGAAAGGATTCTCCGTATCAGTGACGGGTCGGAGGTCATAAATTTTTGTATCTCACCTCCCAAATCGGGATGCGTCGGGAACTTTTCGCTTTTATCTTGGAATTGTATTTGTTTTCATTTATTTTGAGCACAGTTGAAGGATGCGACCAAATAGCATTACGACGACGTCTTAAGATTTTTGGTTTTCTAATCACGGGATTAAATCAGACCACAATGGATGATTTTTAACATACCGGTACTTTTCGATCAAGGGGCTGATGCCAGACATGAAGTCAGATTTAAGAGTGAACGGAGAAAATGACAAGTAGATCTAATATATAAGAAAAAAGTCTAGATAAATATTTCTTTATGGCATATAGAGGTAGCTTTCAGAAACCCCGTGCTGGAGGCCAATAGTCCAGATCTAACTAACTTCGATACTAGTGAAACAGCTGGAGATGAAATTTATGAGAATGTCTGGGGACTTGAGCAGCTGAAAGAATTCTGTGCCAGGTGGTCATTGACCAGTGACTATGGCAGAGACGCATCACGATGAATGATCCGCGAAGGAATCATCACTGTTTACTACTAATGTCATCTATGAAAGAAAAAAACAACATAGGAAATGAAATAATGTTCCTCAGACTTCTTGCATAAATGTTTGGTAAAAAAAGTTGTCGATAAATAAGTCATTTCAATTTACGGTCCGATGTTCTAGGTTATACATCATTTTCTACAAATCTTCAAAAGGTAGCCGATAAAAGAATATTGTTGCGGGCTGCAAAAGCAACCAAAGCCATCATAGAAACATCACTGACCGATGGGTGGATACTAATGTTCTGTTTCCGGCCACATTTGGCCAGAAAATACATTCTGAGAAATTCTGAACAGCATTTGCATAAAAAAAAAAACAACTTCAGGACCATCACAGTCCGTGTTATCCGTCCATATTCCTGGTCCAGAGAGCCGGGCAGAACAGCCAGTCACTTGCATTATAGCCGCGAGAAAGCGGTAGGACGCACGAAAAATTGTTGATACGCATTAAGTAGACTGGAAATAATTATAGCGACTACTTTGAGGAAGGAGGAAGGGAGAGAGAGAGAGAGGAAGTGAGGCCAGGAGAGGGGATGAGAGGTCAGAGGGGGTCAACAGGGGGTCAGAGAGAGAGGGGGGGGGAGACACAAAGAGAAGGGGAAATAGAAAGAGACACAGACAGAGAGAGCAGGGAAAAAAGACAGAGAGAGGGGGAAAAAACAAAGAGTCGGAGACACAGAAGAGAAAGGGGAAAGAGACAGAGACACAGAAAACAGGGGCAAAAGACAAAGAGACAGAGACACAGAGAAGAAGGGGGAAAAAACAAAGAGTCGGAGACACAGAAGAGAAAGGGGAAAGAGACAGAGACACAGAAAACAAGGGCAAAAGACAAATAGACAGAGACACAGAGAGAGGGGGAAAAAACAAAGAGTCGGAGACACAGAAGAGAAAGGGGAAAGAGACAGAGACACAGAAAACAGGGGCAAAAGACAAAGAGACAGAGACACAGAGAGAAGGGGGAAAAAAGACAGAAACGCAGACCAGGGGGAAAAGACAGACAGAGACACAGATGCAAAATGAGAAAAGACACAGAGCAGGGGAAAAAGACAGAGAGAGAGAGAGAGAGGCACAGAGAAAATGGGAAAATAGAGAGAGAGCGAGACAGACGCAAAGAAAGAAGGGGGAAAAGACAGAGAGTCAGAGACACAGAGAGCAGGGGGAAAAGACAGAGAGAGAAGGAGACAGGGAGGGAATAGGAAAAAGGCATCCAGAGACAGAAAGAAAAAAAGACACATATAGATAAAGAGAAAGACAGAGAAATGAGGGAAGAGACAGGCAAAAAGAAAGAGAGAGACACACACATATTACACACATACACACAGAGAGAGAAAGAGAGAGAGACACACAGACAGAGCGGGCGGGGATACAAACAAAAACGACACACAGACAGAAGGTGAAGAGAATGGGAGAGGCAAAGAGATAGAGAGAACGGAAGAGACCAGGGAGACACACACACACACAGATGGAGGAAGAGACAGAGAGAGCGAGAGAGGCAAACGCAGAAAGAGAAACACAAACAGTCACACAGAGGGGGGAGAGAAAGAAACAGACAGGGAGGGGGGGGGGCAGACAGAGGGAGACAAAACAGAGAAAGAAAGAGAGAGACAGACAGAGAGGGAGATGGGGAAAGAGAGAGGGGAAGGGGAAGAGAATGAGGGAGACAGAGAGAGAGGGAGAAGGGAGACAAAAAGACGGACATGGAAAGGGGTGGAGGAGGGGGAGGAGAGAGACAGAGACAAAAAGATGGACAGAGACGGAAAGGAGTGGGGTTGGGGAGTAACAGAGAGAGAAGGGGGAGGGTGAAAGAGGAAGAAACACGCACACACACACACACACAGGCTAACCGAGATTAATGTGGGAGCAAATTAACTGATGCGTTTCGTTTTCCAAATGTATTTCTTTAAAAAAATTTTCAAGATCTTTACAGATTGACCAATCGTCTTTCATAATATCAATTTCTTTAAAGAAAACCTCGATCAACTAGGTTTTTGTGGCCCCGTGAAACAAACATAATCATAACACAAAATATCTGTCTCAACGCTATTTCCGCAGTTATGTCCCCTGATTTTAATATAGTTTATATAGGGAAATATTTAGGGTCCTCAAAATCATATTTCGGTAAATTTGCCAGAGTGGTTCTATAGCAACATTTGTACCTGGTGGCTTTAGCATCGTCTGTGCCAAATTTGGTGCTTTCTTCATTAATTTTCACAATTATATCCTAATCCCCCCCTATTTAAATTAAAGGTTCAGGTCTAATCCGTTGAACTTGATATGGGTTTCTTGGTTTGGTCATGCTTATTTAGTAAGACTTTCCTCAAGTTCCTCAGTAGCGTAGTGGTTAGCATCTCTGCCTGTCAATCAGGAAGTTGTGGTTCGATTCTCAGCACGGCCGTCTCTTTTTTTTTTCACGTCTTTTTATTAGGCATCAATTTTTTTTTAACCCAAGAACAATAACGGAAGAAATCCAGTTTTTTTTTTTTTTGTATTTACACCTGTCAATCGGGGGACAGAGGTTCGATTCTCAGCAGGGTAGGTTTTTTTTTTTTTTTCTTCTTCTTTTCTTATAAAACTCCTTTTGTCTGTAATCAATTTGTTTGGTAATTTTAAAAAAATCCAGTTTGCTTGTTTGTTTGTGGTTGTTTTTTGTCATTAATCAACCCGAACTTTATCCGCCAATACTGTTGGCGGCCCAAGATCTGCCGATAGTGTTGAAGGATAAACCCAAGTATCCGCCGATAATATTGACGGATAAAGCTGGGCAGTATCCGTCGATAATGTTGACGGATAAAGCTGGGCAGTATCCGTCGATAATGTTGACGGATAAAGCTGGGCAGTATCCGTCGATAATGTTGACGGATAAAGCTGGGCAGTATCCGTCGACAATGTTGACGGATAAGGGCGGCCATTTTTCTATTAAGCAAAGCTAAACAGGGCTGGAGAAGGAAGGAAAAGAGAGAGAAACAGATTTTTCACGAGATGGCTTTTAGGCATGGATATATAGGCCTACGGTAATGTGCGTGCAGCTTTCCCGGCTCTCTCACGACAAGTTATTTGGGACTCGATTGCTAGTTCAGTAGTGTATATCTATGACTGTTAGCGATTGTGCTGCTAAATACACAACCAATTTAAGCAATTTGGCAGTGAAAACTTATTGACATCAATGTACCGATTCAGATTTACCCGGATGCCTTTGTTAATTTTCAGTTTCAAGGTCACGAAATGAAGGTCAAAGGTCAAAAGGTCAAATTTCATAAAAGTCTTTTGATTACTTCAGTTTGGCCAATTCCAAATGAATAGGCAGTTATTTTGAATTAAATCTTCATAGTAAGTGTGAAAAAATCATTTTTAAGATTGTTTTTTATGGAGCTAATGTAAGGAAATATTTTCTTTTACGGTAGATGGTGATCTGTGTTTGAAGTCGCAGGCCATACACTAATGCCGAGAAGATACGCACACAATGCCAAACAAACGCCTAGTTATACAAACTGCACTTATTACAATTATCCAGACAGATGTACTATAATGTATATAATGTAGCTTCTTTTAATGAAAAAAAGAACGGCGTTTTTCAGGAAAAATTTACTCGCTACAGACTGGATATAATTCAAGTTGAATGAACCTGACTTGAACTGCAGTAATGAAACAACTAACTCTTGCTAGCAATATCGTATACATATCTCAGCATCAACAACAGTCGTAACGCACTATTACTAACATTTCTCAATATGTGAAGCAGTTCAGAGGCAAAATGTACAATCAAGGAAAACAAAAATATGCAAAAATCCCTATCGGGGACTTGGCAATCAGTTACTGCCCCTTACTGATACCTAAAGAGTCTCTCCTTGTCAACATACTTTCACATCTCCAGGGTTCAAACGATAACGAGGCGATTCACTCACGTCGTCGTAGATAAACTGTCTTGAAGGGTTTACATACCTTCAACATCTCCAAGATTCAAACGATAATGAAAACAGACGGTTCACAACCCGCCATCGTTGACAAACGGCCTTGAAGGGTTTCCCTATCTTCTTCAAGATCTCCGAGCTTCAAACGATAAAACAAACAGACGGTTCACACCCGCCATGGCAGATAAACTGACTTGAAGGGTTTCCATACCTTCTTCAAGATCTCCAAGCTTCAAACGATAAAGAAAACAGACGGTTCACACCCGCCATCGCAGATAAACTGACTTGAAGGGTTTCCATACCTTCTTCAAGATCTCCAAGCTTCAAACGATAAAGAAAACAAACGGTTCACTCACCCGCCATCGTAGATAAACTGACTTGAAGAGTTCCCATGCCTTCTTCAAGATCTCCAAGATTCAAACGACAAAATTATGTTTAAAAACTAACATAACCGATCCCCACACTTTCACACGTCTGTGGTCGCCATGGCACGACCTCCACACGTCGCCCGGACCGTCAACTGGTGCAGCTGTTATCTGGGGGAGCTGCGTGAAGTGAACTCTCTCCCTTATTTATAGATCGGAGGTTTTTGCACCCGACACTATCCTCAAGCGAGTCGTGTGTATCATTTCACGCTCGGAAACAACCTTAAAAATCACGCCCCCCCCCCCCCCTTATCGAGTTTACACCTAGACTCGTGGCGGCACAAGGCCACCAACGTTATTCGTGACACTTGGTAAGAACTGTAGCGTTTCCAATGACAGCAAACGAGGAAACAGTGTCCCGCCCAGTGAGGACATGAATTGTAAAGCTGTTCAGCATGATGGCTTCGGGGATGCTGACAACCAATATTAACGGACATGACATTACTGGTTGGCAATAATACCTTCATGAAAGGTACTATACTGACCAGACTTCCGTGCATTTCCACGTGCAGGGTGTTAGCGAAATATGGCAGTACGTCTGTGTCATCTGAGTTGACTTTAATGTTATGATGTCCATAACTGATTTCCTGAATGAAGTGATATACCACAATAACGCCAACTTTCTCGTGATTGATAGATGTGTGCTGAATTCCACCTCCCAGTTGTACTGGTTGTGGATCTGGGCCTATGACAATGCGATGTGTAATCACTGAACGCTACAGAGAGCTCACCTGGCTAATAGCCATCCGTCTGGTTTGTTCTTCGAACGGAGTAACGGTGAGAACAAGGGTCAGCTGGGGACGCGGCGGCCCTTCGTAGCGTTAACGAAAAAGACGATTGAGTCCTCTCTGGATGGGGGGGGGGGGGGAGGGAACATGCAGCAGGACTTTCTACTTAGTTTGAAACACTGATCGAAAATCACATACAGAATACGTGCATTCTCATCACGAAGTACAAGTCCCTTCACGGCTGAAGTGATAGAATCAGACGCTTTGTTTGGGGAAACTGGTCCTGGCATGGGTCCACAGGCAGCAAGGATGTCTACATCTGAAGCCCCATGGTGAAATTTTCAGTAGAAATATTACACACTTTGTTTCAACATTGTCTTGCTGGTATATTGTATTTCCACCATTTGACCAAGGAGAAATGACGACAGTGAGTGAGTTGTAATGAGAACAACTTCTATACTAGGCTACAAACGCGTGCACGGTTGAATTCAGGATCACTATTTAGCTCAAGAGACGAAGCTATATCCCTGGCCATACCGTGAATCGCACTATAATGTGTTCTCACAATTTCAGATGACAATTCTCTTTAGTCCGATATTCTACACACTCTATGCAAAAATTTCATTTTTTTTTTACTACCGATGAAGGAAAAGTGCAATCTTTCAACTATATTTAGAGCTAAAAACGTAAGAAGATAAGCAATGCATTTGAAGAAATTTGTTTTCTCCCTCCTGTAAATCTGTCCCTTGCAATTATGCAGTTTCACATGTGGTTACATAACTTGGGCACCGATAGTTTTATCAGTTTTCTGCTGAAGCCTTGGGAAAAGGGGGGGGGGCATTTAGGTCGTTTCAATGAAAAGATCTGACCAAATGCTATGCCACACACCAACTTACGATGCACAGCATGTCCCCTGGAAAGAAACCTCTCAAGGAGGACAGGATGAAGCCGTGTACGAAAGGCAGGTAATACAGTCCGCAGTGTACGTAGCTGAGAAAAAATATGGCAGCATCCTCCCGCTGCAATTAAATGAAAAGGCCAGTCATCTTCGCTATCTCTTCCCCCCACCCCCACCCCCTCTTTTCTGCCAGTACAAAAATAGTCATGATAGACAGTCACTGCGAAGCAGTTGTCCACGATTGCGCCGTTCGTTGACTACCCAGTTTTCTGTTCGCGCATGTAAAGGGTCCACCATCTTGCGAATTTAGTGAATTTGATGGTGACTCTTGATCTCAAGAGGTCTTTAACGACTGATCACAGTGCCCAGCTCGCCGCAGGTTGGTCAGTTAGTTTACCGCCCTCCTGTCAGCTGGAATTGTACCTCATTCAATATTTCCCAAGATCGAACAGTATCGTATGCAGGATCATCGATATTCGGCATCGATATTGTGACGTCACAAGATGTAACATCAAAAGATCGCTAATGTTGCAGTACCGTGGGTGTCTAGTATCGGTGCTTACGAAGGCTTGGTTACTAATGATAGCGAAACATTTTGGCCTCTCATAAAAAAACCTCGGCGGACATAATTTGGCATCAAACTGAACCGAGATCAGTAACTATCTGACAACCTAATTCAGCAATAATAATAATAATAGTTCGTCCATCAGGTATGATGATGACCTTAACAACACCAGAGGAATAAAGAACAGAAATTGTTGAGAATTTCAACACATGGACAATAAAGAGAACTAAACGACACAGAGGACAGAATGGAAAGACTGTTCTTTCATGACTTATGGCTTCTCATGTGACTGATAA
Source organism: Onchidella celtica (assembly GCA_963931925.1). Taxonomy (NCBI): domain Eukaryota; kingdom Metazoa; phylum Mollusca; class Gastropoda; order Systellommatophora; family Onchidiidae; genus Onchidella; species Onchidella celtica. Next base: position 17,164,765 of record OZ007578.1, on the reverse strand, counting down.
GTCCTATTTTTGCCCTGCAGACCCTTCCGCATAAATGACAAGAGTGCTCCGTTGGTTCAGTACCACTGGGCCTTTTCTTGCGCCGTTCTCTTTTTTTGATAGCCTGCTGGACTCTGTCAGCTTCCCATGCTTTGCTGCCTCTGGTAAGGGCCGCCCTCCAATTTGCACGATCAAGCGAGAGCTTTTCCCACTCACTCACATCAATGGCAAAGGCCTTCAGTGATTGCTTGAGAGTGTCTTTGTAACGTCTCTTTGGGGCCCCAACATTCCTCGTTCCATTGGAGAGCTCAGAGAAGAAGATTTGCTTAGGGAGTCTGGAGTCGGGCATTCTGACAACATGTCCTGCCCAACGTAGCTGAATTTTTTTCAGGTGGCAGAAGATGCTCAATTCCTTGGCACGATTGAGGACCTCAGTGTCTGGAATTTTATCCTGCCATTTGATCCTTAGGATCTTTCTAAGGCAGGCCAGATGAAAGTGATTTAGCTTTCTGGCATGCGATTGGTACACTGTCCAGGTTTCAGCCCCATAGAGTAGGGTGGGAAGGACCACAGCATTGTACACTTTCAGCTTAGTGTCTGTGCGAATGCCGGCAACATCCCACACTCTCTTTCGAAGCCTGCCAAATGCAGAGCTGGCTTTGCTGATTCTTGAGAGAATTTCAGTATCAACACGAGCCGCGGAAGACAGTGTACTGCCAAGATAGGTGAAGTTCTCCGACACCTTCAGAAGACTGTCATGGACTTTGATATTTGGGGTCACAGGATACTTGTCGTCTGGAGAAGGCTGATGGAGCACTTCCGTCTTCTTTGTGCTTATTGTGAGGCCAAAGTTGTCACAGGCACTAGAGAACTTATCAACACAGTTTTGCATGCTATCCTCATCGTGTGCCAGAAGTGCACAATCATCAGCAAATAGTAGGTCACAGACTTGAGTACTTTTGGTTTTGGTTTTTGCCTGAAGTCTCCTGAGGTTGAATAGACTGCCATCAGTTCGGTACTTGATGCTTACCCCTTGAGGAGAAGAGCTAAAGGCTTCTTGTAGCATTGCCGAGAACATGATGCTGTTGGGGCTAAGACACAACCCTGTTTTACCCCATTTTTTACCCCACACACACAAATTCAGCAATAACATTTTCTATATGCCCAATTGCTAGGCTCAGATAGCCTTACGTAGAAGCCACACTTGAACTATATTGCATCAAGTTGAGAACATTTTGTTGTTAAGAGGTAACAATGGCACAGAGAACACCCAAAAGGAAACTATATGGTAACAGATTGGTGAAACTACAGAAATTTATCACAGTGATATTGGTTGTTCTTGGTACTCAGAATGGCGGAGCAGGAGAAATGAGTACTATATTCCTTATCTATATAATAAAGCTACAACAAAACCCCTAATAGTCCTATGGACTAGGAAACTACGCAACGCACCGACCTGAAATTTGGCACAAAGAATTATGGGATAGCGAACATTGTTCCTCTCGCTATACACAAACAAAACCGTTTGTTATTTCTGAGTTAATCGGTAAATGCGGTTATAATTAAAGACTAAATTCACGAGAGCGTTTGATCCGAAATTTACGATCAATAAGATATTGATGTAAGTTTCTAATAATAGCCCACTTCCGCCTACACATGACGTTATCACTTCCTGCGACGTGTTCACTAACAAACAAACTAACCCGTGCGCAAATCATTGCCATTTGACGGATGCTGACGGGATGCGCAGGATGTCAACGCGCAAATATCTAAAAACAAACAAACAAACAAAAATAAAATAAAGCTAAAGGAACAGGCAAAATGAAGCAGGTCCAGAATAATCACCCAGAACTGAAACTGATAAATCGATTTATCCCGGGCAGGGCCGGGCAACTCAGCTAGTGTACAAAAAAATGTTAGGACGTTTGGAAATTCTAAATCTATATTCTTGGGGGAATAATGTTACAATTAGCAAATTAAAAAATGTTTGTAGCATCTTTCTAAGACATCTGAGGCAAAAAACATTTAGATAGAACCATATTAGTCACTATAAACATGGATCCGAAACGATTTATTCGAAATTTTCAGATTTTTTAATGGGTACAGAGTTCTGGATCCATGATATGCAGAATAATGAAAAAAAACAACAACATCTGAAGCCTTCAGTTCCTGGCCTGTCTATCTGAGAGTTAGTGTGTAGTGTATCAAAGCTTTTGGTAGAAAACCAAGAAAGTAGTGAATATTTTCTTACCCCACCCCCACTGAGGACAAAATCGCATCTACATTGGTAGTGTCACCCTTTAGCCAAATATATCCGGCAGTTTCTTACGCCCAAGGAATCAGTTTAAATGAAAATACAACAAACAAGAGTATATTTTTTAGTGCAAGGTTCAACGCTTATTTGAAGAGATAGAGCAAGTTGGCCACCCTACTAGTATCTAGTTCTGTCTTTGAGATTGAAAGTTGGGGAAACTTAAATTACAGCATAGAGCCCTTACACACACATCGACTTTTCGCCGTCCGCCGTGGACGGCACGGCGCCGTGCACTGAAATAACCACTACAGTCTATGGCCACGTTCATACACATCGACCACGGCATCTCGCCGTGTACGACCGCCGTGATTAGGACGGCGCATATTTCATTCCGACACGACGCCGTGCCGTATACGGCGTTGAAATATACACTGGAGTCTATGAGTGTGTTCATACTTGTCGACTTCCCGCCGTCGCCGTCGCAGTTCCCGCACACACACTTCCTATCTAAACACATGATTTCAGCACTTTTCCTATCATGGAGGACATAGACACTGAACTCTTGATAACTTTAGTACATGATAGACCTGTTCTTTGGGACAAAAGTCTGGAAATTTACATATAAAGCCAATGTGAGACTTTGTACATTTAAGCCACCCACACACGTTCAAGACTGGCTTACAGCCTCACCCAAATCCTGTAAAAAACTGAACGTGTGTGGGCGATTTCATGCAGCCGGGCTGTGGGCCAGAACTTAAGCCAAAATATCATGAGGTGCCTGAAAAATTATGTAAAGCCAATGGCTTGACTCGGTAAACTCAAAATTAAACGAACATGAAAATCTTCTTTTGGCCATTTTGATGACAAAATCGGGAAAAGCAGTACATTTACCATCGATTTGATACCAAACACCATTCTCGTACGATGGATAGAACGGTTTTTATAAATTACTGACTTTCATCAATTCTCGCACCCCTCTGTCTCTCTCTCTCTCTCTCTCTCTCACATACGCTCGCTCGCTCTGCATGTGTGTGTTTGGTGGGGATAAAAAGAGAGTTGGAAAGAGAGATAGAGATTTTTTTCTCTCTCTCAACATGCTCGTCCCCGCGAAAACGACCGTGAAGGGGTGCCGATAACCAAAGTCAACTCATTGTATTGTTGTTACCTTTTCATTCTACTCATATATAATCTTCGTAACATACATAAGACATGTCTCGATAATTTTATGTGTTAATAAGTCAGTGGCTTTGTTAAATGAATGATTCAATCCGATCAATAAAGTGATTTTTAAAAATCTTGTCCTGTCTCATAAAAAAAAAAATATATATATAAACCAAGGCACCAATGAAATATAGCTGATAGATACAATATATTCCACCGGCTAGCCAGGGGTCCCCAAATCCCAATCCTTTGACCGGTACCACCGGTCAGTGGATCATTAAATTTGGCAGGCTACCGGGGTGCAAACCAAAAAAATTGTGATTAAAAATATTTATTTTTCTATCATTAGTGTCTACCCAATCCGCAGAAAAATTTCATGCATGAAACCGGTCCTTGGGACAAAAAAGGTTGGGGACCGTTGGGCTAGATGGTCCAACGGTTAGAACCGCCATACGGGAACCGGAAGATTGGGGGGGGGGGGGGGGTTTCGAACCCCTGTCGGGTGACACCTAAGACTTAAAAACTGGTGATCCAGTGGCTTGTCTCGCCTCATAATCAAAGTGCAGGGATTGGCCGTGTCGGTGCCAGTATACTGTGATTGGGAGGGATATGTGAGTTCTGCTACACTTCGTATCTCTGTGTGGCGGCACATGCTCGTAGAATTGTCCAAATCAGCAACCTCACTTAAATAACCAAATTGTGTTGAAAGTGAGGTTAAACCCAAAACCCAATGTACTTTGCAAGGTAAGTATAAATTGGTGTCTCTGGTGTCAGTCCACCTAAAGCTTGAGGTGAGATGCAGGTTGAACATTTCAGGTCTTCATATGACCTTCCTGTGGCCAAAAACCTCGAGGTTGCTGTCAGTCGTTCATGGGGGGACACTGCTGTCCTCATCACTGTATTTTCCCTCTCGATCAACGGTGTTACAAGTTCCAAGAGTTTTAAATACGCGTCCTCGTCCATTCGAAAATAATTACGAAAATCACTTGGATAAAACCTCAACTCATTCATTAAATTGATGCGAGTGTGCGTCGTTCGATCCAACAGCCACTGTTTGACGTAGTATCGTTTTTTGGTGCTCAATTTCCGTTTCCGGATGTCTGAATACATTATGATTCCACACAGAGCCTGTTGTTAGTTGTGAGACATTGTGAATGGGCTATGGTCCAAACGAAGTGATCAAACTGTTTTCAAGTGTTTTGAGTGTCAATGAAACATCTATTCTGTTTCCGCACCTCTGTGTGCAATCAGTTCTCGTAGTGGCGGGAAAAATTTCATAGAGCCTGGCCGCAACGTGTGTGTGCAAAGTTCAAATTAAAATCTGTTCGTGAAGCCCGGATTTAGGCGAGGCTGTGAGCCGGGCTTGAACGTGTATGGGGGCCTTTAGGGGGTGAATCCATTGAGTTCTTCGGCATCGTTTTTTTTTTTTTTTTCGGATACAAATAATGTAAGTACCCCAGTTCCACACGACTGTGTGATAAACTAAACACAAATGATGGGCTAAAGCCAATGATAATTAACGCCGTCCATAACACGGCTAAAAATAAGTCGATGTGTGTGAACGAAGACGCCGTGTCGATCACGGCGCGTCGTACACGGCGGACGGCGTTTGGTCGATGTGTATGAAAGAGGCCATACGCTCGCATTGTTCAGTTTGGGTGCGCAGTCGTGTTCACTGCGTTTGGATGGAGATGATTTTACAATGCAATTTGGGGGATAATATTTATTTACTATTTATTTACTAGTACCCGACGTTGCCTGAGATAAAACTCTTTATTAGTTTCCGTTATGGATAGTTATAATAGACGATAATAATGATGGGACCTGCTTCACCCTTTAAGGTTTTTGGTGTTGTTGTTTGTTTGCTAATTGCCTGTTTTTCAACAAGTATTATTGTATTTCCCTTGTGCGTTAATGCTTTTTTTTTATGCACTCCATCAGCATTCGAGCCGAAGATTGTCATGCAATGGCAATGATTTGCATATCGGTAGGAAATGATGGCATTCGTGGAAAAGACAGGATTGGGGGGGAGGGGGGGGGGGGTGGCGAAATCAGCAAACTCAGAAAAATACTTGTCCATCATTTCAAATCCGCAAACCTGAAACAGAACATTCGGCAGGTCGGAAGGAAGTCACTTTCAAAAGTTGACACAAATCCGAGCCGTATGAGCGGCGGTAGAACTTGTTAAAAGTTGGGCCTTTTTAATTTTTCCTGTACACTAAATTTTTTTTTTCTTGTCCCCACAATTGCTCGCTTTCCTTTCTAAACAACTGATGTACAGCTTGGATCAGTGCGTTGGCATCAGATTCGCAATACACATGCAGGGCAACCTATACATCGCCACTATATCAATGAATGGATCATGAGAGAAAAACACATTTTAGCAATTCAGTGCCCATCATTGATGAAAGATTTTACCAAATCCCAAAAATGAACATAACTATGGTATCATAGCCTATGAAGACATGGTCTTGGAAACACATGTACATGCAGTGACATGCATCTGACCACATCGGGTAATGCGTACCGGGTAATAATTTTGTTTGTGAGCGGAACCAACTACCATCCACACTTCTTTTACTTTTTATGCAATGAAAAGGGTGAAAATCGCAGTAACATCTGTATCAATTGTCTCCACAATGATTCTTATCTTCGGTAACTATTCTCAGCTGTATGGTCTGCGAGGAGAGTTATGCATGTATCTGCTTATTGATGGTTACTGTGCAACATATCGTATCTTTAGATCCTCCGCGAATAACGAGCTCCATATCCTCGCTTTACGTTTTTGCCATGAGCTGTCTATAAAATGGCAAGTCCTTCTCTTTTCTCATCTAAAGTGACATACTATCTCCATGACTTCGGCAGATGGGTGTTAGGGGATTTGATACCTCCACTTTTACGTGCCCATTTGACGAAGACTTTGACTGAAGTTTTGCCAAAGAATCTGTCAAATACCACATTTAGACGAGTCAATGTGCCAAAGAAATATTGAGGTGCAGATCTGTTGAAAACACTAGCACAAACGTCAGATGCTCTGCAATTCGTGGGTTCCTCGTAAAGTGATGATTTGAATAACAGCACGCCGGTCTTCAGTGTGGCGCGTCTGGGATGGGAGAGTGACATTAAGTGACATTCTTTTCAAAAAGATGTGTGCGTTCTGCTCTTTGTTATCAAATTAATGTACCAGACGGGTCACATGACGGCTTATGGCATAGAACATTTGTCCTGTCAGTCTCTAGATGAGATTTTCATCTGCTTTCACGACTTTTAAAAAACTGTCTCTCATTATGATGGTGGACTTGAACAAAGACTGAAAGAGGCAAACGTTTTCGAATTATGTTTCATCTTATTAGTATAAAGTTATTAAGTTAATGGTGTAGAGATCATAAAGATAAACTTCATTTTCAATGGAGGTTTACGACCACTTGCGAACTGCCCTTCTTAACTTAAGTAACGACTTTCCAGTGCGTGAACTGGTGGAAGTCAGTGTCCCCTATCCTCACCCGACAATAACTAGAACTCCAAATAAACTTCTGGCACCCTTCATCCGCTCGGTTTGACATAGGCCTACCCATGAAAGTCACAGAATTTTGCTGCTTCCGACGGACAAATGAGGCAGTGTTGAACCTTTCCCCTCTCATGATGATATACCATACTATGTGGAAGTTTCAGGCATTATGCCACTGCGCTTTGCCCCGCGCAATTGCTGGAATATGTGCCCTGAAGTAAAAGTGCATTAGAATCTTTGTGTGACCTATCGTGTGTAGATCATAGATAGAAAATCAGGATGTGTGAAAGCATGCAGTCGTTTGCAGAAATGCCATTCAATACTGAAGTTCTCGTCTCTGTCAATCTACTCTCCCCAGTTACCTTCCCCATCTTTCCCGACCTACTCTGAACAGAGAACGATTTGAGATTGTTCATCCTGACATAATACAATCTCTGAAGTTTGTGACAAAGTCATGTTAATTTTTACTTGCAATGACCGGTATTAGATCCATTCTGAATATAAAAAAAATACAATAATACCAGATTATTAGACAATTTTTGGTACAATGAGGACAAAATATTGCACGGCCTGAACATGCCCGGTGTTGCAAGAACGCTGGCAGTGAAACAAATCTCCTAACATGGCTGTAACAGCTGAGGTTGTTCTAGCACGTTATAGTAGGGGGGAGTTAGTTGATCTAACTACAACCCTTTAGAAAACGAAACTATTACAGCTGTAAAATAAATAAACACGAGATCCGACGATAGATTAAATAATACTAAAGTTTAATAACTGTATAGTGAACAATAAATTACTAGGAAGACGCCAGCGAAACTAAATATCTACGCCACACAAAAGGAAACTCACTTACTCACCCCACCAACCACTCACACAGGTCTATATATATAAACATTCCTACAGAAAGTTCCCGAAATAAACGTTACCTTTGCCCTCGCACAAACTAACCAATCACGCATCAATACGTCATCAGGTTACATCACTCAAGGCCAAATCTGGCGTAAACATCCTTCTCCACAGTGTTATCGAATGTTCGGGAACATACTAATATTTACTGAACGAGTCAAAACACCTGACAACAAGCGAGCGAGGAAAAAAACTACTCACTAGAAAAGAAGGTCAGGTCACGGAGTACAGTACACTCTGGCGGTTGTCAAATGAACACATGCTCACCAGTGTAACAAGAAAACGGGGGAGGGCAAGGGATAGCTTGCAGATGCTACAATGGCTGAATCCACGAGGCGCGGTTACTTGGAAACATTTGAGAAAGTAATAGGCCCTACACCGGATCAACCGGTCTTCCATACTTGTTTTTTTATTATTTTATAAGCATTATTTTTGCCGCTCCCTGGTGAGCAGAGTAGTCCGACTATCATTTTTGAAACGTTCACTCACAAAGTCTAGATCTAAGTGGTTTATGTTTTGTAATACATGGAAATGGTGATTGTTATCGTTTAAAGATGCATAGTGATAAACTGTAATTACATGTTTCACATGAAAGAAAGCGAAATATTTTGTTTAAAGGTGTATGTTATGAGGTATTCAGCTACACTACAAGATAAATTAGAAGTCACCGGCTGATAGCAGTATATTCAACTGAAGTATGATACATGTATATGCATGTAGCCTACCAGTAAAACTAATAAGATAACACAACAGGCAATTTCTTTCTCTTTCTGTAGAAAGGTCACAAAATGTCTGTAATGGCTCTGACGTAGGCTGGAAATAACCAGTCCAATCTACATAGATAAGATAAGATAAGATAAGATAAATTTTATTCGTCCTTGTACAAGGAAATTTGTTTTGATCATTGAATACATAACTATACAGTTACAGAAACAGAAATTATGATATATAGCGCGCGCACACGCAAACGCACACACACACGCGCGCGCGCGCACACACACAGGCACACACACAAATATATATATATATACACACTAATAAATAAACAAAATTAACAGTGCACACAATATGCTTCCGTTACTAAAACACAGTCATTGACCTGACACGCAAGACACAATTCAACTGTACACAGATTACGATCAAGATGACGACATTATTGTAACATCCTGGTTGATGCTGGAATAAACGATTTAAAGTAGCGCTCAGTTTTAGTTCTCCATGACAACAGCCTTAAACTTCTTACAGATCTTTTGCATTCTTTGTTCAGGGGATGTTGGGGGTCATTTATAATATTATTAGTTTTTTTAATACATGCACCAGTGTACATCTCGTCAAAATATGGCAGATCACAGTCACAAATTTTTTAGGCTTTTTAAAATTAAAATATTGATCTTATTTTCATCTTTTGTAAGATGTTTCCTCCTCAACAGACAACTCCATACAATAAAACGCTCTGAACAGCCATGGTATAAAATATTTTCAGAATGCTTTTGCTAACTTTTAAAGAGCGGAGCTTTCTGAGGAAATACATGCGCTGGTTGGCTTTCTTGTATGCATGAGCCTATATGTTACCTCTACATCACCTCTATACTTCAGTAAACTGTCTGTAGGGGTTCTTACAGAGATTTAAAAATATTTAGACTAAATGTTCAAATTTAGTAGCGTAGAACTATATTCCTTATTGTCTTGCTACAATGGTAATATTTCCTATCAAACAAATTTGAAAACAAAAATGAACTTGTGAAAGTTTCTTTTCAATGTTGTTAAACAGATTAAAACCGGAACGGAACCAATAATTAGGATGAGGGTGTAATTGTCACCAACTACGATTGCCCTCCCATCCGATAACATTAAAAAGCAAGAATTCCCCAAATCGAAGGATGGTCAACGAATCGAGTTTGCCGCAGAGGTGTCAGGTGAAGTAAAAAATCGACCCGGTACTTTTTGCGGTGCAACAGTTCAGGCTATTGTGTGGATAGGAAACGTTTCTCCACATTGTCCCCTATCGATTCATGCTGGATGGCCGCTTATAACATTCCGATGTTGTCCTTTTGATTTAGAGACGACTTTTCCACCTTGACTATCTGACTAGTAGGCTTCCGGCCTCTGGAGCGTATAATTATATATGTCACCCAGAATTTGGATTCCAATCTGCCCTAGGAGAGATTAGAATTCCATTCTCCACTTGGATTTATTCAGTGCAAATGAGAATTCCAATTTACCCTAAGACAGATTGGAATTCTAATTTCCGCTAGTGGAATTCCAAATCCCCCTGGATTCTAATTCCCACGGTGGGGTGGGGGTGGGGGGCGGGGGCAGAAGCAAAGTTCCGATCTGTATAGCCTATAATTCGCTGAAGCTATCCGATCCAAACTGCTAGACTAAAAATACAACAACAACAAACAAACAAACCAAAAAACAACCTAATTCTGATACTTTAATCGTCACATTAAGATACATTATATATTATTTAGAATTATCACTTTCAACGCTGAGAGGCATTAATTTTAATATTTGCAGTAAAAGCATAATATTGTGAAAGTTAATTTTATTCTAAAGATGAAGGCTTTATCAAGTTTTGCAAATAGTCTCCAGTCAACATGAAAGGGCCAACAAGATGGAACATGAATGGCTATATAATTAGATTCACTGTCATCCATCCAGCTCTCCACTAGGGCCACTGAGAACAACGAGATACAGCATGACCAAGAGCCTGACACTTACTGCAGAGCCAATAAAATGATACTTATGAAGTGGGAAGAGAGAGAGAGAGAGAGAGAGAGAGAGAGAGAGAGAGAGAGAGAGAGAGAGAGAGAGAGAGAGAGAGAGAGAGAGAGAGAGAGAGAGAGAGAGAGAGAGAGAGAGAGAGAGAGAGAGAGAGAGAGAGAGAGAGAGAGAGAGAGAGAGAGAGAGAGAGAGAGAGAGAGAGGGGAGGGGATAAAAAAAATGATAATACAAAATTATATAATTATCATAAAATAAATAATGAAAATTATTTTTATCATTACCAACACCTTCTTCAAATTGAATGTCAGGTCGGCATAGCTGCTATTGCATGACAGTGTGCAATACTACCTGGTACTGTCCGCACTGCCTTGTGTGTGACTCGGGAGTGTCAAAGGCTAGGGGAGAAAACCCTGAGGAAAAACCGCACTGCCTTGTGTGTGACTCGGGAGAGTTAAAGGTAAGGGAGTAAACCCAAACAAAATCCGGTGGGACGGACCCCAAGGCAGTTGGTGGGGAGGTCTGTTCCAATCCATCCTCTGGCATCCCCTGCAGCTCTATGCGATTCCAAACGTATTGGCTATGCCTTTCCTTTGGATTAAATCTGTGGAGAAGAGAGGGGGTCTGTGCAAAATGGGCTAGGCACAGGTCCCATACTTTTTGCCCAGGCTAATGCAGCATACAGAGGGAGAACACTGCCAACCTGGGCAAATACAGTGTACAAAACCCATGCCCAACAAGCTCTCACAGCTCTATGTCAACACGGAGATGTCACTCTGTCATGGGTAATGCTCTCACAGCTCTATGTCAACACGGAGATGTCACTCTGTCATGGGTAATGCTCTCACAGCTCTATGTCAACACGGAGATGTCACTCTGTCATGGGTAATGCCATGAAAACAACAAGGGGAGGGGCAGTTACAGGTTTTAAGTTTTCCCAAATTGGCGAAGGGGAAGGCGCCAGGGGCCTCTTCTATCGGTGGGAGTTGTCACAAATCCCAGACTGGGAGATGTAATAAGTTATGACAGGACAACAATCACGAACAAACAAGTTAACACTTAACAGAACAATCCATCAGACTCACACATTTATTAAACATAATTATACAGATAATAGCGCAATTACATACATTATATTATTGAAGTCAACTGCCGTACAACGGCCTTATTCTCACACACACTCTCCCTCGGATCCACAATCCGGTAGTTACTCCTAAAGGCACTTCGGCCTCAGCCTCTCCCCTCAGGGTCTTAATAGCACATTAATAATTTACTGGCACCGCAGTCTCTCAATATCACCTTCCTATTGTCATACACCTTAGCATTCCCCTAGCACCTCAGCAGGGCAATAACACATTATCATTTCAATAGACATTATCATTTCAATAGTACATTCTCCCCTCAACATGGCAATAGTGCATTATCACATTCACGCTCATATCTACGTCCCTGTCCGTGGCCTGACTGCCACGACTTTATGTGCCTCTACTGTCCTGCACTGACAGCCTCACTTCTGGCCTATGTGTGGCCTCCGGCCCTATGCTGGCCTATCCCCTGTGCTCATCGAGGTGGCTCTGCGGCCCGTCCTCGACACCTACAAGAATAACATTACATTGGTATAATACCCTACCATTTCTATTCACTCCACCTCTCCTTACAACCCACGAAGCGTACACACACTAGTTCACCTTTCACTCACCACACATCTTACGGTAACACACCTCCATCGGAGTACACACTACTCACTCGCGCTACAAATCCATGAACTCACTTTCATCTATCGCTCATGGCGCACATTGCTATATCCAATATCAAGGACTTCCACATTCCTCACATATACTTATTTACATCATGGTAATAGACGAATATAATATACTACATCAATCATAATAATCAATCAACGTTCTACGTACCAGTCATCACTGGAAAGACTCTCTCACTAGTCTTCTCGACTGCTCCCCTTATGTCCGCCCGATGGGCTCTTATTAGCGTCCGTTCCGTAGGACCTTCTAACTTGCAGTGATAGTAATACAGCGCTTTCGCCTCATTCAGACCCTCCCACTACTCACAACAGCACGCTTAACTTACTTGTCTACTGAGCCCTTCTTACTCTACACCCGCTCTGTAGCAATCCCCTTAATTGCACTCACTCCACTCGTGACAGGAGTGACTATTTAGTTACACTGGTCAGCTACCGCCCGCCTTAAGCTGAGCAGCCCTCAGCCAGTTGGGTGCCGACTCGCCACATCTGCCTGCCTCATTGGGTACATGGGGATAGATCAAAAATCGAAAAGTTGATGTAAATGATGTACCTCGCTCAAAACGAAAAAACCAAATAAAAATTAGCACTTGGAACGTTAGGACCATGTGCCCTGGACTTGACCAAAACATCGATATGACAAAAAACGACTCACTAAGAAAAACTGCAATAATAGACAAAGAATTGCTTAGGCTGAAAGTGGACATCGCAGCTTTACAAGAAACCAGACTGGCAGATACTGGCACACTCAAAGAGCAACACTACACATTTTTTTGGAAAGGACTTGACTCGAACCAACCTCGTCGTCATGGGGTTGGCTTTGCCATCAACAATCGCCTGCTCAGTTCCATCAACACACCCACTGGAAAGTCTGAAAGACTCATTTCCCTAAGATTACGCACAAAAACTGGTCACACCAACATAATCTGTGTTTACGCACCAACGCTTATGTCATCAGCAGACGATAAGGACCAGTTCTACAACATGCTATTAAACGAAATGTATGCCACCATTCCGAAAAACGAATCAGTAGTTCTCTTAGGAGACTTCAACGCAAGAGTTGGCGCGGACCATCAGTCTTGGCCTGTCTGCCTAGGACTCCACGGCATAGGCAAAATTAACGAAAATGGACAGCGTCTCCTGGAATTCTGTTCACAAAATGACTTGTGCATTACCAACACCTTCTTCAAATTGAATGACTCAAAGAAAGTTACGTGGCAACACCCAAGATCAGGACATTGGCATCAATTGGACTTGATTATCACCAAAAGGAAAGATCTGAACACGGTTAAATCAACAAGGAGCTTCCACAGCGCTGACTGTGATACAGACCACGCCCTTGTGATCAGCAAAATGCAAACAAAGCCAATGAGAATATTTAAGAGCATCACGAAACGACACCCCAAATTAAACATTACAAAAGCAAAACAAGAAGACTGTAAGAACGCTTTCATAAGAGAATTTAGTAACATCCCGGTAAATGATATGGAATCACCAAGCGTGGATGAAACATGGAACACAATTAAGACCAACATATATAACAGTGCCTCAACAGCTTATGGTACAAAGCCATCTTTCAGACATGATTGGGTTGAAGAAAACTCCACCACACTTCTTCCCCTGTTAGAAGAAAAGAGGAAAATGATGCTGTAACAGTTGATGCAAATTTCAGCACGTTATGATGGGGAGAGTCAGATGAACTGATCGTCTACCCCTTAAAAAAACGAAACTGTCTCGAACTGTTGTAGAAATAAATAACAGGATCCGATGAACAATTAATACTAACTTTAATAACTGTAAACACGAGCTGATATCCACAAGTTACTTACACCTAGCAGGGAAGGCACTATAATATATCTGACCACGACTAGATTTACACCTACGACCTGCATCCATGGTTTGCACACACTATCCTACTCGCCTGGCCCTCCTTATATATATTCTGTCCAGGAACGTTCAGGAAGCGGCTTTACCGCCCCATAAGCACGAGACAGACCTAGATCGTTCGGGACACATACAGGCCACCCAATCGTACACAGACACGTCACAGCATTACATCACTCAAGGTCGACCTAGCGTAATCTCGGACACTGCAGTATCTTCCAGACGCTTCTAGATTTTCTACAGTGAGACAAACAAGCCACACAGCGACATCAAAGGGAAATACCGGCCTTGCTGGCGAGAGGGGGGGAAGGAAGGTCGCCGAGTGAGACGCGTCATGCAGGGGGAAGAAAAATATCGATCGTTCAACTAGTGGGACGCTACACAACTCCCCAATTTAAGTTGAACATTCTTCAACTATCTACATCATAAAGCGTCTACACTATCATAAAATACGTATCGTTTCCAATCTTACAATAGACATTGCTAATACTGTACTAGGTGCCTTCCCAATATCCTAAGTACAATACAATAACCATAGTATCCTTGTAACACTAATACAATCTCATTACAATATCATTGCAGTACCATTACAAAATCCTGGTTAACAGTAGACCTACTATTATAAACAATACAATACCACCACTGTGGTGAAACGATGGTCAATGATACTATTAAAAATCATACCATGGTGAAACGATGGCCATCGAGTACAAAATGCTTCGTGCACGAACCATAGCACATAAACGTTATGCATAACAATGATTGTCCTAAAAACCAAATGCATAAACTCATAGATACAATGGCAAAAAATACCAATACATATCGACCACTGATCAGGGCCTAACTTCATCATATCAGATCAAACAAATTATAACAAAGCAATACCGATACTGCCCAAGCTTAGGCCACTCGTAAATTACATCAATACAACGTACAAAATCTCTGCTTGCTCGCAGTTCCCATTTGGGTTACAGTCTTCAAAAATTACATTGTCCCATTGGTAACAAATAATGAAAACATCAAAATATGACTAATACATAGTGGCTCTCTGCCGGCCAATAATTCAATACTCATTCAGATATACCGCTACAGTACAATACATTCAACCCAAAAACTTATCTAACAGGCAAAACTCTGGGTTACAATACATCTCACTGAGCTTGTACCATTCAAAACACTCTACTCAGGAAGTCGGCGCCGACATTTTCCTTGCCCTTGACATACCTAATCCTGAATCTATATGACTGTAAAAATAGGCTCCATCGTAATAGCTTTGGGCTGTCAAATCTGGCAGAATTCAAATACTCTAATGACCTATGGTCAGTCTGGAGCACAAACTCCTTACCATACAAATACAAAGTAAACTTCTTTACCGCCCAAACGATGGCTAGGCATTCTCGCTCTGAGACTGAATATTTCGTCTCACGAGGCAATAGCTTACGACTGGCGTATGCCACAGGATAAAACTTTCCCTCATATTCTTGCATAAGAGCAGCACCCAACCCGCGATCTGATGCATCAGTTGCTAAGACAAATTCTTTTGAAAAATCTGGCAAACATAACACGGGTTTGGAAACAATGGCATTCTTCAGAGAAGTGTACGCTTTCTCCTGCACTTCTTCCCACTGAAGTACATTGGGCTGACCCTTTCTAAGCAAATCAGACAGTGGTGCTGCAATCGCTGCAAAGTTAGGTACAAATTCTTGGTAATATCCCACCAGTCCTAAAAATGCTTTCACTTCCTTTTTAGTGGTGGGTCTGGGTGCATCCCGCACCTTACACACATTTTCTTCTAACAAGCCAATCATACCCTTTCCCACTGAGTGTCCAACAAAGTCCACTTCAGACGTGCCAATCAGGCACTTGGATGGTCTTGCAGTTAATCCAGCTTGGTCTCTGCAGCAATTCTTTGAGAGCCTTCACATGCTCGTCGAATGTCTCTGTATGGATCAGCAGGTCGTCCACATACGCTGTCACATTGTTCAGTCCCTGGATCAATGGCTTCACGATCCTGTTCAGTGTAGCTCCTGAGTTCATCATCCCGAAGGGCATCCGGGTGAATTCGTAATGTTCGCCCATGGTGACGAACGCTGTCTTGGGAATGTCTTGTTCCCGGACTCGCACTTCCCAGTATCCCTTGCTCAAGTCGATCCGAGAGAATATTCTTCCTCTCGACAGACTCTGGAACACTTCCGATGGGGCTGCTGTCGGATGAGGGTCGAACACTGTGATCTTGTTCAGCCTCCTGTAGTCGATGCAGACTCGGTTGGATCCATCCTTCTTCTTGACGACAACAACCGGTGAAGCATAAGCTGATGAGCTTCTGCGTATGATGCCCAGCCTTTCCATGGTGCTGAGCTCCTCCTTCAAGGAGTCGCGCATAGCATAAGGCACCGGGTATGGTCGTTGCCGAACAGGTACCTCTGATGTCGGGTCGATGCGATGTTCGCCTAACTGGCAGCATCCGGGGAGATTGGTGAAGATGCGTTGATACTCCTTCACCACGTCGCCGAGTTGTTGACGTTGTTCCGGCGTCAGCTGCGTTCCATATTGGACATCTTCGTAGCCTTCCTTCTGGTCCCAGCTCCCTAGGTCGGCAAGGTCCTCCGACGTTCCACCGTTGTCGCCTTCCAGGTCGCAGTCCTCGATGACCGTCATGCCAGCCGACTTCACATGTTGACTCTCGTCCATCACGTCGTCCTCTGCCAGCACAGTCCCAGCACCATCACCGTCGTCGTCCATCATAGCGTCGACATCTCCAGATGTGGTGTCGCTCCTGCCGTCGTTCATCTCACACACCTCGGTCACGACAGATGCCGGTCCCATTGCCGCCGCCGCTGCTTGCGTCGTCGCTGGTGTAGTCCTGGGGATATACCTCTTGAGAAGGTTAGCGTGCAATGTCTTCTCTTTCACACCCATCTTGACTTTGTAGTCGTTGACACCGACAACCGAGACTATCTTGTATGGTCCCTTCCACTGGACTAAGAGCTTGTTGGCGTTTGTCGGCAACAGTACTAAAACTTCGTCGCCAGGGCGGAACTTCCTCTCTCGCGCCTTCCGGTCGTAGTAAGTTTTCTGTCTACCTTGTGCCTTTGAGAGCTCTTCCGTAGCCAACTTCCACGTGTCCTCCAGCCGCTCGCGTAGTTCCATGACGTACTGGTAACTGGTCTTTGTCTCCGCCTCCTCTACATCCTTAGTCCATAATTTTCGCAAGATGTGCATCAGTCCTCTCACCGTTCTTCCATACAGCAACTCGAATGGGGCGAACTTTGTCGATTCTTGGGGAACTTCACGATAGGCGAAGAGCAGCGGGTTAATGTATCGGTGCCACTGCTTAGGTTGCTCCGCGCACAGTCGCCTCAAGGTCTTCTTCAGTGTGCCATTAAATCGCTCCACCAGCCCGTTGCACATAGGGTGGTAGACTGTGGTGGTCGACTGTCGAATTCCCAGTAATCTGTTCGTTTCTTTCATGACGTCCGACATGAATTGAGTCCCTTGATCAGATAAGATCTCCTCGGGCACACCCAAACGGCTGTAGATAGTTACTAAGGCTTCTGCTACTGTCTCCGCGTCAATCTTCTTCAAGGGGGTAGCTTCAGGGTAACGAGTAGCGTAGTCTACGTATACCAGGATATACCGATGTCCGCCTTCACTTGGGGGGTCAATAGGTCCTACTAGGTCCACGGCCACTCTCCCAAATGGGATGTCTACCACTGGCATACTCTGCAAATGCACCTTAGGAGTCGTTCCCTTGTTCACTGTCCTCTGGCAGATGTCACATGAGCGGCAGTATCTCGCGACGTCACCTTCGATACCAGGCCAGTAAAAATTGCTCATCACCCTGTCCTTCGTCTTCTTCACGCCGAGATGTCCTCCGACGATAGAATCATGGGCAACGCTCAGTACATACTCCCTCAGTTTCTCGGGCAGTACCACTTGTCTTGTAATCGTAGCCTGTCTTATGTCCCTATAAATCCGGTACAGTACACCTCCGTGTCTCTCGAAGTGTACGGACTTGTTGCCTCTGTTGGTCGGAATTTTCTTCTGCCCCAACTTCTTGAGGTCTTCGTCTTCTTCCTGGAGTCGGATGAGTTCCTTCCTATCCACTCCCGCGTGCCGTTCTGCCCTCGGCACCCTCAGCGACGTAGACTGGTCCTTCCTCTTCTCCTGGGCCCTCGTGGTCACCGCTCCTACCATCACCTCAGTATCAGGGTCGTACGGGTCCTTCGCTCCGTCCACGTTCCCGACTACTAGGTCGCAGATGGTCTCCGGGAGACACAGTGCCGTCACCCTGCCCGTCAGGTAAGGCGTTCTCACGTCGATAATGGCTTCCTCCGCCGCTAACAAGGAGTTATCGATCCTCGCGATAAGTTTCTTCCCATCGGTGAGCTGTCCATCGTCCACCAGTGATCACCGCACCACTACACCTTCACAGCCGGTATCTCTTAGGACGTCTACTGCTCGATTTCCAATCAAGCCCTTCATCACTGGTAACTTCAGCTTCTCCACGGTCCTTCCGTCACTGCATCCTCCGCACGTAACAGGCACCGCTAACTGGAGCTTCCCGTCCTTCATTACCGCTTGAACGTTGATGCTGGTGTCAGCCGTCGTCGCATCCTGTCTCGACGACTCGTCCGCCGCTATCACTACGGCCGCCGCCGCCTTGTTCGGCTTGCCTCGCCCCGTATCCTTCTGGGCTGGACACATTCTCCGAACGTGGCCTGGCTTTCCACAAAGGTAACATTTCAACTCACCTTTGTCGTTTATCTTGGTACGACACTCCGTCGCCTTATGTCCCGGCCTCTGGCACCTATGGCAGACCTGTGGGCTTCTGTCTCCGTTGGGCCTCTGTCGCACTGGCCGGCTCTGCAGTCTGGCGCTCCCGCTGAGTGTCCGGTTCCTCGCTACCAGGTACGCCTCCGCCGAGTCTGCGACGTCCTGTAGCGTCTTTGGCTTCCTCTCCCTCACATGGGTCGCAAGGTCTGGTGGGCAAACATCCATAAACTGCTCTCTAACGAACAGGTCCCTCACTCCCTCGTAGGTCTTCTCCGGCTTTGATAGCTTTATCCACCTCTCTAGGTAAGTCTTGATCCTAGTAAGAAACATCCCGACATCTTCTCCATCTTCAGGCTTACCTTGTCTGAACATGAGTCTGTAACCGTCCTCTGACAGGTTATACCTCTTCTGCAAAGCTTCCCTGACTTTGTCGTAGTCCTTGGCCTCATCAATCGGCAATCGACAGAAGCACTCCAGAGCTCTCCCAGTCAGCAGGGCAGACAGTGATGTCGTCCAGGTGGATCTAGGCCAGTCCGCTGTCTCGGCAAACCTCTCAAAACGAAGTAGCCAGCTATCAATGTCGTCCTTCCCATCCTGAAATGCAGGTAGCTTGGGTCTCTTGGAACTGGCGTGGTCGCTGGTCCCCTGCGTCGACTCGCCTCCACGCTGATGGCGGATCCTCTCCATCTCCAGCTCGTGGTTCATCTTCTCTCTTTCCAGCTGAGCCTGTCGTTCCGCCTCCCTCTCCTGAGCCTCTCTTTCCATCTTCAGTTGCTCCGTGCGCTCTTGCCTCTCTCTTTCCTCCCTTAGGCCTTCACGGATGTAGTCCTGTCTCTCCTTCCCAGTGAGCTCCAAGGCGTCTGCTTCCTGGCCAAGCCTTCCAATAGCCTCTGACATGTTGTGGATATCCTCGATGATCTTTACACACTTTACTGTACTTTAGAAACACTTCGATGGTCTGAATTGAATCTGTTCTGATCTAATCGGATCCCGGACGAGCCCCCAATATGTAACAGTTGATGCAAATTTCAGCACGTTATGATGGGGAGAGTCAGATGAACTGATCGTCTACCCCTTAAAAAAACGAAACTGTCTCGAACTGTTGTAGAAATAAATAACAGGATCCGATGAACAATTAATACTAACTTTAATAACTGTAAACACGAGCTGATATCCACAAGTTACTTACACCTAGCAGGGAAGGCACTATAATATATCTGACCACGACTAGATTTACACCTACGACCTGCATCCATGGTTTGCACACACTATCCTACTCGCCTGGCCCTCCTTATATATATTCTGTCCAGGAACGTTCAGGAAGCGGCTTTACCGCCCCATAAGCACGAGACAGACCTAGATCGTTCGGGACACATACAGGCCACCCAATCGTACACAGACACGTCACAGCATTACATCACTCAAGGTCGACCTAGCGTAATCTCGGACACTGCAGTATCTTCCAGACGCTTCTAGATTTTCTACAGTGAGACAAACAAGCCACACAGCGACATCAAAGGGAAATACCGGCCTTGCTGGCGAGAGGGGGGGGAAGGAAGATCGCCGAGTGAGACGCGTCATGTAGGGGGAAGAAAAATATCGATCGTTCAACTAGTGGGACGCTACAGATGCTTGAATACAAGAAAGATCGCTCGCAAAGCAACAAAGATAAATTCAAACACATCAAGGCAAAGGTTCAAAGTGAAACAAGAAAATGCGCCAATGAGTACTGGACCAACTTATGCTCTGAAATTCAATCGGCCTCTGATGCAGGAGACTCCAGAAACATGTATGAAAAGATTAAAGTTGCACTAGGACCAACCATTTCAAAAAGCGCCCCCATCAAGACAGAAAACGGCCAAGAACTTACCGACAAGAAGGAACAACTGGAGAGATGGGTCGAACATTATTCTAAACTATATTCAAACAAAAAGCCAGCAAATCAAGGCTTAGAAGAAGCAGTCCCAAAGCTACCTGAAATGACAGATCTGGATGTGGAACCAACAATGAAAGAACTCTCTGAAGCCATCCAGGATATGAAAAATGGAAAAAGCTTGTGGAGAGGATAACATTCCAGCTGAAGTCTTCAAAGAAAACATTGAAACACTATTACCACACCTATACCACTTACTAATCGTGTGCTGGAAAACTGGAACAATTCCATCC
Source organism: Onchidella celtica (assembly GCA_963931925.1). NCBI lineage: Eukaryota > Metazoa > Mollusca > Gastropoda > Systellommatophora > Onchidiidae > Onchidella > Onchidella celtica. The sequence goes on along the minus strand of OZ007578.1, from coordinate 17,143,648 downwards.
GATATGAAAAATGCAAAAATTGTAACTCTTTACAAGAATAAAGGAGACAAAGGGGATTGTAACAATTACCGCGGCATATCATTGATGAGTATTACAGGGAAAGCGTTCGCCAAAATCATACTCAAACGATTACACAGGCTCGCTGAAAGAATCTTACCAGAATCCCAATGCGGATTCAGAGCAGAACGATCAACTGCAGATATGATATTCACAGTCCGTCAACTACAGGAAAAATGCAGAGAACAAGGAAAACCACTGTACATGGCTTTCATAGATCTGACAAAAGCCTTCGACACCGTAAGCAGACCATCGCTTTACATTGTACTGAAGTCCATTGGATGCCCACCACAGCTATTGAAACTGATCATCTCCTTTCATGACGACATGAGTGCATGCGTCCAGTTTGACGGAAACATCTCAGGTAAATTTGCAGTGAAGACCGGAGTAAAACAAGGATGTGTACTGGCACCAACTCTATTTGGAATTTACTTTGCAGCACTTCTACAGTTTGCTTTTCAAGACTCCACAGATGGTATTTTCATCCGAACAAGATCAGATGGGTCTCTGTTCAACATGGCCAGGTTAAAAGCAAAAACAAAGACTCGAGAAATCATGCTGCGTGAACTCCTCTTTGCAGACGATGCTGCAATAGTAGCCCAAAACAACGAACAACTGCAAAATATGATGGACTTATTGTCAAATGCATGCGACCTCTTTTCCTTGACAATTAGTGTTAAAAAGACAGAGGTAATCGGACAAGGTACACTATCTCCTCCCGACATTTCATTGAACGGCAACAAGATCAACTCAGTTGAAAAGTTTACCTATCTTGGCTCCACAGTAACAGCATCGCTATCCCTGGATGAAGAACTAAACGCCAGAATTGGGAAAGCAGCTGCAACTTTTGGCAGGTTATCTCAGAGAGCTTGAAACAACAAAAAGCTGACACTCCAGACCAAAATTCTTATTTATCAAGCTTGTGTCATCAGTACCTTGTAGTATAGCTGCGAAACGTGGACCACCTATACAAGACACGAAAAAAGATTAAACAGCTTCCATCTTCGCTGCCTGCGGAAAAATCATGGACATCAGATGCCAGGACAAAATCACCAACAACGAAGTTCTCAAGCGAGCAAAGCTCACCTCAATTCAAGCAACACTGAGAACAAGACGACTCAGGTGGATAGGACATGTCAAAAGAATGGATGATAGCAGAATCCCAAAGCAGATACTGTATGGTGAGCTAAAAGAGGGAAAACGTCAAAGAGGTAGACCAAAACTACGTTTCAAAGATATCTGCAGAACCACACTGAAAGATTTTGGGATCGATGCACAATCATGGGAAAATGTGGCAGAAGATCGAACGACCTGGAAGGGAGCCGTCAGGAAAGGTGCCGCCAAATTTGAAAAAAATCAAAGAGAAATTAGGGAAGCAAACAGACAGAAAAGGAAGGAAAAGACGAATGAAGTCACAAACGAAGGCGAGTATATGTGCTCACTCTGTTACCGAAGATGTAAATCGAATATCGGACGGATTAGTCATGAGAGGAGCTGCTCTCGGCATCTGCCTTGAAGTCAGAAACTGCTGCGAAGACCGTCTGCAAAGACGAAAAGGGTCGTATATATAAATAATAAAGTAACCGAAAGGAGACAAACAGCCATAACGAAGGCAAGGATCAAGGGAAGTGACTCTAATAATATCCCTGGGGGTCCGTTTAGTGCAGAAGTGGGAGATAAACCTAGTACCTAGCCTAGTGTATCAAATTTCGAAGCATAACAAGCATAGATCTACGTGTCAAGTCGTTCATATTATATCTATTAGATCTGGATCTAGACCCTATTCCAAATACTGGGAATGGAGCTGAGCTCTTCTTTGCAAACCAGCAGTGTTCGTCATTTGATGCACTGACACTTGACTTCACTTTATACCAAACATTAGGAATACGTATTACGATCGGTAAGTTTGTTGTTTGGTTACACTGCAAACCATGACAGTCCATAATGAATCCAGATGCTGTTTTTAAATTTATTTTAAGTGGTGGTGGAAAGGGTTTCGCAGATCAACGCCCCGACCATTTTGAGTTCTTTAAGATAAGATAAGATAAATTTTATTCGTCCTTGTACAAGGAAATTTGTTTTGATCATTGAATACATAACAATACAGTTACAGAAGCAGAAAGTATGATACATAGCGCGCACACACACATATATACACACACACTGATAAATTAACTAAATTAACAGTGCACACAATATGCTTCCCTAACTAAAACACATTGACCTGACACGCAGGACATAATTCAACTGTGCACAGATTACGATCAAGATGACGACATTATTGTAACATCCTAGTTGATGATGGAATAAACGATTTAAAGTAGCGCTCAGTTTTAGTTTTCTTTGACAACAGCCTTAAACTTCTTACAGATCTTATATATTCCTTGTTCAGGGGATGTTGGGGGTCATTTATAATAATATTAGCTTTTTTAATACAAGCACCAGTGTACAGCTCATCAAAATATGGCAGATCACAGATACAAATTTTGGATGCTTTTTTAATTAAATTATTGATCTTATTTTTATCTTTTTGTAAGATGTTTCCTCCCCAACAGACAACTCCATACATCAAAACGCTCTGAATAGCCATGGTGTAAAATATTTTCAGAATGCTTTTGCTAACTTTTAAAAAGCGGAGCTTTCTGAGGAAATACATGCGCTGGTTGGCTTTCTTGTATACATATGTTACATGCGCATGCCAGTTAAGCAATGAATCAATAGTAATGCCAAGATATTTGGCCTCTGTGACAATTTCAACCTCTTCATTGTTGATAGTAAGAGGGCAAACAGGATCGTTGTTATTTTTCCTAAAGTCAAAAACAAGCTCTTTTGTTTTCTTAACATTCAGTAGAAGATAGTTGTTATTACACCAACAATGAAAGGATTGTACAATGTTAGAATATTCATGGCCAGAGTTAGGTAAAAGGCCTAAAATAGCAGAGTTTGTTTTCAGTTTTCTGGTTAAATGAAAGAGTAAGGCCAGGGAAAAGGTTGGGGATGAGCTTAGTAGGGTTAGTGATAAGGACAGGGGGCTATAGTGCACTTTAGCCTCCCATATTCCTGCAATCCATAATGATGTTCTACTATTTCAAAAGCAAAACCAACTCCCTCCATTATGCAAAAATGGTTCATTTGCCAAATTGCAGGCAGGGGGATATGGATCCCCACCAGCAGGTGACCTTTGCGAGCGGCTGTGGGCTGCGAGTCGCAGGAGAGGCCCCATGGCAAGTTATCCTAGATAGGGATGATTTATACTTTATACAGATCTAGATCTATTAAATACACGGCTCGGCAGTTCCCTGTAGAGAATTCGGAGCCAGGTCAGGTACACGGCTGCTAACATTAGTAACAAGCGATACTTTAGTTGGCCGCCTAGCCCCCGACATGAGTTCGGGGTCAAGAGGTCAATTGTTTCACTCTGTTACAAGAGAGGCGAGGACAAGTTACATTTAAATGTGAAAATCTAGTTGTTTTAGTATGATTAGTTGCATAGCTATGCCCGTTAGAAAATGCTTCATTTTCACCACAATTTGACTCCATTACTGGTGTTGTAAAAAAATTTGAATAAAATACTTCCTCACATAAAACAACTCTGAATCAGCTGTCGAACACAGAGGAGACAATGAGCTACTCAGTGTGTCAAAAATCAGGTGAAGGGCAAGTCAGGGGATGTCTCTACAGCTGTTTAATTTTAAATTATCACAGAGATTTCAGATAACACTGCGCTGGTCAGTTTCACGTCGCCATGGGCACCCCTATTGGCGATGGAAGCCGTTAATGTCTGATGTTACTTGATTCATAAATCTATTTGAATGGAGATTGAGTTGCACAATTTGTGTGAGGGTCAGTCAGAATCACTCAGAAGGGGGTGGGGGAGGGGGGAATTCAGAAAGGATGGAGAGTTGGAGAAACCGGGAGTAAATGTGATTTCATAACAATTTGCAGCCTTGTACTCACTCCTGATACTGGTACTCACACAGACGAATGTCTTGACGGTTTGTAACGATGTCACACTCTTCCTTAAAAATTCTTTAAGTCTCTCAAGCGAAAACAACTACAATTATGAGCACAAGGTAGTTCAGTGAGTACACTGCAAATCATTGATAATATTCATCTCCAAAACTAATTTACAAACCATCTCTATAGTCTATGATGTGATTCACACTGAGTGGGTTTTTTTTTCTTCTTTTAATCATTTCATCTTCAGGTTAATGACCTGTTGCCACATATACTGCACAAATCTGCCACATATACTGCACAAATCATTGACACATTTACAGTGCTATCACGTTCACGTGTAAATTTTCCACTGTCTACCTGTTACGGTCATAACCTGTCCAAAATATGAGCGAAATATCACCACAAATTAATGCTCATCACTGTCTTTTACACAGCTGTGTTATTTTAACTGGATATTTTGTCGCTGATATGATTGCCCTTTCCTTGAAATTTGCACAGCGTATAGATGAACCAAAATCAGAACATTGCTGAAAAAATCAGCTGTTTTTTATTTGAGGAAAGTGTGTTAATTAAGCAAAATTGTTAATCAGTGTGTCCGACAATAAAGTCCAATTTGGCCCATTTTGTCACCCTTGTAAAATCTCTCCTATTTATCACAGAACTTTCAAACTTTCACAGAAATGTAGTATATTAAACGCATTGATTGAAAATCTGGTTTACATGTACTGGGGTCGGTAAAATTAAATGAGACCGTGAAATATTGTCAGGCATAATTATTGGAACAACTGTGCAGCCACGATCTAAGCGCCGCCGGCCAGTTGAACTCCGTGATCCCGACTGACACCTGATTTATTACTTTCTCGTGGTCTCAGCTAAGAGTTCGGTTTCGGAGGAAAATAAGCAGCCGTGCATGGTGTTTCCTTTTGAAGGAATACCGAGTTACACAACTTTAGTCATGCACATATATCATGCACTGAGTGTTAATCACTGAACCACGCATTTACTGTGGCTACAACAATAAAAACATCCACCCAGAGGACTAACTCGCCAGAGGGGCACTGCCCCCCTGCACCCCCTGCTCATGGCCACTCCTAAAGTAATGTGCCTGTAATATCCTAATACAGGGGTGCTCAACCTTTATTCACATAGGATCTACTTTTACATTTCCCAGCCTTTGGAGATCTACCAGTCTGGCGAAGCCCTGAAACAAAAAATAAAAGAAACTGAACCTACGCTGGTGTGCCTATCGGCATTATTCACTTTAACATACAACTTAGAATCTTACATACAAAATGTAGTGAACCAAAAACATATTTTATTTTAATAACACATTTTTACCTTATATACCTTGCGGGTGTGTCCTACATTCATCCCGCAATCGACTGCCAAGCACTTGAAGATCGACTGGTTGAGCACCCCTGTCCTAATATATTATAGTGTAACTCATATGGAACTCCTCCCTTTCCTTTTAGGTAGAATGCGCATATCCGCCATCTGGGCTGTCCGGACCCACGCATCACCATGGCAATGGTAGCATTGATTTTGATTTGTTAGCTGATTTGCACTGCGAGCACTTAAGGCGTTGCGAACCAATCAGAGGTGAGCTGAAAATAGTTCGCTGCAGTAAACAATGGCATGTGTGTACATGCACATGGGAGACGTTTGGTCAATTCTTTTACTTCCTTTCCCTTGTTAACATGGATGGTAGGGAATCTGACCAGCTTGGATCCATCCTTTCCACCCCTGTCATAACAATCAACTACAATGCAACCGGCAGGCATTGTAACTGCTTAGACATATCTCGAAGTTACACTCATCAGCTGATCCTGATCTTATTCGCATATATGGGGGTTTCTTGGTTTTTTGATGCCTGCAATAGAAGAGTTCCTCCAGCCTGTCGGGGTATGCGGTAGTGCAATGACTAACATCTACGGTTATCAGTCAGAGACTATGGGTTCGTTCCCATACTGGAGCTTTTTGTTTTCTAAACCTAGTAGTAGTACTGCTCATAGTAGGAATCATTGGTTTTTTTTTTATCCTAAGGATTTTGCAAAATGGATGTCATGGGCAAACTGATCATTACTAGTGTGCCCCAGATTACTTATTTATTCCTGTTCATTTCTTTATCCCTATTTATTGAACTGGACAGTGGCTAATCAGAAATAAAAATGTAAATTAAATTTTAAACGTAAATGATTTCTTTTTGGTCAGTATGAACTGAAAATTTCATCTCTCTCTAGGTCACTGTATTTACTGAAAATAAATATTTTGGGGGTCTTCTGCTTCAGCTGTTCGTCATGTTTTGTTTTATTACTTTTTTGTCTGCAAGGAAGTTTAGTTGGGGACAAGGTGGTCTAGAGGCAGGGTGCTCGCCTCTCATGCCAAAGACCCGGCTGGTGCAGGCATGTTGAAAGTTTGAGATTTTTCTCATATTTTCGTGTCCCTGATCCTATTGGGGGGTAGGATCGAGTACCTAGTCTTCTTGGATAAGGATGAAAAAATTCAGAGGGCCCGTGTGCATGTTGCGCATGTTAAACATACCTTGGCACTTGGAAATCGAAAAGAGCAGGCCGAATAGGCCGCTGCCTGCGCAAAATTAAATAAAATTCATCCCTAGATTCCCTCCCCCTCCCCCCCCCCCCCCCAAAAAAAAATCCGCCGACCGGCGCTGCACTGTAGCGACGACGTGCCTGCTCCAGTTGTAACTGGGCTGCAATGGCACAAAGGCAAATTTCCCAAATGGGATTAAAGAAGTATACAAAATACGAAATACAAATACAATCAAGCAGCCAAACAAAAAGCTTCAGTCCCTGATGCTTGATTTAAAAGACACCAGAGTTAAAGGTATGCAGTTTATCTGTGATGTACAAGCAAATTACAGAGCCCCTGTGGGAAACCATCACAAATAGATGCATCAGATACACATCTTGAACTGGCTGCAATTATTCAGCCTTTGCAGGAAAATTTAGCCAATATAATCTCTGTGCCATCCAACCAGTTTCCTCCTGATGCTGATTCTGAGATCATCAAAGCCAGCCTTTAAGCCATTTGCAGAGGCTTTGCAAAAGCCATCAGTGCCCAGCTTCAAGACTTCCTGCCAGGACTGAGGAGGTAAATATTGTCATCCTCCACCAGATAGGGAGCTGCAGAGAACTGCGTTTCTTCACACAACTAATCTTGTGCCTGAACATCACTTGATGACCTGGATTCAAGCCAGCGGAAATGGCCAAATGCACCCCTTCACCATCACACCAAAGTGCAAATGCAGAAAAAATAAAAAATGAAGAAATTAACAACCTGGATCAGGAATATGTCAGCAACCAGGAGAACCTTTCTGTGGAAAAGAGCACGAACATCAGGCAAGATTCTCAGGCAGAAGCACAGAAGCAGTGAAAACAATGACCATGCTGATGTGGCAAAATTGCGCCTGAGCAAGGAACCTGCCACACCCCATCCAGTTCCAGGAATTTCTGGGAAAAAAGTATCTGCAAAGAAAACCAACTGAGAAGCTGTACTCCATCAGCTGACATCGATTTTCAGGAGGGAAATGGGTGGCAGTGGCCTATCAAGATGCTCCTTATCCTTGCATTGTGACGGAGAAACTTTCCACTGGCGATTACATTGTGGACGTTGGGTACCTGTGCAAAGCACACGGTACATTCGAATGGCCTATTGGACAAGACATGCAAACAGTGTACAGAAAATTTATTCTTCAAGTAGACATTCCAATTGCGGCTCATTCTTCAGGCTGAATGATGGTGATTGAAAACTGGAGGGACAATTTGACTCTTATTAAGCATACTTTCAGGAATCTTTTAAAAAAAAAATAATGTGGATTAGGGCTCAGGATGATGGAAGGATTTGTTCACTGTGAGTATAATTCAGTGATATACTAACTTAAAATTGTTGTAATATCTAGTTTAATTACTGTAACTAGCATTTATGTGCCCGTTCTCCGAACGGTGAGTGGCAAACAAAATAAAAGAGATTTAGAGACGGCAAAGGCAGGTTAGACGTTAGACATTCAAATGCTGAGTTTTTTTTTAAACCATTCGCTTACCGGACAATCATGGTCGCAAAAATTCAGGGGGAAAGTCTCTTCCCCCCCTCTCCCCCCACGCCCCCCCCCCCCCAGTCCGCGCCAATTACCAAAAAGTTAACAAACATAATACATGTATGATGAAGACCTCTCCTAACTCGCGCTTTCGTTCTTTCTTTCTTCTTTCTTTGTCCCATACAAATACTAAACCCAACCTTTTGATAAGCCCGCTCAAAAGTCCCCTCTTTAGTGTGTTTTCTTGACTGGCGCGGACGGGCGGAAGACCCCCCCCCCCCCTCAGGGTATACACAACATTGTCTGTGTAACATTGTCAGCATTGTCAGCACCAAGCTGAGCACGTCTTGTTTACTTTCAAGCAGGCCACGCTCAAAGGAAATGCCATATTCGATACTGTGTATCAGTTTTGCTAGCGCCCAGTAAAGAGGTTGCGGAATCGCCATCCACAACAATCATACAAACATACATCACGGCATCCATGCAGCTCGACAGGATAAAAAACAGTAGGCCTAGGCCTAGATATACCAAAATTGTGAGTGTCTCGCTTTAAAGGCCATGAAATGCTTAGGCGCCACGCAGAAGTTTACGCAAAAAATGACAGCCTTCGATACCTAGTATCGATTGCTATACCCATACTCAACACTCTAACAATCATAAAAGCTACACCAGGAATTTCAAAAAAAAAAAAAAGACGTGGTCAAACGCAAAAACTAAGCCAGCCATGCAACTCGGCAGTATCAAAAACGATAGTATGCAAACTTTCAAGTGTCTAGCTTGAATGGCCATGAAATGCATAAGCGTCACAGACAGTTTACCCCCTGCTCTCATTATTATAAGATAAGATAAGATTGTAATGTTTTCCATGCCTCATTTGCATAATTTTATGCAAATTAGGAAATTTCACAACAGTAGGTCGGGTGGTTTTCATGATCACTTTTAAAATCAGCACACAAAAATACTTTCAAATGTCTGTTTTCATGCAATTTGATATCGTAATCGCCATGTTTTTGCATGCCTCATTTGCATAATTTATTAAATAACCCCACAGCACTATCACTTGGTGAAGTGATTTTCGTGATCGTTATTAAATTTTGGTACACAAAAAATGCCTTTAAATGTGTATGTTATTAAGTACTGTAATTGTCAAGTTTTTATACAGCTCATATGTACCAAAAGGCGATTTTCATGATTGCCATTGAATTCTGCACACAAAAATACTGTCTCCTGCCAAGTTTCATGTCATTAATTACTGTCCTTAAAATTGCAATAATAGAATATTGTGAATTTCTGTAATTGTCATATTTTTGCATGCTTTATATGCATCATTTATGCAAATCAGGAAATCACATGACAATAGACAATTTTCCAGATCACCATTGAATCAGCTCTCAAACATACATTTAGATGCCAATTTTCATGTATTTACTATGAAATTTTACTGAATGGCACTGTTTCAGTCACAAAAAACACTATCCATAACCCTTGCCTTTCTAACCTCTCTGTCTTGGGTGGAAATTTTGGCCAAAATTGGGCAAAAGTTGAAGTACAAGAAGTGGTGGAACTCCCGATTTTAAAAATTCAAAAAAGAGGTTAATCTGCTTGTTGTAAACTTTCATATTAACTTAGTTTCATCTGTCTGTGATGCCTTTGAATTTTATGATTGGCTTAGCTGGTAAATCAAGAATGGTAAGAGTTTCAAAATATCCAAACATCACAAAATTGAATAGTTCTCATTCATACTAAAGCCCAAATCATAAAAAATCAGTTCTCAAACATGAATAGAACTGTGTGCTTATTATGGTTTTATTTGTTATCATTTTCATCTGCTGGTCTGATGGGGCCTCAAGAATAGAATATTATGGATTTCAGAGGTATCATCAGAGAGGAGACTGGGATTTTAATCTACCCAGTAAATTAAAATAAATGCAGCTTACAACTTACACCTTGTTTTGTATTGAGGTCATTGTTGGTGGACTGAATAAACTTCCTGAGCTATGACTTAAATTGTCCATGTATTGTTTTTTTTTTCCTCTGTGGTGACCCCTGGGCATATTGCTGCACCAAAGATTTTAGAGCGTTACTTTCAGAATTTGGCAGTGATGTTGCAAACTTGTTTTAAAGTAGTTTTGAGCTGCTTGTGTATTTAAAGGTCTTTTACATTGTATAGTTTTCTTTTTCGAAACTAAATAAATTCTCCACATTTTTCTTTTATGAGGTCAGTTCTTGATGTATCATCAGTACCATTTAAAATGATTGAATAAAATATGGAACTTGTTGAGGGTCGTTTATTACACCACAGTTTCTAAATGTATTCCATTCCATGGCACCGAAGGTATTTACACCAGTTCACAAATACAGGAGGAGAAATCAAATTGTCATTTTATTTATCTTGAAATCGTTGACCATTATACTAAATTATATCACTGTCACTTTTGTGCTGCTAATGCTGAGTTTTTCCCCTACTTTTGTTGTTATACATGTATAAAATATTTAATATGAAATGACAGAAACTGAAAGTTTGTAATGCCTTCCATTTTTAATTCTTTGGAAATTTATGGTATATTTTGGTGTGGTCTTTTGGAAAAGTAAAGTTTAGTAAAGTTGGTTCCAAAAAATATGGTATAGTTCTTTTTGTGTTTTGTTGTTTGTTCGTAATTCAGACTTTATTCTTATATGTTACCTTCCAGTTCTGGTTGGTTGGGATGTGCAAAAATGTGGTGCCCTCAAGTATGCAAAAGAACCATTGCCCAGGCCTCATCCCCACGTGGCATCTTGGTTGCGTTCATGATAATAACCTTTGTCTACATTGTCGTATATTTGCTTTGGACAAGTCCAGCTAGTCAAAAGAGGCAACGAAACAGAGTCCAGGCCATGACAGGGAAGAAGACTGGGATGTCCTTGCCTACCCGACCTGGAGCTTCTAGTTCACAACATGTCGTAAGTTTAAGTTACTCTCACACACATCTGGCTCACAAGGAGAAGTGAGAAATGGGCGGGCAGGGAAAATCATACACTTGGAAAATTGTTAAGTAACTTTTAATGAAAAGTCTTACATTATTAAATTATAGTTAGTCTAATTTGCTTTTCAAAGAGCATGACTTGATTTGAATACATGATGAGGAAGCAGAGATGTAAATAAATGAGTCACTTTTTTTCTTCTTGTTTTAAAAAAAAAAAAATTTGAATCATTCAGCTTTATTGGCAGTTTGATCTATGATGTGATCATAAAGGATAAACATGATACATAAAGCTTGTGGTGGAAATGTGTTGCACAGCAAGTTGATGCAGCTATCTTTATTTGATAATAATGATAATATTTGGAGTCATTGGCAAAATTTTTTGTGTATTGTTGAAAATGCCTTGGTGTGAAAAGAATGATGCTTTATGGAGAGATGAGTGTTGGCATGTGCATAAATATTATATTAAAATTCAAGATATCTGAGGAATTTATTCGTTGTTGTAACCTTTAAGTTAAATAGTGATTTCAGTTTATCTTCTTTTGCTATCTTAGAATGGACATATCATTGGTAGCAGCAAAGGTGTGTGGGTCAGTGGTCGTCATATACAGATCATGAGTGCAATCCATGACCTTCATCACGCCAATGTGTCAGAATACCGTTACGTCTTCCCAGTATTTTTACGTCATTCTTCAAACAGAAACTTTGTTTGTTGTTTTCATGCTCCTGGTGAAGAAGATTTTATACAGGTAAAAATCACATCAATAATATGGTTAACTCCTGTTAGTAGTGAGGATTCCTTGTTGGATGTATAAGTATGAGCTATTGCATCATGTTTGTCACACTGAGACCCTACTGTCTGGAATTTGAGTGTAAGTTTGGGTTTAATGACATGTCATCACGCTGACAGACTGAGACAAGTCCTTTTCACAGTCTTTTGATTACTTCACTGTAGTTTGAGTCTCAGACCTTGATGGATTAAAATTTCACAAAAATAAATCTAGCAGGAAAAAGCCCTCATAATTTATAAGAGTATGTGGACAAAGTGTAATCTGTCACTGCACTAAAATTTTTTAATCAATCTTTAGATTTCAGCCTCCCTCAGTAAGAACAAAATGCGCTGTGGGTACATGTCAGAAAATAATTTCTGTTTTGCACACCCGCTGGCACAGTGCCTTCTTCATACATGTGTGAAATCCACACATTTGGTTAAGGTAACGATTGACTGTGAGTTGGGAATGACAGGCTGTACAGCTCTGAGAGTCCAAAAACGGCATCTCAAATATGAAATTTTGAGACAATTAGAAAGAAGTACTGGTATAAGACTATAATTCCTTCCTTTTCTTTATGTTTGAATTTAATATTTCATAGCAGCTACTCTCGTATGTTCTTTATGTGATCTGTGCTAAGTAAATATTCTGGTAGGTTTTATAATATAGTACTCTTATAATAGTTGTGAGCCAGTGTGTTGACTGAAGTCATCGATTCGCTGGCCTACATTTGAGCATGTGTATGTGCAATGGTTTGCATTTACTAAAGACAGAAAGCTCTTTGCTTGTGCAGTTCTTGTGCCATTGGTTGCCTTGACACATGTGTTTCATTTGATGCAGTGGGTGTGATATGTGTTGTAGATCTCAGATCTTTTTGATGAACCGCAGGTAGTCCTTTTGAGAATAATTATCATGAAATGAAAACTGGAGAAAAACTCATACATTATTTGTTTCTCACTGATATCCTGAAGTCGAGCTGATTACAATAAAATTTGTTACAATTGGCTGTTACCACTTTGTATGTCTATAATATAAAAGAAAATAAAAATGTCTGTGTGGCTGTCAACTGAGTTATGGCAATCTTGTCATTCATTTCATAATTTCACTTGTATCTGGTCTCAGATCGCTGCACGGCTGGACTACATAGACCTGAGATTTATAGTGGAACTTCAAAATGCAGCGTTTGATTGTTCAGTACCGGGTCATAATGTGCAGGAGGAAAGGCTCAGCTTCGTATCATTTGCCCCTGAAATGTGTGGACAGAATATGTCACAGCCTATAGCCATTATCTACCCACAACGGAGAAGTTGGGAGTTTGCTGTTTGCACAAAGGTCAGGCTCAAAAAGTCTCAGTTATGTCATGTTGGCTTTAGCAATTTTTTTATATCAGTTCAGTGCGAGTACTGCAAGATGTGATTATCTCCTTCTTTGTGGATGTGGAGATCTCTTCTTGAGCTGAACCAATGATAGGTGAGATAAACAAATCAGATTAGTCTGGACCTTGTGTACAGGGGCTTGTTTTAACTGTAATTTGAAGGCATTGAGCGCTTTGACTGTAAAATCTGTTTAAACCATGAACTTTCATGGGATTTGCAGAAAAAAATGTAGTGAAGCAAAAATGGTACTTAGTAGATTAATTTTAGGAGGGCTGTGAATTCTTGAAGCAAATACTTCAAATCAGTCTTTTATCTTGGGAGAAGGGGGAGCATCTGCACCTGTAGATTCAATGAAGGACAATGGACAAAGCCGAAAGGACGCCACTGGCCCGACTGCTCCTTCATCAAGCAAGTCACTCCGGATTGCGTCGTGGAATGTCCGCTCCATGTATGAAGCAGGAAAGAGTGCCCAGGTTACAATGGAGATGAGGCGATACAGACTGCACATACTTGGAGTTAGCGAGACCCGCTGGATACAGTCCGGACTGAAACAACTTAATACTGGGGAAAAGATTTTGTATTCTGGAAGGGAGGACAAAAAGCATACAGAAGGAGTAGCGATCATCTTGAGCAAGCACGCCCAGAGGTCACTGAGGGGATGGGAACCCTATGGAAGGAGAATTATATTGGCATCATTTACTACTAAGAACAAGAACATCAACATGAACATTGTGCAGATATACGCCCCAACAAATGAAGCAACCGATGAGGACAAGGACGACTTCTACAACCAGCTTCAGGAAATAGTTGACACATTGCCAAGAAAAGATGTGAACATTATAATGGGAGACGCCAATGCCAAGATAGGACAGGACAATACAGGGTATGAGGACATTATGGGGTGCAATGGTTTAGGACAAATGAATGAGAATGGAGAGCGGTTTGCAAGTTTCTGCGCATTTAACAGCTATGTGATTGGAGGTTCAGTATTCCCACACAAGAGGATCCATAAGGCCACTTGGATTTCACCGGATGGAGTAACTGAAAATCAGATTGACCACTTTTGCATCACCCGACGATTCAGACGCTCACTAGAGGATGTCATAGTACAGAGAGGAGCAGATGTTGGATCTGACCATCACATGCTGCTGGCAAGACTCAAACTCCGCCTCAAGAAACAAGGTACCAGAGCAGGAACAAAGAGGAGAAAGTTTCAAGTGAGCCTTCTGGATGGAGACAAGAAGGAAGAGTTCCAGCTGACACTGAGGAATAGATTCAAACCCCTTGTTGACCTTGAAGAGACAGTAGATTTGGAGACTCACTGGGCTAAGGTAAAAGGAGTATTTACATCGACATGTCAGGATGTTATTGGGGAAAAGAAAGTGGAACACAAGGAATGGATCAGTCAAAATTCACTGGACTTGATAAGGATAAGAAGAGACCTAAAAGAACGGGTAAATGCAAGTCGTACAAGAAGCTCAAGAGTTGGTAACCAGGAAGAGTACCGAGCATCAGCTAAAGAGGTCAAAAAATCAATTAAAAAAGACAAAGAGGAGTTCATAGGAATGTTAGCAGAGAAAGCAGAGAAGGCAGCAACAGGAGGACAAATGAGGATCCTCTACCAGACTACAAAGACTCTTGCTGGAAAATATGGAAAACCTGAAGTTCCTGTCAAGGATTACAACAGGAAGGCTATTTTTGGAAAGGAAGCTCAGGCAAAAAGATGGATAGAACATTTTAACAGCCTCTTGAACAGACCTCCACCAAGCAACCCACCCGACATTCTACCCGCAAGAAATGATTTACCGATCAGTTGCGACCCTCCGACTAAAGCAGAGATTAATGATGCCATAAAGCAGTTAAATCGAGGCAAGGCAGCTGGACCAGACCAGATCCCACCAGAGGCGCTGAAGGCAGATGCTGCTGGGGCTGCAGAGGGTCTGCACTCACTATTCTCGAGGATTTGGATCGGAGGCAAGTTTCCAAAGGACTGGAAGGAAGGACACCTCGTGAAGCTCCCAAAAAAAGGGGACCTCAGCAATTGTAGTAACTACAGAGGAATCACACTTCTCTCCATCCCAGGAAAGGTTTTCAATCGGATTATTCTCAAGCGAATACAGAATGCAACAGACCAAAAACTTCGCGAGGAGCAAGCTGGTTTCAGGAGTAATCGATCAACCACCGACCAGATCGCCACGCTGAGAATCATAGTAGAGCAGTCGCTAGAGTGGAACTCCCAACTGATAGTGAACTTCCTTGACTACGAGAAGGCCTTTGATAGCATCGATAGAGAAACACTGTGGAGAATATTGAGACATTATGGAATCCCAGAGAAGATGGTGAATCTTATCAAGAGCATGTACGAGGGGACAAGTTGCAGAGTCGTACATGATGGTGAGCTTACTGACAGCTTTGATATCAAGACTGGTGTTAGGCAGGGTTGTTTGCTGTCCCCATTTCTGTTTATCCTGGTGATTGATTGGCTTATGAAAGAAACCACCAGTGGAGGAAGAAATGGCATACAATGGACCCCATGGACACAGCTGGACGATCTAGATTTTGCAGATGACTTGGCACTATTGTCGCACACACACGACCAGATGCAAGCAAAGACTACAGCTCTAAACAAAATTTCAGAATCTATTGGATTGAGGATACATCCCGCGAAGTCGAAGGTCCTAAAAATTGTTGCACCCCTAAGCGAACAAGTCACAGTAGGAGATCAACCACTGGAAGATGTAGAGTCCTTCTGCTATCTTGGTAGTATCATTGACAATAAGGGAGGAACAGAGGCAGAAGTCAAAGCACGAATTGGAAAGGCACAGGCAGCTTTCACATCCTTAAGCAAGATTTGGAGAACCAAGGATATATCTCTAAAAACAAAGCTGAGGATATTCAACTCGAACGTGAAGTCAGTCCTGTTGTATGGATGTGAGACTTGGAATGCGTCCCAGGCCTGCATAAAGAGAATCCAAGTTTTCATCAACAGATGTTTGAGGAAGCTACTTAAGATCAGATGGACAGACAAGGTCAGCAATGAAATTGTATGGAAAAGAACAAGACAGAACCCAGTCAGAGAGGAAATTGGTAGGAGGCGATGGAGATGGATCGGCCACACTCTCAGGAGGCCAGGAAACAGCATCACGAAGAAGGTATTGGACTGGAATCCCCAGGGCAAGAGATCAAGAGGAAGGCCGCGCGGAACGTGGAGAAGAGCCAGAGAAAATGATGTGCAACGAAGCGGAAAGACTTGGAATAATGTAAAGAGGCTGGCCCATGATAGAGAGGGATGGAAGGTGTTTGTTGGTGGCCTATACCCTGATCCAGGGTGAGAAAGGCAATGATGATGATGATGTGAATTCTTGCAGAGGATCTGTTTCAGCATTTCTCGTAAGAAAGGCTCACAAAGAAGGCAAGAAATCACGACTTTATTGTGTGAGAATGTCTCATAAATTTATCACTGGTATATTCTGTTTAGAATGAGCTGTAAAACTGCTGTACCTGAGGCCAAATGGTATTTTAAGTAGTCTGTTATCTACTCAGGATTTGATTCTAGATATTTCTGTAAATGCACTTTGACATTATAGGGGTTCCATAGATTTCCTTCTTTTTCGCTCACCTTTCTAAATGTGTACAATTTTATTACTTAGCTTTACTAGACGGTATAATGATATGCTTGTTTCTAGCAACTTTTAATAAATTTCTCGTGTTGTGGAAAAATGAAATCATTTCTGTATCTGTCCACTACAGGTGGCCTATGCACGATTAGATCCTTCGCGATTGGTAGAATGGTTTGAATACATGCGAGTCATTGGGGCCAGCAAAATCATGACTTTTCACAACAACCTTCACCCGGATTCGCGGCGTGTACTTGACTATTACGCACTGACAGGATACTTGGAACTGATTGAGTATAACCCACGAAAGCAGGAAGGTAATTTTAATCTTCAGCTTTACAATGAACTAACTGATGTTGTCCTTACATCAGATGAGAGCACAAAACAATGCTGCTCACTGATAGAAACTCTACGGCTGATGAATGTTTGATTACTGACATGTCTAACACTTTATGGCAGGCCGTCCCAGCATCATTTTTACAGATTGTTTGATCATTACTTATGTAACATTTTATGGCAGGCCATTCCAGCATTATGTCAATGTAGTATTTGATATTTGGCCTATCTAACATTTTATGGCAGGCTGTCCCAACATCATTTGTACAGATTGTTTGATCATTAGCTTATGTAATATTTTATGGCAGGCCATTCCAGCATTATGTCAATGTAGTATTTGATAACCAGCTTATCTAATATTTTATGACCGGCCGTCCCAACATTATTTTTACAGATTGTTTGATCATTAGCTCATGTAATATTTTATGGCAGGCCATTCCAGCATTATGTCAATGTAGTATTTCATAACTAGCTTATCTAATATTTTATGGCAGGCATTTTTACAAATTCTTTGATTACTAGCCTGTCTAACATTTTATGGTGGACCATTCCAGCATCATTTCAATATAGTATTTGATCACTGGTTCATCTAATGACATTTTATGGCAGGCCATCCCAGCATTATTTACACAGAGCGAAACTCGCAGACACGGCAGGCACGCCATGACAAGACATTGGTAGTACGAGATTGCCAATACCGTCTGGCAGGCTATGATTTCATCCTGACCATTGATTTTGATGAGTTGCCGGTGCCGCTGCGGCCGTATGGGTCCTTGAACTGGGTATTGCAGGTGAGGGGATACTGTATCTATGTCACAAGATCAGTACTGTTTGACGTTGAATTTGTTGCTTGTCTTTAAATAATCTTCTCAACCCCATTTCCGCTGTTAGTGAAGTATTGAAACTAAGATTAATTATTCTATCTCTGAAATTGATATTGATTGTGTGCTGTGTCACATAAGCCAATAACTGTTTCATGTGGCAGCTGATGTCATGAAGTGGGATTTAGCATTTACTGGGGTAGATGGTAAAATGTTTTCGACTGCATTTTTTTTGTATGTGTAAATGACTAACTCACGCACAACCATACTAATTACCAGATAACATATTGGTAACTTTTAGGCAGACCTGGGGGGTCACAAACCATTTAATATCATTACGATAAGTTAAAATATATGTGAATGTGAAACTATCATGAACAACAATGTCCATAGAAATTCATATCAGATCTAAAACTATTCTGTCTATTGTAAATCTAACTTAAATTATCTAAATTTCTAAATCAATTCCTTTCAATACTTTCATCCTTCTAATCCCCCACTGAAACACTAACCCCTTAATTATTTTATATCTATCATTATGCCCAAAGCTGAACAGTGTAGAGGGTTACTTAAGTAATTCTGCAGATCATAAAGAAGCTGTAGATAGAGTATTTCAGACAATACTTGAAAACCTAACAATTTACAAACTTGCCTAGCTCACTACGGAGATGTAGGCATATATGATTATGTAGACTTAACGACAAATCCTACAGGTAGGATAGCAGATCTACATTCAAATGACACTCATACCATCAAAATAACTTCACTTGGCATAAGTCTTCTAGAGCTGTGATGAGCTGGTAATTCCCAGTCTCACCACAGACAGTTTAAGTTTACAAAATAGATCCAACGAGTGAATCTTCAGGGAGATACATTCCTCGCAACTTCCATTCCTGGTAAAAATCATCATGCCCTCCTTTAAGGATAGCTTCTAGATGGCAACTTCCATTCCTGGCAAAATCATCATGCCCTCCTTAAGGATAGATTCTAGATCTACATGGCCATGCTCATCTGCTTGGCCCACGAAGCATTTCCGTCATCGAACTCACCATTAGCCCTGGCTTCTAACGAGCCAGGGAAACCAATAAGAGCTTTGGATATCCATCATAGTGCCATGGCTTCATTTAACAAACCCAGGCATAGCTCCACGTTGTTTTCTCTCTAGTGGAAAACGAACTGAATTCTCTCACAGCAAGGATCATCTGTCTAGAACTGCCGGACTATGTCCCTGCCGTTGCATATATAATCGATCTCTTCTGCCCCTTTCTGATCAATACACCTACTTCCATTGGTTGTCAATTTAACCGTCCTAGGTCACAATATAATTCCCCCCCCCCCCCCCCCCCCCCCCAGGTCTAAACCTACACGTCACTTTTCATCAACGCCTGATATTCTTCTACTTTAAAGATGGAATCCCTCCCATTCCTTAAGTTTATTTAGATTCTCCTACCTAGTCTTAATGGTCCGCGATGTCTTGTTTACTGTTGTGGTTCCTCCGCTGTCCTGCTAGTCAACGGTCTGCTATTGATGAAGTCCCCCCTTGGCTGACCTGACGTCACAAAAGCCCCCTTTCTTGCCCTTAGTTGCTAGGCCACGGCTGACGTGGCAGGCATGTTTTTTGATTCTGTTCGTATTAGTAAAACAAAAGCACCTCTTAGTTTGGCGAGCGCGTGCCATCTCAATAGGGGACTTTAAAACTTGACAGCTGAGTAGCTGAAATTTCTGTCAAGATAGTGTCAGATAACATTAGTGGAGGCTCAACAGTATTAATATATTTGTTTTTTAAGAAAAAGATAAATGTTTAGAATGCCTCTTAAGCCCATACTTAGAGAGACACTGATTCATATCTCATGGGATCTGGCAGACCCAAGATTCTCAGACAGAGAAAAACAGAAAAACTATAAAACAATGTTGATTTGTACCACTTTGGGTCTGCCGAGACCCAGACTTTTCAAATAGAGAAAAACTATAAAACAGTACCTATTCCATACTTCTTTGGGTCTATAAAGACCCAACCCTCTCAAATAGAGAAATGTTGATCAATACTGATCTGTTCTTCTTTGGGTCTGTCTAGACCCAGACTTCTCAAATGGAGAAAAACAAATGAAAGTGATTAGTACAGTGGAGTCTATGTAAAATGAACTTTGGTAATTTGAATTTCTGCGAAATAGAGGTGATTTTGAAATCAGTTTTTTTCTCTTTTCTTCTTTATCTACCGTTAATTCGAGTTCGAACTGACCAAATTCTGATAAATCGAGCTGATCGAGTGCGCTTATCCTCAGTGCAACTACTGATTTCCAGCCCCGTAAAAACAAACTTCCTCAAACACGGTGACACAGGTCTGTTCAACAACTCTTTACTCTTTGCAGGGATGGAGGGGGAAGGTAGGGGTGTCAAAAATGATGCAGTGGGTAGGCTGTAGAGCCTTCCTCTTAGGTGTCTGTCTGACCAAGCGAGAAACATGCCGCGGAGGGTGGCAGGGGTTCGGGTAAGACCCCTACACGCAGTGTCAGTGTGATTCTGCCCCAATGACCAATAATATCAGCCAACAACGCCTGTACGTAGGATGGTGCTCACATTATGACTGGCGCTACACGCTTATAGTAATGCTCACTAAACTGTGCAGCATCACATGACTGTATTAAAACTGACCATAATTATGGTAACGCCCTGGAGGAACAAAGACCTCACCTACATGAAGTTCTTAGCATATCAGTATTGCAAATACCTTGCTGTAGTGTTTACACATTCACCACACTGCACTCCATGGGTAGGGGAAATGAGTACGCCATTGTTACACTGCATAATGGTAATTCCACGCCACTGATAGCAGGCCAACGGTCGTGCATTTGAACATCATACATGACAAAATGTCTTTATCGATTGATGACGTTACACACAGTATATGCAGCCAAGATGTCAGCAAGAAGGGATGTAATTACATGTGTGATATGGGGCAGACAGTATGACAGTGCTTATTTCTCTGCTCAGAGGTAAATCCATTTCCCGATGACTTTGGATTATGTGGGCTCTTCTGTACTTCTTTTGGTCTGGCCATATAATATGCTTTATCAGGGGTCTGGGTTTGACAGGCTTACTTGTTTAAAAATGTATCAACTTCTTGGCAACATTTTTTGTCATTGTTATTTTTCTTTTTTAATTTTTAATTAGGCTTTACAACGAAATTTGAGCCAGGTGGCTGGTTTTCGTATGGATCCCGTCCTGATGCCCCCTGAGTGGCATGATGACACTCCAGACCTATACCATTGGCAGTTTTCTAAGGGTACCTACATTGCCCCATACTGTGTCAAATGGGCTTATATTCCCAGCAGAACATGGCTGGCTGCAACACATGAGATCGTACCAAAAGAAGGCTATCATATGTAAGTACAGTAGAACACTAATATAAAGAACAGCCCCTGACAATACAGATAGTTATTTATATCCATCCACCCTTTTGTCTCTTTCTCTCAGTCTTTGCCTCTCTCTCCCTCTTTGAATAATTGCATTTTGTTGCTCAAGTCGGGATTCAAGTTATCAGAGACAGGATCTTCTGTAATACCTTTTGCAACCATAGAATGAAAGAGGAAGTACACAAACCAACATTGTTAAATGTGCACTTTTCCTTAGAGGCAGTTGAAGCAATTAGAAAATTCAACGTCGTATAACATGAGTATATTCAACCGTGATTCAACTATGACCATTGCACAGTTGCTTCTTGCATCTTGTTCCCATTTGTTGTTTGTTACTCGACTGGATCTTCTCCATTGAAATCTTCTTTCTATGTAAAGTTTTTTCAGCATGTCATTTATTTCAGTCATAAACAAGAAAGAGAATCTGTTTGTCCTGCACAAAAATGACGTGGTCGCTAAAGGCATGAAAAAATAACTGAAATAAAAAGGAGAAAAAACTGGGGTAACTAAAAATGTTCTGTATTTCCATCAATTTGTTTCAGGCATGCTCGCAACGAGTGTGCTGTGCTGTACATAGGCAATCAAGAGACCATATCAGTGACATAACTGATAAAATCTGTTCAAATCTCTGACAGGTGATAGTGATAAGAAATTATGTGTTGCCTTTTTAACTGAGCAGTTGTCAATATACTAACTTTACTGATGAATGGACACTGATTCTTTCATGAATGTCACCTAAATTGAAATGCAGATTATCGTACATCATACAGTGCTGCCATTTTTAGTCAGTTTTAAAAATTGGAGAAATGCAGCCTCTATGAGGTCTGATGAAACCAACCCGTTGTTTGAAAAACTCTTTATGTTGCTCCAGGTATGTCATCCCCCAAGACATTCTTCACTTTCTGCACTTCAGACAGTGTAAATCTGATTGGCGAGAAGTGCCATGTGAGAATCTGACCATGATGGTGACAAATGAATTCAGCCTGAAAAGGTTTGCCGGAGGAGTTTTGCAAAACATGCGGAAACTTCCGCTTGAGGAGCTGATACTAGATAAGAAATATGTCGCGTTTGTGCGTCAAGATCCACGAGGTTTGGGAGAGTCTAGGCGCTGGAATCCAGACGACACTTTACTCAATTTTTGACACACAACAGCCAACCAACCTTATTTTACAGGACTGTCCATCACTAGCTGACTCAGCAATGTCATTAATACTTGAACAGCGGCACATTTTGTCATGAATTGTAAGATTGTGTGAAAGTGAGAACAATAAATTGAACTGAGAAGTAAGATGCAACTTTATCTAGTTAAACTGGAGTTGAACCAAAGCTCATTTTTACATTGAACTGAAGTGAATACAGTTGACTTTTCTTGCCAACTTGTGCAATCCCTATGAGCTATATGTCAGATATTGATTGTCTGTTTGCATATCAAAAATTTCATAAGTGCTGTCTTTAACCAGAGCTAGTTATTTTTATATTTACAATAACCTTAATATTTAAAGAGAGCAAATACGTATCACTGAATGTTTTTTTCTTTACAAAAATGACTTAAAATATATAGCAAGAGGTGAATTTTTACCTGCTGCTGCTCACTGAGATTTGTAATGTTATATGTAGTTGCCCTGACAAATGTTTATCAACAGTATTAACTACTTGCATGCAGGAAAAATAAATTAATCCTATCTTGTGAGAAATTCAATTTTAAAGCAAGATCGTGAATAGACCTTGTAGTTTTACAGTTTTTACCCTCCAGAATTGGTTGAAACAAATATCATTACATTGTTTTAATGATCATAGTTATGAGATTACCATGGCATGGTGGTTTCTTGCATGATAGAGGAGAGATATCTATATGTTAATGAACATGGAAATTTCCTTCACATGTAAGCATTTATGGGTATTGCTGAGTCTGGCAAATCTTCTGTGAATGTCATATTTGCAAAGTTCTTTGCAACCAAGTATGAGGCCGACGGTTTAATCCCATCTGATGAATTAGTTGGTTCTGAATTGAGATGGTGAATAGACCATACAATTTTGCGGTTTAACTTTCCAGAGTTCTGTTGTTGAAAATGTTGAGACATTCTTATATTGTTTATGTTTGACGTTAAGACCTCAGGTTATTTCACTTGTGTCCAAGGTTTTGGGTGTCAACTTCAGATTAGGGGCCGTCCATAAATTATGCATGCTTGATTTGGGCTATTTTTTTTCCCACCTCCCCCATCATGTAGGCTTTTCTCTGTAGGCACACAAGTGTACAGCCGTTAAAATGGTGAATGTCAATGATAAGGTGCTAATGTTTGAGAACTTTTTATATGGCATTTTGCACAAAGTACCCAGCTATTTCACAAGAGACATGATTTTTAGGTTATCCAACAACTTAATTTGCTGAAAAAAGTAAATAAAATGAATTTATTACCATAATTGAAAGCATTAAATATACAAGAACTAAGGTCTCACAATGTGTAAATTGAGACGCAGAATGAAATTTCCTGTCATACTTTTAAATTCTACTCGAAGGAAATGTGTCTTTTCCCGGTTCAAAATGTCCGAACACCGCCTGTTCAACTCAGTATTGGCTCAAAATCAACGAAAGTATTAAAAATATGGCGAACTTCAAGATCTTTTAAAATATGCCCACGTACACCTTTACATCTTTCCGTCCGTAATGTGGTATTTTGTAGAATTTAAGGCTCAGTGGTTAAAAAGCCTTTCATGATTACACTGGGGGCCTCACTTCCTTTATAATATGATGCTCCCAAGATACCCCGCCTGCTCCCCATGTATACTTGTATGCAGGAGACAAATATTCCTCCCACCTCAGAGCTTACGCACTTGGCGGATGGCCCCTTATGTTTTTAGTTTGTAAAGGTTGATCCCTTCACTGTTACATGCTTTTTCCCCACAGTGTGCTGAACAGATTTTTTATGGTGCATGAACTTGCAGGTTACATGGTTTTAGTAGGATGTACCGTATTCATCAACAGCGCACTCACACTGTCAGTTATAAGGTTACATTGTAAATTGTCCATTGTCATATAATTTTCCGTTATGTATTCTTTGTTCATTCATTCAATCAGAGGAAAAACATTGTTTCCTTCTAGTCATTGAATAACAGAGCCTCTCACGGAAACCTGCGCCATCTTGGACAGGGGAACTCGTTAACTTCTGCTAGTAGGAAGATGTTGTAATAATTTGCTGATATATTCTATTTAGTAGAGCACAGCTATCACAAAATTGAAGATTTAATATAACACCATAATGTCATGAAATCCCCACTATTCTTCATTAGAAGCCATTGGTTTGTGGCTTTTCACCATGAACACTTTGAGATGGAGTAACATCTGTAGTAAGACAGAAGATGGTGGTCAGGCTGATTTGGCACTGCTGCCCATAGAACTGAACCAAGAAACTTATTGGCAAAACATGAATA
Source organism: Onchidella celtica (assembly GCA_963931925.1). Lineage (NCBI taxonomy): Eukaryota > Metazoa > Mollusca > Gastropoda > Systellommatophora > Onchidiidae > Onchidella > Onchidella celtica. The sequence continues at coordinate 17,118,855 of OZ007578.1, read as the reverse complement.
GGCCTTTTGAGTTGTGTACTTGCCTATATAATCTGTTTTATATTCCTTTGAACTCAGATGGAGCTTGAAAAATTTCCCTTTGTCAGCAATAGGCTACTTGCTGACATCCGTTGACCTTTCATTGGATGACTATTTGACAGGATCAGGAATGTCATGATTATTTAATATATATTGTTATAGTCCCTTTCAAGTCTTTTCAGAAACTACACTGTTGAACTTTTCAGGGGTGTTTTGTTTTCCCAAACGACAAAGTTTTCGCCACTGATGCTTTGTTTCTCCCGTGTTGTAGACACTTCACAAGTGGTTAAGCAGTCTATTAAATCTTTGTTAGATATCTTATAGAATTCTTCATATCGTGGATCAACTTTCTCCTATCGAGATCTTTATGCTGGAGTTGGAAATGTTAAAGTTTTGTTAAAGTGAAAGCTTACTCTGAGCACTAACTTAGACCTAAACTCACAGGGGAAAAAATCAAATGCCTGATTATCAAGAGCTCAAGAGGAAAAGCATGCACAGAGTAAAACTGCAATAAATGAAATTTTGAAACACAGTAGAGCAATCCAAACATTGTAGAGATAGTGGATTGGACACTGATTTATAAATCAGAGGGCAGGAAACAGCATGGAGACAATAGACAGTGATTGTTTTGTACTCACGGGGTATAAACAACACTGCACCTTAGTAACAGGAGTTATCACCTGTAAAACCAAAAGCTTTTTATTCATTAATACCACAATTGAAAAGTATACATATGCTTCTCAAACTGCCCCTATGCTTCCTGTCGCAGCCCCCCCCCCCCCCCCCTCTTTATGTTAGATTTTTATTTGGAAATTTAATTGATCACGATCTGACAGACAAGTTACAGTAAATGTGAAAAGCACAAAGCAGCCTTTGTCGTGCCAAGGCTTTGTTAACCTCAAAAGACCCCCTCCAATCAATATTAATCTGTTTTTCCTCCAGACATTTGTTTTAGTATAAGGTTTCCATCAGATAAAGTTCAGTATTACTTCAATTGTTGATCACTTTTATCAGTCCTGGATGAAGAAAACACTGCTGTGTTTTCAACCTACTGTATGTTTATATTGGTGCAAGTATTGGAGCCTCATTAATGAGATTAATTTTGAATCCACAATCCAAAAGTATCATAGTGTAGATAGAACTTTTGACTTTTGAGAGGATAACTTTTGCGACTATCATAGTGCATCTTTTTTGCTATGAGTGGGCACAACATCAATTTTCTCAAAATATGTGTGTTGGATTTCTTTCAAGTTTTGCATAGGCTCTTTTTCAAACTAAACCCTAAAAAATTGATGTTTTATTTGTTAGACTTTAGCCTGTTTTTGAGTTTGCATCTTTGAGCTTTATTATACAAAAAAAAAATAAAATATATATAAAAAAGCATTTCTACAGTAACAGACTGCTGAACACTGAAGAGTTTTCAACATAATTATTATGTGTACTTCAAATGCATGGAGTATTGTTTGTTGAGTATTTCACCAATCATTTTCTCATTCAAGGTGAATACCCATTTTAGTGTTTCTTTTGTATTCAAGTCGCATGTACGTCATAAAGTTAACACACAATGGCTAAATGAAGAATGTCTATTTGTAGTGTGAGCATGTTTTTACAATTAGTCAGCTGTTTGCACCAGTTATTGAAGCTCAGACTTTTATGTATTTTCGCGAAAGCTCTTCTCCACCATGTTTGAAATTGTACTTTACATGAAAAAGTTTAAACCACAAGACAAGATTTCTTTCCCTAAGACGTATGGGTTGGACAGTACTATGTATGAGGCAGGCTACTTTCACCCCCAAGATCATGTGATCTCTGATTGATTGTTGTAATTGATACCAACTGAAAAAAATGATCTCTTCTAAGCCTGAGTGTGCACCAGCCAATTCTGATAAGCTGACCAATTGGATGGTGATGTCACCATATTGATTGTGCCAGTGAGTAAACAAAAACCTGTTGGCAGGTGTATGGGATCTCTTGAAACTGCTATAATGTCACCATCCAAACTAGCAGGTGAACAAAGTCAGCCCACCCCCCGCCCCCTGCCAATTATACACATGGATTTGTTTGCCCGGGTGTTAGAAGGGGCTCTGAAACTTATGAGGGAAAAACTCTTGTGAAATCATTATGATAAAATTAAGTTCAGTTAACTATTATCTCTGTACAATATCCTAGTGAAAGATGTGTCTTAGTAACGTGCTTGGTTATATCATTTTATTGACTTACCCAAGTTGGACGATGTTATCAGGGGTGGACCCTGTTTCGATCCACAGTGTTGAGGTTCTGACATTTTTTGGTCAAAAGAAAATGTGTTTTAATTTTTTTGTCTTTCTTCTCCAATATTATGTAACAAGGGATTGGTTACTTAAAATTTCATATTTAGTAAATGAGTGTTTGAAATTTTTAGCCGGGGGGCTTCTTCCTTGGTCCCCCACCAGGAAACTCCTCTGTCAGGGGGCTGCCTCTCCATTATCCTGACCACTCAAAAATGTTCCAGACATTTTTTCCTGTTTTTCTTTCATTTCAGTATTATTCATTTGTCCTGTTGTGAAATCATAGTTTTTATTGGCTATTATGCATTTACTCTTCATATCTGGTATTAGTGATATATTGTTTTGTTTATGTTGTATGGTCCAAGATGGGCAGTTTTTACATATGTTGTTAGTCAGGAATTTGCTGATAGAGTCTGGTCATTATTGATAAGTTTCTGGTGGGTGGTTGGTGGGCCCCTCTATTGGGGCCTCCTTCTGTTCTATCATTTTATTATATTCTATCGTCTTGCTTCTTCCGAGCACAATATGTTTGTTAATGTGTTGACCTGCTCTCTTCAAACTCAAACTTCAAACTTCTGATAAGTTTCTGGTTATGATTTGTATGAATCATTTGCAGGAGAGTGAAGTTGTGTGTGTGTATGAGTAGATTTAAAACTTGACAAATAACTGAAATTGCTGATGTTCTTCATCAGAAACTTTGCTGATGTTGTTAGGTAGACAATAGACAAACTGCTAATGTTGTTCTTGAGAAAAACTTGCTCATTCTGTTGGTTAGACAAAACTGCTGATATTGGGTAGTAGAAAATCTATGAGATATTCTGTAGTTGTTTGGACAATTGCTGGTCAGACCTGTCATTAACTTGATATATATTTGGTGTTGTTGTTACCGTTTTTAGTGTTACACATCCTGCAGGCCAGTTTCTCTCTTGGTATTGATGTAATGAAAGTAAGAAAGTGTTTGCTCACAGCTGTCTTGCATTCTTATACATGTGTTTGCTACAACTGAAAACCCTAAGTTTGTGTTGTAAAATGGTGAAACATGACTGGCTTCTGACCTCACGTATTTGAAATTTCCTGTCATCTGTATGTCTGCATGTGATGCTTCAAGGCATCAAACGACAAAAGATTTTTGTTTTCTTCACTTGTTGATGGATCTCTTGATCGATATATATTGTATATTGTATTCTTAAATGTGACAGCATTTCTACTTTTTAAAATGTATTTTTTGGTCATGAGACTTTTTAAATAGCCTGCAAGCTTGATATATTGCTTGTATCCACTATCAAATATGTCTAACATTCAAATGTAGAGTTTTGAAATGCTTTTAAGGAAAAACGAGAACAACCTGACTGTGACCCTATTTACTCATTTTACAACCTTTTTAGGTACCTGCATGAGCACTGATTCAAACAATGGGTAGGTGGTGATTTGATTGAAAGGGGATTTGGATTGTGTTTAATTTGGGGGTGGGGGTAGGGGTGGGGGGGGGGGGGATGGAGGGTGGAGGTTGGAGGGACTAAGAGAAAGGAAAATGAAGGATTCATATTTATTTTTTCATGTGTTTCATTTTCAGTGTCATTTTTTTTTGAGTTGTGCCAATGTGAAATACATGTATTATGTTTGTTGTAACATTTGAACAATTATAACTCGTAGCCTTTTCACTGCCACCAATGACGAATACATGTACCAACAACTCGCCAACTACCCTCTTGTTTATAAGGATATTGTCATAAAATTTCACACGAAAACTCTTTAAATATTACTATATTTGTTCCTTTTGTAGTAATTATTACATCTAACAAATGTAGCGGGCTTTCTTGGAAATTTGCTTTATAGTTGCAAAAAAATGTATAGGAAAAATGACCTTTTGGTGGCTTGGAGATTCTCTGAGCTGTGAGCATCTGTTGTAAAAACTTGGTATGGAAATCTTCTAGGCTGGCCAGGGAAAGATGAAATCTGTTAAACCACAAAATTCAAAATTTATATAGTATAGATGAGAAAAATGTTCAAGTTTGTCATGGCTATGGAGGTAGAGGAAACACCTCTGGAGGCAGAGGAAACACTATGTTAGGGGGACCACGTAGAGAAAGCCGTTCGCTTACGCCCACGTAAGCGCACTGCCCGGGGCTGTGAAATTAAAAGAATCCCCTAATGAAAACCGTGTGCGCCCCACATAGATAAAGTTGTCATTGAGCATGCGTCAGCGCGGAGCGGCACTGACGTTTTTCGCAGAATCGAAACTACATTCTTTCCAAGGCCGTCTAAAGCTGTCTGTGGCTAGTTTTCACAAGTTTGATGTTGCAAGTGATTCAAACATGGACACAGATGCGCTCATATCATCAGTGTACGTTAGATCTTGTTAAGGATGTACCCAAATGTTTCCATGGTCATCCTCATTTAGGCATAAAACCTATCAGGGTAGGACTTAAGTTGTCTGAACAAATGATGGTATTCACCAAGAGATGCCTGCTCTTTGTTGATGTTGTGAACTCCACATCTAGTTTTTGGGCTGATTAATTTAGGAAACAGTCTGTCCATTAGAAAGAACTCTTCGTCAGATGACGAATCCATTTTCATAAACACTAATCTCTAGTAGCTTTCAGAGCCAACTGTAATAAACGGCCTCGTATAACAGCGTTCTCTATGTGGGGTCAAGCAGGCACTTTCCAAAGCTTAAGCGGTTGAAAGCGCGGCTGTTAAAAGTACGGCTTGTGTGGTCCCCCTAAGGCAGACAATATAAAAGAGTCCAGCTGTGTAGCAGATTAGTTATTGACAGAGGAAAACAGTTCAAGTTGTCATCCATCTAATGGCCTGGCGTACCAATTTTCTCATTTTACAGGAGAGTGGATCAAAATTTGGCGACTTTTGTTATTCTTGGATGTGGGAAAACCCATTAAGCTTGTCACTGTTGAAAGATATGGATACTTCACTTCATGAGAATATACATGTGGATCTCACCATGAGCAGTACTACTGTAGTTGACCCAAAACCACCCAAATCATTGGCACGCCAGTGTGTGAAATGGACGTGGAAAATATAAACGTAAACAATCTGAAGATGTAAACCAGTGCACAGCCAGTGTTCAGCTATGCAATGTACACATTAAATAATCGGCATTTGCTCAGACAGTCCTTTAGCCTATGATGGCAACAGTAAGAAAATTTGGTTAATCACATTTGTATTCAGTCTGTGACATGCTTTTAAAAAAGAAAGACACAGAAAATATTTACGGTCGCAAAACCAAGGACAACAGGCCACTTTCCTGGTCAAGGACTTTTAACATATCATTGTCAGCTTCTTTGAAATTTAAAAAATAATTTCCTTGAAAACATTTCCCCTCACTTTTTTTTTTTCGCCGGAGGAAGGTCTTTCGTGACCAAAATTTGGATTTTTTTCCTTTCCATTTCTAATTCTTTTGTGATTTATTGTAACATTTTCTATTGTTTGTTTATAATGCCGGGCTTTACAACATACAACCATTTTTCTGGTCATTTTGATCATCCAGTCTCACAGTTGCTGTTTCAAACTGCCATAGAGAGAAAAAAGTGATTACCAAGTTGTGGATTTTACTGCCTCTTGATAATGATTTTTGTCAGCTCTCTAAACTTTCACAAGTTTTTTTTTTAGTGTCATGTTGGTGTTATGTAGCCTACATTTACAGCAGAATACTCAGTTTGTGTTTGTTGCGAAAGCCATTCATCTTAGGCTTGCAAGTTCAGACTTAGAAAAGAACCTGGGGCAAAAAAGTACAGAGCAGAGTGTAAGAAGTTTATTGACTGTGAGCCTTACAGTTACAGTACAGCTACAGCCTGAAGGTTAGTGATTAGCTGGCCAGGCCTGTAGAGGACTCTCTGGTTTATGAGGATTGAGGCCCATGGTGCATCCCAGAGATAATGTGTAGTTGTACCTTTTTTTCTGGTTGGAAACCCAGGGTCCAATTTTGTGTGAGAAAGTGCACGTCGCTGTTGTCCTAGATACATTGTTTTGACCTTTGACAGAGTCACAGTATCTGAAACTTTTACTGAAAGATAAAGTTGAACAATGTCAAGCTATGACATGTACTAATTTACACATGAAGAGATTAGATCAAGACCAGGGTTAAGTCACATTTGACTGAGTCATTTCGAGAAAAAGCCAAAAACTTTGGACGTAATCATATTCTTGCATTGCTGTGGCCCGCTTTTAAATGAAGTTTTCTCAGCACTGGTTAAGGATAGAAAGATGCCATTATTATTAAAATATTATAGATACCGCAGCCCTTTATATCTAGTTTTCACTGAGATGTGCAGTTCTATTTTAGCAAAATGTGACTAACCTCATTCTTGAACTGAGCTGTTCTTACTGTTGGCCCTGTTTTGCTGATTAAGCTAGTTTGTTGCTTCATGTTTGTAGTTTTGTAGTTTACAACATATTGGGCACATCTACCATTGAAAGTTGAGTGGCCATAAGATATTTTTAATCTTGGGGAATGATGGAGATATGCACATATATATACAAGACATGGGCACATTGCTGAGTGGACAGGGACATGAAATTAACCCTCTAGTGCCCAGACAATGTGCCTTGTCCCAAAATTTTAATATATTATATGCAAAATTTATGTAAAACGAATGAAAAAGAGAAAGAAAAAAAAAAGGACCATATTATCAAGTAAAACAATTCATCGAGAACTTAAAAATTGTCCAAAGTGTGGAACTTTAGGCACCAAGTGAAATGTTCCAAATATGGTATCCTGGGCACTAGAGGGTTAAGACACAACTGCAACATGACAGCAAGTCCAGTATGCACACCTAGCCTTGCTGATAGATCTCCCTTTAAAAACACATGTACATAAAATAAAAGGCTCTATGACAATCGCCAAAAATAGTATAAAAATAACATCAAAATGATAAATCTAGTTACCTAATAACAATGAAGCACTATCATTTTATAGATGCTCGCCTAGTAAATTACACGCGATATTAATAAATCAGAGGTCTTTAATGACCTTTCAGTTGCACAGATCTACTTGCAAATCAGCAAAGAGTATTATATACATGTGTATATAGATATATATATACTGTGTATTGGTGTTTTACCTTGCTGCAGCCAGTTTTTTTTTTTTTTTTTGCAATATTTTTTTTAGTGCTCAGTTTTTGGTTTGTATTACAAGAGTGATAAGTTAATGTGCTGGTGTTGGTCATTTGAAAAGCTTTGATATTTTGCAGTGTCCACGAGTGTGGATATTTTTATTATCCAGCCACTGGTAGCTGGGGCTCTGAATGAAAGACCGATAGATGAACACGTCCCTTTTTAAAAAACAATTTTATCTTCATTTCAGATGTGTTTTAAATATAAAAATCGGAAATTCTTGAATCCCAGGATCTGATCACCTACATAGACAACAGACACATAGTATTAAATATCATCAAGAAAATATTATTGCCTAACTCATTTTACATCACTTTACAGGATAGATGAAAAAAACTGTTTCACGGTAAGTGGTCAAAAGACAAAAGTGTGACATTAAACAGTTCATACTGTAGAAAAACCATTAGGTTTAGGCCTTTGACAATGACATAGGCAGTTTGATTTCCTGCCTGTTGGAGATTAGCTTTCTTTCTTAAAGGTTCTTATTTAATTTAAAATATTATGTAATTGGGCTTTGGAGAGTCGATAATTACAAAGAATTGTCACTCCTCTAAAGTAATGGCATATGTCAGACTTATGTCAAGAGGCAACTGACGGTTCATTGCATTCCTGAGCACGAGGGCTATCAGACATTATTATAGAAAATGGAATGTGCCAATAGGAAAATGTAAGAATCCAATAGAATCATAATGGCATAAGTCACCAAATGACAGGAAAAGAAACGTTTTTTTTTCTCTTCATACCTCAAACTGTCAAAAATGACGTATGACATTGGTGTAGAGCAGTGATAGAATGCAAGTGGCCTGAGTCTAGCAGTTTGCTAACGGCGTGACAATGTATTTTACATCTTTATACATGTATTACTTAATTACATGCATTTAAATTTCATTATTAACACAAAAGGTTTCTGGACATAGAAGCTTTGTTGTAAAACCATCTTGGGTGATTTATTTATCAGGTGGAGTCCAGTATTATTTTGAACATTAATGATTGCACTGTATTATATATACATGTATGTGTGATTTAAATTTTGTTATATCCAGCAATAATGATCACGAATTTTGAACTGGAAACTGAAAGACATTATTATATCAAAATCTTATGACAGTCTGCACATTATCATAATCATTGTTTTACCAAATTAAATTGAATTGATGAAATGATTTGTGTACTTTGTTGATTGTTGTTACGTTGTTGATTGTGTATGACTTGAATTAGCAAGACAAAAAAAACAACAACAGATTTTTATCAATTTTATCTTCTGAGCGAGGAGAACAGAGGGCTCTTCTCTCTTTCTGTTTTTCTCTCTCTCTCTCTCTCTTTTTCTTTTCATCTCTCTGTCTTTTTCTTTCTTTTCTCTCTAATTCTTCCCCTTTCTCTCTCCTATCTGTTTCTCTCTCTCTCTCTCATAATGTGTTTTGTTTCACCTACAGTTTATGTCTGTATTAGCTTTTTCGCTCACTTACATCTCTTTTTTGTCTTATTTTCTCTGGTCTTTCTTTCCCTCTCTACCATCTGAAAGCTCTCAGGATAAACTTTTTCTCAAGATTCACAAATTTATTACGAATGTATGAGTAAATATCTGTCGTTTTCATATTAAACTCCACAGTGACCTTCGTCACGCTTATGTTTATATGCAATCAGGTACCTGTATTAGAACAATAGAGTCCTACCGCGTACCGAATTTGAACCCCGGGCATTCCTTTTCCTAACCACTGGACTATTACGCCGGCTTCAACTGATGAAGACTCTCTAATGCTCAATTTCCGAAGGTGATCTGGGGAAACACCGGTAGGAAATTCGTGAAAAGGAAGTGAGCAGACCATGGCAACAGCAGAAGCGACAACAATACGTGGAGTACAGTAGCCATATAATTATAGTATATTAAATTTAGGTCTTCATAGAATGATGTTAACTAAGACATTTTTAGAAAACAGATAATTTTTACACCACCATGTAAATTACATGTACATAATTATTGTCGTTGAATATACAGTCCAATCCATTTATCTCGACATGGCTTTTGTTGACATCCTGGGTAACTCGACACAATTTTTAAGTCCCAACCTGTTCCTTCTTTAATGCTACTAAATATTTCCCCGTAACTCGACGTGTTATTCCATTCTTTCCTCTTATATCGACACATTTCTCCCCGATGGCGGCAACAAGTCCACTAGATTTACTAACTGTGCTTCCAAAAATGCCCACCCAACTCCCCGCATGTAAGAATTCTGTATTTCTGTTTGCGATGCTGGCGGGGAGGGGTAGGAAATGGGGTGTGTGGACAGAGTATGGCCCTTGCCTTCAGTAGCGCGAATGTGGAGTGCCATGCACAAGCGTACGGCAGCAAAAGCACAGAGCACTACTGACTTGAGTAATTTTTTTCCCCACAAAACGTTCGTGCGCCGTTGATAACCTACCAGGCCTTGACCTAGTTCTCTTGGTTAACTGCCGTACTGTGTGTTTATCGGTATCATCACTTCTTGAAACTTCTGAAGAAACAGTCAGGTCGAGGTTAAAAAAAAAAGTAAAGCACTGCGCTTTTGATAGCTACAGCATTTCGCCGATATCGGCAAATCTTTATCACGCAACTGCTCCACACAACAGTGATATTGGAGGAACGGGTGACAATATGCCGATAATTAAAAGAAAAAGGGACATAATTGCATTATTTATTGGACACATGTAACAAGTATGGTGTTAGGGTGAAGTGTAGATGTGGTGTAGATGAACCATTGATGGGGTTTCACTCTTGTTACTGCGACTGGTTAGGCCGCAACATTCATTCGGTTCGTGCCAGGGCGGTAAAACTGCTCACACTGTCAAGGAAGAATATAAGTCTATTGTAGGGCACAAAAGACGTTTATTCAATAACACACACACCTGCTCTCGACTGGGGGAAGAGACGCAGTCGTATAACAGTATACCAATTAACAACAAGACAAATATACATGTAATGTCACATGGCATAGTTAACACGACTAGCAGTAGCATAATAATAATACATGTATAAAACGTAAATAAATCAAGAGTGAAGATAATAAACACAACATGAGATGTGCGATATCAGAGAGAGAGAGAGAGAGAGAGAAAGAGAGAACAATATTATCCAAAGACTTCTAAACATTCAGTACGCACTAATTGTATCTAAAACAATATAAACAGCATAACCACCGGACTCTTTCATAACTTCCAGAGTCTAATATACTTATGAGGAAAATACATCTATTGTTTTACAGAGTTACACTCATCGTAAATATCTGATAGTGTCAGGGTTAGGATTTGAATTGCCGTGCTGGGTCACGGTTTTGTTTATTACATGGCATCATTGATTTTGGCCAGTGCAAACGTCCTTGAACTGTTCCCGTGGACGGTTTGTTTTTGAAACGCTTTTTCTTAGGGATGGAAAGAAAGTGGGGCAAGATAGAACGAATGGATAAATTAACAGTGACGATGCAGTTTGCAACCCCGTGGTTTGGGTGTACTTTAACAGGGAAAGACGGGGCGAATAAGGAGTGAATAAATTCGTACATAAAACGTTTAGGGTGTAGAGACTTTGCGAACGGTTTTGATATACTTGAGTAACTTTGTCTGTTACTATTAATAGAATCTATTGGCGCTGCGAGCTGAGCTTGAAGCGGATGCACCAATCAAATTTGAGCAGTTCGCTGGGTCTGCAGAAGATTTAAGCGAAGCCATCTTTGGATTTGAGCACTTCCATGTAGATCTTTCCAGCTACGAGGGCGGTCGGCTAAGGTTCAGCCAGAGAGAACCAAAAGACTGTTAAGACATGTCTATGTCCTGGATAGACAATGAAATAACCCACAGCTATTTTCTCCAGTTCCCTGAAATCGTTTCAGGGAACCAATCGTAAGTGTCGTCACAATGATTCGAGATGATGTGAATCTGACCCTAATTTTCCAGTAGAAGTGCTACCAAAGGAATGCAAGACCATAAAGTTTTACTTGCAATTAAGATCTAGAATGAGTGTCTGGAATATACATTTGTAAATTGTAATTGATGTGTCTGGATGAGGCTGGGGATTGCCAGCCCATCCTAGAGCAGATCTAGATCTATCTTAACTACGTCAGTGTGTCTTGACGGTTTGATCCTTTATAAGTAATTAACTGAGTTAAGATTGTCGTCTGAGACATAAGAATATTATTTGTGAGATAGTAGGCAGACTATATTTCTGAAGATAAATAATTACTAAGTAAATTGTGAATGAGTCAGAATGATATGGTTTTTCTAATCTTTAAGAACCTAGAGGAGACTTCTAGTTATGTATTATACTATTTTCATTTGATGCTGCTGATGTTGTCTTTTTAATATGTAAACGATAGACGAAATTGTTAGGAATTTTAAGTAATAAATTTGTGGCCCTACAAGGTCCTTGATATAACGTACTCGAAATTGTTATTAGTGTATGTGGCATGGTATGGCAGAGTAATTTCTAAAACCTCTCGATATTTTATTAAATGCAGTCGAACACGTAAATTTATAATTAACCATCCCCGTAAAACACGAGCACAGTAATCCCCATCGTAACACTCGAGGGCACACCCTACCTTGAATTCGTAACAGATAGCATCTGATATTATCATCTTAAAATCAGCAAGAACAGTATTATAAGTATTAAAGAGCACGTACCTGTCAAAGAAGAATATAAGTCTATTGTAGGGCACAAAAGACGTTTATTCAATAACACACACACCTGCTCTCGACTGGGGGAAGAGACGCAGTGCTTGGGGCTTGACAGGCCCGGGGTTTTATACGATTCTTTCCCATCCTCCCACGGTCTTGGGGGCGGGTCAGTCTAACTGTCGCTCACAGTTAAGCACTGTGATTGGAACACGCTCCTTTATGACAAAATACTGAATGCCAAAATACCACATACCACATACTCCCCCCTGAACACAAAAAATCGTCCCGATTTTTGCTCAGAATGGAATAAAAAAAGAACGAAACAAGAACAAAACCACCTAACTGAAACCTTAAGATACATCTGAGGTCTCGGACAAGTCAACTGGAATCATGCATACCATTAATGTCTACGGAATTTACGGAAAATAAAAGAGTCCCGAACTTTATCTCTTAAAGTTCTTAATTGTTGTGAAATAACGAAGTCACCAGATGTCATCCATCTTGGCCTTCGTCGTCGTCTAGGCGACCGAATTTCTACCGGAGTCTCACTGGACTCAGAATCTGCCAGGGAGCTAATGTCATGGTTGGATGAGAGATGGTCATCGGTACCTGACATTCGTACTGCGTTTGTCTCTGAGTCTGACCGTTCGATAACGCAAACACTTTGCTCTGAATCTGAAGGAGAAGACTCATGTCGCCCTCGCAAATTCGCGACGGACCTCTTGCATTTTCGTGGGGCGCGACTTAAAACAGTCACCTTATCAATATCAGGTTGCTCGCCAACCTCTCTCGGTGTGAAGGGTAGCAACAAATTTCGGTGTAATGTCTTTTTAGGACCTTGACCGTCAGCCTTTTGCACAACATATACAGGAACGTCTAAATTAGGTCTTTGCAATATTGCATAAACATCGGAATGCCATCTGTCTGCTAGTTTATGTTTCCCAGCGAAGGCAAGTCTTCGAACAAGAACTTGATCACCTGGTTGAATAGTAGCTCCCTGAATCTTTCTGTCATAACACTGTTTCTGCGAGTGCTTTGCTTTTTCGGAGGCTTTAAGAGCTGATCTATAAGCATAGTCCAGACGCTCCTGGGTATTTTTCACATAATCAGGATAGGATTTAGATGGTACCGGCATCGACTGTTCTAACAAACCAAATTCAAGATCAATCGGAAGTTTGGGTTCGCGACCGAACATAAGAAAATACGGTGAATAGCCTGTGGAAGCATGTCGGGTACAGTTGTAAGCGTGTGTCATTTGAGGTACAAAAGCTTTCCAATTGGCTTTGTGTTCATCAGCCAAAGTGCCGAGCATGTCCAGCAAAGTGCGATTGAAACGCTCAGTCTGACCATTGCCTTGGGCATGGTAGGGTGTTGTTCTGGACTTCTTAATACCTGTGATCTGACATAGAGATTGAATGACTCCGCTTTCAAAGGCTCGTCCTTGGTCTGAATGAAGTCTAGCGGGTAGACCGTAATGAACAATAAAATTATCAAACAAGACTTTCGCATTTGTTTCTGCTGTTTGATTACGCGTCGGTATGGCTTGTGCATATTTACTGAAATGATCAGTGATGACAAGTATATTTTCTATCCCTCCTGAGCAAGGTTCAAGAGACAGATAATCAATGCAAACTAATTCCATAGGCTGACTTGTCGTAATGCTTACGAGAGGAGCCCGCTGATGTGTATCTGCCTTCCTGCAGACACAACGTTTACACGAAGCAATATATCTTTTGACGTCCTGTGACATGCCAGGCCAGAAGAATCGCTTACGTAAGAGATCCAAAGTCTTATCAATTCCAAGGTGCCCACAATCATCATGAACTCCCTTCAAAGCTTTCTGGCGGAAAGCCACAGGCAACACCAACTTTACTGGAAGATGGTATTATCATGTTCATGACATTGCCTATACAATACACCTTCTTTCATTTTCAGCTTACTTCCCTTTTTCAGAAGTTGCCTCGCACCCGTAGTGCACTTCGACTTTGATACGGACCCTTCTATGCACGATATCACTTCATTAATATTTCTGTCACATTGCTGAGCATTGGCCCAGTCAATTTTTGTGTCAACCTGTTCAAACAAGGTTGAATGGTCAGGAATGTTATCAGCTTCCCTATCTTCTAAAATCTGTGCCACTATCCAAAATATCACTCAAGGGTGTGTGAACAGTGGAACCCTGTAGGGCTGCTTGAATTACATTACTATGGACAGTGCATGGCCATTTAATCCGAGACAAACCATCCGCATTTCGATTACACTTTCCCGGTTTGTACTTCAATTCGAAATCAAATTCCGAGAGGTGCGCAACCCATCTGTAACCAGTAGCACCAAGCTTAGCTGAAGTCATTACATAAGTCAGTGGGTTATTATCAGTGTACACACAGAATTTGTTTCCATATAAATAATCATAAAATTTCTCAGTAACAGCCCATTTTAATGCGAGAAATTCAAGTTTATGGGCAGGATAATTTCTCTCAGACTTAGAAAGACCTCTACTTGCAAACGCTATCACACGTTTCTTGCCATCCTGTTCCTGGTACAAAACAGCACCTATCGCCTCAGATGAAGCATCAGTGTGAAGAATGAAATCTTTAGAGTAATCGGCATAAGCCAGAACAGGTGCGTCAACTACAAGATCTTTTAACTGATCAAATGCCGCCTGTTGATCGTCACTCCAAACTAGTTTAGTGCTGCCCTTCTTTCCCCCGACGTCCTGTAGGAGCCTATGAAGGGGTTTGGCAACAGAAGAAAAGTTTGGTACAAAACGACGATAAAAACCTACAAATCCTAAAAAACTCTGGAGTTCTTTAAGTGTCTTTGGAACTGGCCATTTCTGCACGCATTCTATTTTTTCTGGGTCACAAGACACGCCGTCTTTGGAAACTACATGTCCAAGATATTTCAACTCACTCTGGAGAAATTTACATTTAGAAGGTTTTAGTTTAAGTCCCGCATCAGACAGTTTTCTGAAAATTATCTCCAACTTCTGAAGGTGCTCCTTAAAAATTCTACTGAATACAATGATATCATCTAGGTAAAGAAGACAGTCTTTGAGATTCGAGTCTCCCATACATGTTTCCATACATCTCTGAAAAGTTGCAACCCCATTGGTAACGCCAAATGGTAAACGACAACATTCATAGAAACCTAAGTTCCCAACCGTGAAAGCAGTTTTGGAAATATCTTGCTCCGCAACTTCAATCTGCCAATATCCGCTTTTTAAATCAAGCGAAGAAAAGTACTGGGATCCATGAAGCGCATCTAAGGTGTCTTCAATTCTTGGAATGGCATATGCATCCTTGACTGTTCTCGCGTTTAGCTTTCGGTAATCTATACATACTCGTAAACTTCCATCTGGTTTTCGAACCAGAACGCAGTTTGAACTGAACAAACTTTGTGACGGACGAATCACGCCTTGGTCCAACATATCAGCTATCTCTTTCCTAACTTCTTCAATCATCGTATGGGGAGTCTTTCTGTACCTATCTTTAAATCGAGTTTCATCTGTTAGCTTTATATGGTGTTGCGTGATGTTAGTTTCTCCCAAGTCCAAATGATGGTTGGAGAAGATATGGCTATATTTCTTTAAGAGTCGTTCCAACTGACGCGCCTCGCTTTCAGTCACATTGGATGGTATGGTCTGTAACATCGCCTCGGTGACATCCGACACTTGTGGATATTCTGCAATCTGATTTGACTTTGTTTGAATCTGCGCCACTTGCACGGAACAAACATTAGTGCGCGTAGGAATAGTTAGCGTACGAGCTGACGTATTCCTAACTAGTACATTTACTTGACTAATTGACTTTATGGGTTTAACATCAATCACCCCTGAGCTCACTCTGACGCCGCCAGGTAAGCCATTGGTGAACTCTTCTAGTATGACTGTTGTCATGATTCGGATATTATTAAAACTCACGCAGAGAGTGAGTTGTTGTTGTTTACCAGGGCCATGAGAAATTGGCTGGTGGCCTTGAACGGTCCTCGCCAAATTATAGTTGGTGAGTAAATAAATGTAGAGTTAAACTGCTAGAGTCACGCTTGTCGGCTTTAATGTTCGTGATTAATAAGTAATGGAGTAGGGGTGAAACAAGGTGGGGACAGTTGACATTGTTAAGTATGACTAGACAAGTTTTGCACGTTAACTGGCTGGTAGAATAGTGCAGACGTATTACTACAGTTAAAATGGTGGGAGGTTTCGACCTATGAGATAGCTGAACTAATTGGGCCAGCGGACTAGCACGCTGGGTAGTTAGATAGTATATAACATCGTGTAACGTTCAGATTTGGGGAATACAGACGAGAGAAGCATCGTTTCGTGAAGTATCTCCGGTTGGCCAGTACCTGAACTGTGTGGTCTGAAGACTAAGAAGTCCTTGCTAACGGACTGACTGAGCTCTAGAAAGAAAGGTCTGAGTGGGCTGACCTTTGAAAGCCCACGCTGCGCTATTTTGATGTTCGCGCCTCCCAGTAGGCGTGAGCAATGGTAATATATCTTAATTATTCAAGTATAATAGAGATCGGAGATAGAGAGAGAACTACAGCCTCATAGGAAGACTAAGGAAACCCCAGCTGGCACTCGACCACGAGTGTCCTGTATGATAGATCTATTGCCATAGTATGATTGGAATAATATAGCACATTGTTGATGAATTGAATAGTGATTGTGCATAAAATATAGTCTTTTGGCAACTGCTTAAATTACCTACAAGCCGAAGAGTGCTTCTGTAGGCTTTGAACGTACTGGGCTCTCCTAACATTTAAGCCCATATGATTTATGGAGAGTTTGCCTGGCGACTGGCCAGTGGCGACTCAACTGTCACTTTAAATTGATATCCAGTTTCGTATAATATACCTATTTACTATTGATTGCAGTACCTCCATAGTTACATGAATATCATTGGTTAAGTTATTAATTAGAGTTTTTGGTTTGAATATATACCTCTATTGTCTTTTGTTTTGTTATTAATATTTATGTAAACTATGGCCTGACCGGCCTGACATATATACGCTCTAGTTATTTAGTACTTTTCTTGTGTGGTTGTGTCCGAGTGTGAGTTAGCTGCCTCTCGTGCAGTCGTAACATCCCCAAGACCCTAACTCTGCTCGTGACAACTGTGATAGGGGCTGTTAGAGCCGGCATACATAAATTTCCAGCAATCATTTTCGACTCACCAGGTCGCAAAGTCTCTTGACTATTAGTACAAAGAAAACCAAGATTTCTATCACTCTTTACGGCTGACACATGGGACATCACCGCCCCCAGCGTTAATTCCCATGCGGATGGAAGAGAAACAGCCTGAGAACATAGTGGCACAAGCTCCTGCAGAATATTCATGCCAATTAGAGCGGGGACACGTTTGTTATGTTGCGTGTCAGGCACTACAAGGAAAAGCGCATTCAATGGTTTGGAACAAAACGGCAAAGACACATTAATCTCACAAACACCTTTATACTTTAAACTTTCCCCACCTGCCCCATAAATTTCCATGACAGAGGACAGGGGTTGAACGTCAATATTTCTGTTTACACAAAACTGATACGAAAGGCACGACACCATAGAGCCAGTGTCCAGCAATGCCTTCGTACGAACATTATTCAGACTAATGAAGACCTCATTAGCGGGTCCAACTAAAGGCACAGGGCTTTGATTATAACCGTCTAGGAGTCGCCCCGCCGTCCCAGACTCCGTTCGTTTAAAGGACGCTGTGTTTGTTTATGGCCAGGCCTATTGCAACGATAGCATCTAGGTTCTGTAACATTAATTCTAGTCTGAGGTTGAGCGTTCATTTTCAACCCCTCTACTGCTTTTGCCAAACTACTCATCTGGCGCTCTAATCTAAGTACAGTATCACCGTCAGCCACCTGTTCCAGACTGTGGACGGTTGGCCTCGATGCCGTGACTGAGGTTTTACTTTTTACTTCCTCTACGCGGGCGGCAACTAACAATTTCTCAAAATCTAAATTTGAGTCGTATTTGTGCTTGGTGGCCTGCTGCATGGTGAGATCTACCATACCATGGTAGAATCTCGACCTCAACATGTCGACCGCACCCGATGTCATCAGCGGTGGAGATTTTTGCGATATCTGGGCTACTAATGATTGAAGACGCACAGCCCACGCTGTCACAGACTCCTCGTGTGCCTGTACAGCTGTTGCCACCTTTTTAAGGAGATCGGCCGATGGTAGAATATTGCCATATAAAGAGTCTAAATTGTGTAATATTCCGTCACACGTTGCTTCCTCTCCCATCTGAACAAGAAGATCGGCAGGGAGGCCCTTTAACGAACGACGCATTGCAGCAACTAATATGCGGTCTTGATAAATTTGTGACCTCTGGAGGTCTTTAACCTCCAAACGCCACTGCAAATACGAGCAGTGAGACGAAACTCCATCGTCCCCCGAAAAAGTAGACAATCTGGGCTGCTCAGCTGCCCTCATTGGATACATTGTATTGACATTTTCTTCCGTCGCAGAACCTGACGGAGTTTTAGGGCCCCGCAACTTCTTAACGACTTCTTCCCTATCCTCAGGCCTCAGTAAATCTATTGAATCAAGAATGGACTGAAGGTCTGAGTTTTCCTTTGCCGCGGCAACTGCTGTCTTTCTGGACGCCATCTATCAATCACTGTTTATGACAGAAAAGTATCAATAAACAACTCGAGCAATTAAAACTTTACAGTATTGAAATAATATGCTTAAATGCAGACACTTCTACGCTCCCAGCTACACCGTGAAGTTAAACGGGAGGGGGCGTATCGGTTGCAGGGCGGTCAGTGCGTCACGGTACAGTGCACGAACGAAAACACGGCGGTATAATTAATGTTCACTGCCGGGTCAAGTAATTTCAGATAAAGACGAACAACTTAATTAATTCGCAACGGCGTTCCCTGTAGGAATCTCGACCAATATCAATTTCTCAGTCACGCAAACACTTCCCACTCCCCGCGTTATCTTGTCATAAACAATACGACTTGCCACGACATCATTACTACACTAAGCGGACCATGGAGGGTGGTGTGGACGATGGGCCCAAAGGAATGCTCGTTAATTGCATCTGATTTATAGCCGTCAAGGTGCTCATGCCCAGGACTCTAGAGAGTCGGGAGACCACCGGAGAGCCGATAATGTCTTTATCGCTGATACTGACCGTGCGAAATCTCCGCGGATACGAACACTAACTAACGACAATGTGCCAGAAACTGCAGGAGGGACAGAAAGGTCACTCGGTGCAAACGCTAAACTAAAGTATAAGAAAAGGGAAAGGCCAGAAGGGGTGGAAAACCACAACTACCAAAAGACAAAATACTATTCATGAAGTGCTAATTACTGCATCGCTGCACGGGATGTCAGGAAACAGATAAATAGAGATAGCTGAAAATAACATAAGGGTTTAGGGTCGCACAAGATGCTAAATGCATAAAGTAATGGCATTGAATAATAGTATGAATATATAAAAATGCTCATCAAAGGAAGCAAATTAATACAAATAAAAATTAGACCTGTTAAACAGCTGAGGCCACCGCAGACGAAATCCAAACGACAGGGGTGATCAGTCCCTCTCGCCCGTTCATTCTGTGTAAAGAATCTTCTGAAATAATAATTATTCGTCAGAGATAACCTCTAGCAACAATTCATACATTGACACTAATAACAGGTAGTAACACAAACACAGACAGTTAAATTACTGACCACAACAATACAGTTCAACACAAAGTCACAACGTTGCAACACACGTTGGTGCCCATTCAGCGGCGAATCCCTGGTTGGGTCGTCAGTCTCGAGGTCAGCGGCGAATCCCTGGGTGGGTCGCCAGTCTCGAGGTCAGCGGCGAATCCCTGGGTGGGTCGCCAGTCTCGTAGTCTTAGCTGCAGCTCTCAGGCCAGCGCACCGGAGATACTCACACGTGGTCACTCCGGTCACGGTGCCTCGTAATACAACTCATACAGTTCCAGGCTGTGTCCTCGTTCAGCTTTCGATTGACAGTCAGTTACCGCCCCACGTTGGGTGCCATAAATTGTAACAAGTATGGTGTTAGGGTGAAGTGTAGATGTGGTGTAGATGAACCATTGATGGGGGTTTCACTCGTTACTGCGACTGGTTAGGCCGCAACATTCATTCGGTTCGTGCCAGGGCGGTAAAACTGCTCACACTGTCAAAGAAGAATATAAGTCTATTGTAGGGCACAAAAGACGTATATTCAATAACACACACACCTGCTCTCAACTGGGGGAAGAGAAGCAGTCGTGTAACAGTATACCAATTAACAACAAGACAAATATACATGTAATGTCACATGGCATAGTTAACACGACTAGCAGTAGCATAATAATAATACATGTATAAAACGTAAATAAATCAAGAGTGAAGATAATAAACACAACATGAGATGTGCGATATCAGAGAGAGAGAGAGAGAGAGAGAAAGAGAGAACAATATTATCCAAAGACTTCTAAACATTCAGTACGCACTAATTGTATCTAAAACAATATAAACAGCATAACCACCGGACTCTTTCATAACTTCCAGAGTCTAATATACTTATGAGGAAAATACATCTATTGTTTTACAGAGTTACACTCATCGTAAATATCTGATAGCATCTGATATTATCATCTTAAAATCAGCAAGAACAGTATTATAAGTATTAAAGAGCACGTACCTGTCAAAGAAGAATATAAGTCTATTGTAGGGCACAAAAGACGTTTATTCAATAACACACACACCTGCTCTCGACTGGGGGAAGAGACGCAGTGCTTGGGGCGGCGGATGAGTTCTTTTGTTTCTCGGGGGCCTCAGCATAGTGCTGTTGGCCCCCAATAAGGCTTGACAGGCCCGGGGTTTTATACGATTCTTTCCCATCCTCCCACGGTCTTGGGGGCGGGTCAGTCTAACTGTCGCTCACAGTTAAGCACTGTGATTGGAACACGCTCCTTTAAGACAAAATACTGAATGCCAAAATACCACATACCACACACATCTCATTATGGTGATGTGCGATCTCCCGCCAACCCTTTTTTTTTTTTCTTCCACCACTAATCTGCTATTTCGACTTTCTCTTTACTCGGCACAAGTCAGACGATCCCGCAGATGTCGAGATATTAGGATTGCACTGTATTAAAAAAAAATCCCACGTGCCAAATTCACATACCATTCACCTACAGTAATCTGTCATGTGTTTAGGGAATCTGCAAATGGTTTCTGGTCCGAACATGGGCATGTAAAGAGACAGCACCTCTGGAGCCCATGCCAGTTATAATTCTGTAGTCAAAGTACCGTTGTATTTTGTAAAATTGGCTATTTTCTGGAGGTCAGTCTAGGTGGTTCGAAAATGGGCACCATAATTATGGACACAGCACCTCTGGAGCCCATGCCAGCTATAATTCTGTAGTCAAAGTACCGTTGTATATTGTAAAATTAGCTATTTTCTATAGGTCATTCTAGATGGACTGGATACTACTCCTCGGCCCCATGGAATGTCACAGAAGGAGAAGCAAAATGATGAATTAAAGAAAATGATAAGGAATCCAAGCACTTCTGGTTTGCAAAATCTCAATGGCAATATACATTTTTACCAGCTTAAAATTCATTTGGCAATTACTTGGGTGCAAGACTGTAATGCGTCCGATTATTCTGATCCGGCTAAATAGTAAAACTGAAAGCGAAATGTGTACAACTTGGCAAAATACTAGTTTCAAAAAGTACATATAATCAAACAAAGAGAAAAGATGCAGTGAAGTTGCTCAGAATCTCCTCGCGTCAAGTCACCATATAGGTGGTTTGTGACTGTTTTCTTGTTTATGCGCCAACCATACTAATATACTAATATGCTTAACATGCTTATGTACAGCTGTCAAAAGTGATAGGAATATTGGCAGTGGCGGACCTACATTTTTGGGACCCTGAAGCTTGAACTGTAATGGGACCCCCTCACACACAGCAACAATAGGACAAAATTCAAAATTCACTCATTTAAAAAAAAAGTTCCTTCAGGATCCCTCCTGGATTAGCGACTCTGAAGCTTTAAGCTCCATTAGTTTCATGGTAGATCCGCCACTGAGTACTGGTTTCTTCAACAGTTTCTCAGCTTTTCATATATTATTGTAGCCACTTATCATGACATTGTGACCACCAGGAGAATCTGAGCAACTCCATTGAAATTAATGAAATCGTTGAGAATGAGAAAACTTTTTATGTGATTTTACGAGCTCAGTGTTTAAAAACATATTGGAAATTGTATACTGCAATCCGGAAACGGGCTAAAGATAAAACAATGTAAATATGAGCCCATTTTCATGGTCACGATTTTCCGTAGTATGTGAAACTTTGTTCATACTGGTTCTAATCCGTAACTTACGTATTGGCTATTGATTCAAATGTACTCAACTGAAAGGTAGCCTACATGTGTATTTTCGTCTCACTAACAGAGAAGCATGATGTCATTATCAAACAACTGGTAATATGATTATACATATACATATTAGAAAAACAAAATTAATGAGGAAAATGATAATTCCCCCGACCCATGAATATTCATGGAGGCTCACCCGAGAGAGTCGCGCATGCGTGGATGACCAGTTTTAACCGCGCCATTGCAGTGACTGCACGTGTTTTCTTTCTGCGGATTTTTTTTTGTTGACTGTTCCTTTTAAAATACGTTGTTTTATGACTATTCACTTTTGCTAGAATTTTTACTTGTGTTAATGTTGGCTTCGTTTACAGTTTGGATTTTTTTTTTTTTTTTGAGCCGCTTGCTTAAATACATTGACAGCTTATTTCGAGTGTATTTTCATCAACTTTATGTGTCTTCTTCAGTCCTTGCCATAACCCACTAAGGATAGGGCTCGGATAAGGCCTGTGATTTGCCAGTTTCTGGGGTCATTACTGTCTAATCTTTACCCCACGTAGGATCGGGCTTAATGGAAGACTAAGAAGGCCAATCAGTTTCCATGTTCTGGGGTCATTATTATCAAAATCTTATCCCACTGAGGATCTGGATTAACTGCAGATTAAGAAGGCCTACGATTTTCCAGTTTCTGGGGCCATTATTATAAAAATGTTTACCCTACCCAGGATCGAGGTTATCTGCAGACTGAGCCCTTGTTTGTTTTCTCAAAATGTTCATAAATTTTGGTCAGTAATGAAAGCTCTGTTAACCCTGGGGGGGGGGGGGGGTGTTCATCTACCACCTGAGGACATTGCTATAAATAATTGTGCAGGGTGGTCCAGAGTTTACAAGGAAGGTCAAGAGACAAAGGAGAGAAAGTGAAGTAATGTACACCCTCGGGCGAAAGATGCAGCGGTGCCACAAGAGTGAGCAGTGCCCAATCACGGAAGAGGTCATGCACGGCCATTAAATCCTCGACCGGTGGTAATACAACAAGGTAATGTAACACGAAATACAAAAAGATTAATCTGAAACAGTGACAGCTTCGTCAGAACTGGCAGACACAAACTTGCAACTAGCTTCACTGATGAGTATTGTGCCCGTGGTGAAAGAAAATAATGAAAGTGGCGTATGGTCATTTTAATGAGGAAATACCCAGGGGGGGGGGGGCGGAATAGCAGAAGGTTGTGCAAGCTTACAATGACGGAGAAATAAGTAGATGATGGAGATCACCAGGACTTATTGTCTTACTTCAGTGGCACGGTGTCTGAGGAGGGTCCAGATATTAATGTTCACATACCTGCAGGCATCACCAACATCTTTAGCTCTGGCTTGTCAGATGATGCCAAAATTTAGAAGAAAAAATACTCAGTTCCACCAACTGGCCTAGATCGTCAGTTATCCCTTGCAACTCAGAAATACATACAAAACTGTCATTATAAAAACCAGAGTGCGGGATTCTGCCCTGCAGAGTATTCAGAAACCTCTACTAACGAGTTTGATAACTGCAGAATACACCATTGACCTCATTAGTAAAGTGGTTAAAGCTCTATCGGTGAATCATTAGGACATAAAAACTGTATCGATCTACCTCTTTGGCCGATGCCATT
The DNA here is from genome assembly GCA_963931925.1 of Onchidella celtica. Taxonomy (NCBI): domain Eukaryota; kingdom Metazoa; phylum Mollusca; class Gastropoda; order Systellommatophora; family Onchidiidae; genus Onchidella; species Onchidella celtica. The sequence continues at coordinate 17,094,796 of OZ007578.1, read as the reverse complement.
GGGGTTCTTGGTAATGCTTCCCACATGATAGATGTTCATCGACGTCAGGCTCCTTAATCGGAATTAAAGGAAGAATTTAGTTCTCTGTGTGGAGGTAATTAGCCCGTGGTTGAATTGCTCTTTGGTGTGGAAATGTCCGTAAAAGTCAAGGATGTCGCTGAAACCATGAAGGTGTCACAGAAGGTAAATTGGCGACTCCAATCGGATAACAAACCCAAAGAGACAAGGAAGGCGGGTTCCTTTTTTAGGCCAGCATCCTCCGTCCTGGAAAGGGGCAGGGGACGCAACAACCACAACTCCAACAACAACAGCAACAACAACCACGGCTTTCATAAAATTGTTTCTACATAACTGGCAGTATTATCTGTTGCATTTATCTTGCAGTGTATTCAAGGATGTCTCATTGGTTTTGTTGGTGTCCCGTTTCAACCAATCAACCCAAGCTACCCTCTCAGCTTCATTTTTAGTAAAAAGGAACCAAAAGCATTCCTTTCCATAAATGCAGGGCTGGAACGACAGGAAGTTATTGAACGACGTTCCTCTGATGAAGAAGATTCTTATGTATTTGCATGGACTTTTCTCCTTCTGTCCGGCAGCCGTTATTGCTCGGGTGAGCCTCCATAAATATTCATAGGTCGACCGAATTTTAAACTTAAACGAGGCTTACCTGGAAGGTGAAGTTTGATCGTAATTCTGTCGACTCACAATATTCAGGAGACATAACCGCCCCCTCCCCCCATAAGCCCTCCCATGTTGTCTTGGTTCAAGAGTTCTGATTTATCAGGTCTTAATTGACTTGATTAATAGCCGCTCTCTCACTTTTAAATTGTGAAGTCAGCCACGTATACACGACTCTCTTGGTTAAGCCAAAGATGGTAGATAAACTCTACTATCTTTGGTTAAGCCTCCTGAATATTTTGGATCAACGGAATTGCAATCAAACTTCACCTTACTGGTAAGGCTCGGTAAATTTTAAAATTTTAAACTACATCCATATAATTAAATTTATAATGTACACAAATTCCAGCTTAAACTCTTAGGTCGTTGTTGCATGACAAGAAATAAGGATTTTCACTATGATACCAACACGAGTATGATGTCATTGGCCTACAGGCCATCATATAATACTTTCAAGCTACCCATAAACCAGGAAGCTAACGTGAAAACAATAACAAGAACAACAGTAAATCAGTTATTTTAAGGTTATTGCTCTTGAGCATAACTGCGCGCCTGCCTCGGTCTCTGCCTTTAGATTTTCAATACCGGTATAGGCTAGTCCTCGTGTAATCTCAAGTAGGGTAAAGCATGTTCGTTATTATTATGATGATATGGTGACTGGGTGAGGTATAAAGCTCTGTCACTCAAATACAGCTTTTAGATTTGAAACTTTGACAATTCAAACTTCTTGCCATTAAGCTTCCCCTGCCTTCCAACGCAAATACTAACATAAAATGGCATTAATCATTGATACTTCATAGCCATCCGCTGCATCACGAACATAGAATTAATTTTCTCCTCTAACTGGCAAACATTGTTACAGCCATACGTGATAAATATGTAGGCTAAAACGCACACATGAAAAAAAAAACAAAAAAAAAGCAAGCTTTAAGAATTACGTCATGTACATGTCTTTTCATCTCGGTCACCCAGACAAGTAAAACAGACCAATGGCGGGCTCTGTCGAGCACGCTCACGATACACGAGCTATGGTGCGTCTTTTTTTAGAATGAGCAAGATCAACATTGGCGTCCTCGAAAACTTTTTGTTGGATTTATTTGAAATTTTGTGTGGTCTCATAGTTCACACAAAATATTGTAGAGCTGTTTGTTTTTTAATTTGTCAGCAACTTTATTTTGTGTCTGCTGCTTCTTCACGCTATATGAAAAGTCATAGGTAAACCGAATTATTAAGAGGCCATTTCTACAGTACCGATACTAAACATGTACGAAACACTTAAATGTTGTTCACTTTGAACAGGAACAAGATACATTATAAAAACCACAGAAAAACTATTGGGTCGCAGCGAGGTTTAAAGCAAAATAAAAAACTGGCAAAAAGACCAAGCTGTATAGCAAAGCTTCACATAAGGAATGATATCTAAACAACACAATGAAACGCGAAGAAAAAGGGAAGACAAAAAAAAAAAAATCTCTGGATTTCGGTGATGTACCTTTATCAGAAAAAAAAACAGCAAAAAAAAAAAAAAACCAGAAAAAGAAAATCGAAAATGGAACAGATAAAACAATCGAACAATACAAAACAAAAATGAAAAATGTGTACTATATACAGAATATTAAATCAATACGGTAACTTAGCTGCGAGTCCAGGCTTGTACTTCCGCAGAGCAGTTACACGTTGTTCTCTTTTTTACTGTTCCATTGTTTTATCTGTTCAATTTTCCACTCTGTTTTCTGTTTGCTGTTTTTTTTCTTGATAAAGGTACATTATCGAAATATTGAGACGTGCTCCGTGCACCAAAGGACACCTAAGTTGAACACATTTTAGTGTCTCGCACAGTTTGGTGATATTGAAACAGTTTCCCGGTAACTCGGTCTATGACTTTTTTACATAGGGCAAAGAATGAAATTTAAAATCAGGTTACAGTTTAGCAAATAAAAACCAGTTCCATAAAGTTCAGTGTGGAACATGAGCCAACGCAAAACTTCAAATAAACCCAATACACGATCTTCGAGAAAATCTATGTTGATCCCGCCCATTTAAAAAACAAAGAAAACATTACAGCGTTCCATTATTTTCTGTTTTCTAGCGTCAAGTCCAGCTCGGCCGGGATATCGATTTTAGTAATGTAGACAACAGAAATTTCCCACCTACTTGCAGGTAGTATGTGAATCAAGGCCGTTCAGCGTTACAAAGCACTCAACCCACCGCGATTAAAATATATTCCGGAAATTGAAATTCCAATCGCACAAGCAAAATATATGTATATAATCATATCACCGACTTGGTTCTTGGAGACAAGTTAGAACTCCTTGGACTTTATGAATGATGTTGCGTGGGGCTCTCATTGGTGAAATCAAATTGTGTCAGATTTCCGGAAACAGGTCAATATTGTGTGTGAATGAAGTCCCGAGACACAGGGTAAGCCTACCGTCTACCTTCAGCCAAATCTATTCTTATTCTGTTGGTATAAATAAATAGTCAGTCCTATTTCGCCAGAACACAGCTGAATGTGTCACTTGCAGACGGGATTGGTCAGAGATGTCACACATGTTAGAGACAAATGCATGCACAAAGTGAACAAACACGAAACAACGAAGTCAGGAAACGACCTTGTTCACTTGCCACTGGTTCCAGCTGAGAGGTCATATATGTACGGTATAACATCTGACCAAGCACCACTCTCACCAACTTTACCAACTTCTCCACTATGGCTGTGGTCACCGAGACCTGTCCTGCCCAGGATAAACACCCGAGCTCCTTCACAATCGGAAGGTACAGGGTTTGTGTATCTGTACATGCTGTGGTGATCATACCACAGACTTTTCCTATCGATGACTTCACCAAACGAGACTGCTTTCGTGTGTCGGCCGCGATTCATGTCTCCATTTCGATAGGATACGACGATAGTTAAAGGATGGGCAGGATTGTATCGAGGCTTGTATAAAGGGCATTTAGAATCTACCTCTTTTGCCAAATTGAATGTGAAACAACGCACAAATCTATCCAATTCATCCGCTTTTCGCGAGAGGTCCCTGTACTTGTCTTCTGCCATTGCTGTTTGCTGGCCTGGTTTCATTGGCTGTGCAATATCTTGTTCCCCGTGACTGTACTTGCCAGCTTCCGTTGCTGTTTGCTGCTTTTGTTTCAGTAGCTCTTCGACATCATGTTCACAGTGACTGTAGTTGTCATGCAGCGTATCCAACATGTTCTTTAACTTTCTTTTCTGTTCTTCATCATTTCTAGCTCCAGAGTCAAGTAAAGAACCTAATCCTCCCGTCTTATCATGAAGCATATAGCCATAGGTGGTAACTGCATATGACTGCCGTTGGGAAACCTTGTCTGAACTTTCCAGAATATCCTTCTGAACCTTTTTCAAACCATCCAAAGACTCTTTAAATCTTTTTTTAAGCTCTGCCAGCATCTCTTTTAAGTTTTCTTTTCCGGCAGGTTCTGGGATAACCCCGTACTTTTCCCTGACCTCATGTCTCAGTCTCTGGTATGTGGTGTTTGTCTCATGAAGCCGTTGTACCAGTGCCATGTCGTGTGTTGCAAATGTCATGTAGCACCAGTCTCTCTCTACATCACTCAACACCTTCACCGCTTTACTAACTTCATTACATGGTTCTGAATCGTGCTGATTATGAAAGAAGAAGTCACACGTGGTTTTTTCGCCTTCTTCCAAATTGAAGACAACTTGCGTAGCTGTGCAAATCACAACTTCTCCCCATAACTTCATTGGTCTCTTAGAGTCTTTGCATTTTGCACATTGACAATTTTCACCATGCTGATTTTCGTGTATCTTTATCCTCTCCACCCATCCGCTGCCTGTATGTTTTTTGTTTTTATCTTTCTGACCATAGCACGGGTAAGGCTGGTCGGTGTAAGGGAAATCCTTGGGTCTGTCGGAAGAAGCTTCTTTCACAGTCACAAATGCTGTCAAATCTGCTTGACATCTGACCAACTCAAACATTTGGATACTGCGGTATCGCTCTGGTAGATCTGAATCCTTGAAGCTTTTGAAATCTATCGGCCTTTCACTAGTAAGTCCAGTGTTCGCTCTTGAACTTGACATAGCTGAAGAAGAAATGGGTTTGGGACAGAAAATAATAAATTATGCTCGAATAAACAATATAATTAGTCATTGTTTCAATAACTTCTGTATTGATCAGCGTGATTGGAACGCCAGTATACAAGTTTTAAAAATGAAATAATTCAATATTTCAAAATGTATAACAAAACAAAAGGGCTAATACGCTTATTTCTCCTCCAGAACGTGTGTTGACGGGAGAAAGGGGGCAGGTTTAAAAAAAAATAAAAATATTCATTTTCCTGTTCTATTCTTCCTTTTCCTTCAGTTCTACTGTTCTCTCAGTCTCTGTCTGTTCCTGCATGCCAGCTCACTTCCTACGCCCCCCTCCAACCAAGTCCACCCTGTAAAACACTTTTAGATTTAAACCCATGGCCTGTGATGTGTATTAGTCCAGCACGTTGTATAACATGATCCAGCCTGTGATAGAACAGAGCATGTGCACATTCCATATTTGGCCAGTTACTTCTACCTTCTTTGCCAGTAGTTATCCAAAGACTAGAATTAACGCCGGTAGTTATCTCAGGAAGCGGTCCTTTCCTAACCCCGCAGCTTAATGATAAAGACACACACGTATCACTTCTGCCAAATCGCCAAACTAAGACAGTGTCGTAAATGAAAATTGGACAGGGCTGTCTGCAACATAGACAGTGTACAGTTCTACTTACTGTGGTTTGTTTATATTCTGGGTTGATCGAAACTGTTTAAAACCGTATGAAAGCTAAGTAGTATGGAGGCCAAGCCGTCAAATGGCCGGGAACCTTGCACAAAAATATATACTCCTGATTTTGCTACAAATGTTAGGAGACCCACTCAGGGCTACTGAAAATGCCGGATATAATGAGATAAAGGGTGGCAACGCTAAGAAATTCCTCAAAAACACCCCCCACCGTGTCGTTACAGATTTGCGCTCTTTTCAGTCAAAATGACAGTAATAAAGTTGTACCAAGCCAAATATTAAAGAGATACCCATACTTAATATACATCAAATTAAAAAGAATTCAATTTCCTACCACATGAACGTTATTCGTACTGATTTGTGTTTATTACAAGAAATCTATTGGAGAAAATCAAAACTATACCCCTTATATCGCTGAACATTGCGAGTCCAATATTTTAAAAAATCTCATAAAATATACCGGGTGGCTAAGGTTGAACTTTACTGCCTATTATCACAGACAAGTACCCATAGAAGTTTTTGAAAAACATAATGTAACAATCTGAAGATCAAATTATTAATAATAGCAATTACAGTAATACGTCTTTTTGGTGGATCCGCTCTGAACTGCTTCACATATTTAGAAATGTTAGTAATAGTACGTTACGTCTGTTGTTGATGCTGAGATATGTATACAATATTGCTAGCAAGAGTTAGTTGTTTCATTACTGCAGTTCAAGCCAGGTTCGTTCGTTTTGAATTATATCGGAATGTGCTGTGGAAACAATACGTTAGGGCTTGAGAAACAAGTCAAATAACCACCCCCTCTGTGCTGTCCAGTGCGATCTGCAGACAACCTCCAACAAATTATCAGTCTTAGCGTGGCCTAAGTATACCCTGTTTCGTAACTGGGTGTATATTGAACGTTTCCTGCTGGTTTTGAATGGAAATTAAATTCCGGTTCTAGATCCGATCGATGCCACCTGTAAGAATTTGAACGTTATTCAATAAATGACGAACTCCAAGATAGCCGCCGCTGAAAAGGTCCGGTGTCCTTCACATTACAATTGAGAACAACTTCCACAGTGGTTGTTTTTTTTTTTACAGTTGGAAATAATCGATTTTGTAAAAACAAACAGAAACATATCAAAATAGACATACACACATGGTGCCAATTGTTTAATCTTAATTCGAACAAAACCATTGTTGAATGGGTGAGGGGTGATGCAGATGCATTTAGTCTCCAAAGACACCTACAAACTGATCACAACCGTATCAATAGATGTGTAATTCAGGTCATTAATGATATTCTTTCATTTCATCACTGTTTCACCAATACTCCATTACTTCAACCATAGTACCTTCAATGGGAGAATTCTCATTTTTAGGTGAGTCACATCCAGTTCACCGATGAGGTAGGAAACTGGTTTTTAGTGGTCCTCAGCTGGATTCGTCTCAGCTGCCACATCCCTAACAGGTTCGCTATAGAGGTCGTCTCCTTTCGTTTGCACAACTGAATACAGGACAGTACATTAGCTTGTGCAGCAGCTCGTTTTGCAACTGCAGCTAAACAGGTTAAGAGCCTTTTTGGTGCTCTCAGCTGCATCTCCTCAGACCATGTAGTCACAGTGCAGAGGGTCGAAGTTTGGAAATGAGCCACCGGCAACTTTCCACGGTATGGCCTGATGCTGAACGTCCAGACATTGTGTCTGACTCTGTTCATAGATGGTGAAAACCTAAAGAGCTTTATTGTGACATACCTCTTGGCTGCAATTTTCGTGCTGAAAAGATGCATTTTCCTCATGAAGGTCCCCGGCGCCCGATGATGCAGCGAAGCTATGAAGTGAAGCAGAATTCTATGGTTTCTTCCTCTGTTTAATACGTGTTCCCAACTCTTGGAAGACAGAGGACATTACATTTTTAACTTGGTAATAACTGTAGTGTTTCCAGTGACAGCAAACGAGAAAACAGTGTCCCGCCTAGTGAGGACATGCATTGCGAAGATGTTCAGCATGATGGCTTCGGGGATGCTGACAAACAATATTAACGGACATGACATTGCTGGTTGGCAATAATACTTTCATGAAAGATACTATATTGACCAGACTTCTATGCATTTCTACGTGCGGGGTGTTAGCGAGATATGGCAGTACGTCTGTGTCGTCTGAGTTGACTTTAAGGTTATGATGCCCATCACTGATTTCCTGAATCATGTGATATACCACAATAACACCAACCTCCTCGTGATTGATAGATGTGTGCTGAATTCCACCTCCCAACTGTACTGGTTGTGGGTCTGGGCCTATGACAATGCGATATGTATTAACTGAATGCTACAGAGACCTCACCTGGCTGATAGTCATCCGTCTGGTTTGTTCTTCGTACGTAACGGCGGTGAGAACAAAGGTCTGTTGGGGATGCGACGGCTCTTCGTAGTGTTAATTAAAAAGACAATTGAGACCTCTCTGGATGGGGTGGGGGGGGGGGTATGCAGCAGGACTTTCTACTTAGTTTGAAACACTGGTCGAAAACCACATACAGTATACGGGCATTCTCATCACGAAGGATAAGTCCCTTCACCGCTGAAGTGATAAAGTCAGACATTTTGTTTGGGGAAACTTGTCGTGGCATGGGTCCACAGGCAACACGGATGTCGACATCTGAAACCCTATGGTGAAATTTTCAGTAGAGATCTTACACACTTTGTTTCAACACTGGCTTCCTGGTAGATTGAATTTCCACCATTTGACCAAAGAGAGACGACGACAGTGAGTGAGTAACTGTTGTAGTGGGAACAAAGTCTCTGTTAGGTTACAAACGCGTGCACAGTTGAATCCAGGTTCAATATTTAGCTCAAGAGTGGAAGGTGTATCCCTGGCCCTACCGTGAATCGCACAATAATGTGTTCTCACAACTTCAGATGACAACTCTCTTTTGCCCAATATTCTACACACTCTATGCAAAAATTTCATTTTTTTGTTTTGTTCTACCGATGAAGGAAAAGTACAATCTTTGAAATATTTGCTATTAAAAACGTAAGAATGTAAGCAATGCATTTGAAGAAATGTGTTTTCTCCCTCTTGTAAATCTGTCCCTTGCTCTTATGCAGTTTCATAATAATATGCGGTCACATAACTTGGCCACCGATAGGTTTATCAGTTTTCTGCTGAAGCCTTGGGAAACGGGGAAGGGGGGGGGGGCATTTAGGTCGTTTCAGTGAAAAGATCTGACCAAATGCTATGCCACACACCAATTTGCGATCCACAGCATGTCTACTGGAAAGAAACCCCTTAACGAGGACAGGATGAAGCCCTGTGCGAAAGGCAGGTAATACAGTCTGCAGTGTATGTCATGTAGCTGTTGTGATCTTCTGCGAAAAAATATGGCAGCAATCAAATGAAAAGGCCAGTCATCTTCCCTTTCTCCCCCCCCCCCCCCCCTTCCCCTCTTTTTTTTTCTGCCAGTACAAAAACAGCCATGATGGACAGTCACTGCGAAACCGTTTGTCCACGATTGCGTCGTTCGTTGACTTCACAGTTGCCTGTTCACGCATATCTAGGGTCCACCATCTTACGAATTAAGTGAATTTGGTGGTGAATGCTGATCTCAAGAGGTCTTTGACGACTGATCTCAGTGCCCAGCTCGCCGCAGGCTGGTCAGTTAGTTTACCGCCCTCCTGTCAGCTGGAATTGTACCTCATTCAATATTTCACAAGACCGGACAGTATCGGGTGCAGGATCATCGATATTCGGCATCGATATAGTGACGTCACAAGATAGAACATCAAAGGATCGCTAGTGTTGCAGTACCGTGGGTACCTAGGATCGGTGCTTACGAAGGCATTGTTACTGATGATAGCGAAACATTTTGGCCTCTCATAAACAAAAATCGACTGGCATCATTTGGCATCAAACTGAACCGAGATCAATAACTATCTGACAACCTACTTCAGCAATAAAATTTTCCATTCGTGCATTCGCTAGGCTCAGATAGCCTTACATAGAAGCCACACTCGAACTATATTGCGTCAGTTTGAGAACAATTTGTTGTTAGGAGGTAACAATACCACAGAGAGCATCCAAAAGGAAAATTTTTGGTAACAGATTGGTAAAACTACAGAAATTTATCACAGTGGTATTGGTTGTTCTTAGTATCCAGAATGGCGGAGCAGGAGAAATGAGTGCTATAATTCTTGTATACAAAAAGTGTTAGGACGTTTGGAAATTCTAAATTTATATTTTTGGGGGATTAATGTTACAATTAGCAAATTCAAAAATGTTTGTAGCATCTTTCTAAGACATCTGTGGTAAAAACATTTAGATAGTACCATATTTGTCACTATAAACATGGATCCGAAATGATTTATTCGAAATTTTCAGATTTTTTTTATGTGTACAGAGTTCTTGACCCATGATATGCAGAATAATGAACAAATAATATATTTGAAGCTTTCAATTCCTGGCTTGTCTATCTGAGAGTAAGTGTGTCGAGTATCAAAGCTTTTGGTAGAAAACTGAGAAAGTAGTGAATATTTTCTTACGCCACCCCCGTTAAAATTGAGCTATATTATCTAAATAGAATTGGGAACAAAATCGCGTCTACATACGTAATGCCACCCTTTAGCCAAATATATCCGGCAGTTTCTTACGCCCAGGGGATCACTTTAAATGAAAATACAACAAACAAGAGTATATATTTTAGTGCAAGGTTCAACGCTTATTTGAAGAGATAGAGCAAGTTGGCCCCCCTACTAAAGCTTTATCTCCCAATTGTCACGAGTAAGGTTGGTGGCCTTGTACGCCACGAGAGTAGAGGGGGTAAACTTGGCGAGGGAAAGCATGATTTTAAATTTGTTTACGAGCGTGAAACTCGCTTAAAATTAGTACCGTGTGCAAAACCCTCCGGGGTATAAATAGGTGGAGAGGTTCACCGCGAGCGTTCCCCCTCCAGAGTTTGGCTGCACGAGATGACGGTCTGTGTGATCGTGGGGAACCATTATGTTAATTTTCTTTTAGTTTGAAGTTCATTCTCCCTCCACAGTTTGGCTGCACGAGATGACGGTCTGTGTGATCGTGGGGAACCATTGTGTTAAATTTCTTATATGAAGGATTGAGTGAATCGCCGTGTGAATCGTTTGAACTCTGAAGATTATCGTTTGAACCATGGAGACGTGAAAGTGTCAACGAGGAGAATAGCTGTTGACAAGGACTTTTTAAGTATCATTAGTTAAGTCCTAGGAAAAGGGGGTTCGTAAATAATCCTCGACAGGGATTTCTGCATGTCTTTATTTTTTTTGCTTTGATTGTACATTTGGCCTATTTATGAGTTGGAATTAAATAGCGTTTCATTTGAAAATTTCACCCCATGTGTCCGTTGGTCGTTGGTCTGCTTGCTTGGTTTGGTACTTACTTTAACAGGAGAATGAATTAAGAACAGTTCACGAACTCGTCTCGTGACAAATGAAACCAAAAAAAGGGGGGGGGGGGTATACCGGAAAGTGCGGAATTTTAAACACCTATAAATAATCACCAGTGGCGTTACTCAAATTATTTAAAACACTTCCATCTTCCTCTAGGCTTGAAGGTGGGGGATTGGGAGGGGCCTCACAGCTAGAATGGCCTGGGGCCTCTCTTCATCTAAATCCGGCACTGGGTATCATGTCGGAGAGAACCTCATACATCATGTTTCTGATCACAAGCCCTTGCCATTACTATTATTACCGAGACCCCTCGCATTTCACATTCATCCTTTAGCGACTTCAGCCAATCAGTTTGAGAGATTACGCCATTCATGCACATTTACTCACCAATAGCCTGGGTATTTTCAATGTTGCTCTCCACCAACCGTTCCTTTTCGAGGTTATCACCAGGGCCATTATCGGGGCTACTCTCCCTTGATTTCTTACGCCAACAGAAGAACAGGAAATATAACACAGAGACCGTCAAGTGCTATGAGAACAGCCCCAAATGCGATTCCTATGTGAGCTCCTACGCTGTAGCCCTGATCGTCTTTAGACCCACCATCACCTAGAGGACAATATACGTCAAGGCATTTATACTCTCTGCTACCATCAAATCTAGTCTCTTCCATTGTATTAAAGATAAACGAAACAGACAGCTTTAAAAGTGTAACAAATCAAAACTACTGACAAAGATATTGGCTCTCATCAAGCAGGGTGTTTTTGAGAAACTAATGAAGTTTTAACCACGATGACGTAAGCAATGTCGTGCGCGTTGGTATAATAACAAAAACAACAACAAGGTACAGTTGGTCTGTATGTCAAAATTATTCAATACAAAATACATGTAAATTATTCTGTTACTGTTGTGTAACAAAATTTTAGAACACTTTTTGGGAAATCTAAACGCCTACCGGTACTCCACAGCAATGGAAGAAAAAAAAAAAAAGCAGACATCTTGCCCCACGCACTCACTCAGGCTGACTACCCCTCGACAGTTGAACACAGGATTGCCAGACTGAAATTTTAAGTTTAAGCCAAACGATGCTAGAAAATGGCCAGAAAAGAGCCAAAACAAATTTCAGTGCAGTTTTCATGCTAATATCACAGGAAAACCTCCAGAACCAGGTTGATATCCTCCTACTCACTAGAATGAATGAAATATTAACATTTGGCTTAAATCTTGACAGTTGCGAATTTTTGTTTGAAAGCATTTCTGGTGATGCAGTGAACGCCTTTGCAACTTTTTAAAATAATTTTATTGAAAGCAATAATTCTGCCCCGATTCTCACGATAGCACCAAGACGATTCTGGGGCACTCTATTTTTTAGTCTGTTTTAAGGGAGGGTAAATGAGAAAATATCCTCTTAAGCACAGTATAGCTGACTGGGGTTATTAGGCAAACAAAGGCGAAGGTGGTCAACTCTTTAAATGTTTCCTTCTGAATGATATCAATCCAGAACTACAGTGAATGAGTCTTTCAAAAACGGTAGCAGTTTAAAAAAAAATATAAACCATAGAATCCAGTGGCAAGTGAACACTGGCTTTGCCGGTTGGCGCTTTCTTGACTATTAGCTTCAGAAATTTAGGCATAGACATGTACATATAACTGGCCAAAACATATATTTCCTCGTTTCTTGCAGATAATTTTAGTGTCTCAAGAAAAAAAGCCAGGAAAAAGCCAAAAAGCCGAACGGATTTTCTGACGCCAACTATATCCAAAACACGAAATTTCTGGAATTTGGCTAAAAAAGCCAATCTGGTAAACCTGGCCGAACAAGGTTCTAACTCACTTCCGTTCAACATCTGAGAAATCGAGGATTGAAGTTTCATGTTACCTTAGCTTTTAGAGTTAAGAATTTTTTCTTTTTAGCTATACTTACAAATTACACACCAAATCTGCTTGATACTTTGACACACAATGGAGAAGGCCCGTAGAAGTAGCGTGTAGTGTGTAAATCAGTTCAGCCAAAAAGTGGAGAGAGTTGCTTACGTTACTATGGCTAGAACAATAGCTTTTCTACTCTCTACAAAACCATGCATGGTGGGTACCAATATTATCATATGGTTTTCATTTAATAGTACATTTTTTAAACTGTCTTTTTCGTTTGTAGCATCCATGCATTTTTGGGCCATAACATTCTATTAAAAAATTTCAAGAACAGAACATGCCAAATTGCGAAACATAACGTAAAGTCAAAGCTCAACTTTCACATTTGCAAACAGGACGGCTAAGCAGATTTCAAAACGCAGGAAAAGGTGGGGAGTAATAAAAACAATAAACAAAGAAACATAATTCGATGCAAGCCAGATGACATCAGTATGATTTATCATTGACAGAAATTGTTTAGAAACATTTCCTCTCTGACCACTGCTCTTAACAATAGTTAACCAGTGCCACAAAACTACTGGGTGTTATAAAAATTATAGTTGTCTTTGGCCTCCCTCATTTAGCTACAAAAATACATAAATTGTGGTTCATGAGCATAACTTTGCCTCGAGGCCTTACTTTGAAAACTTGTTGGTTTTTACTTGTGATTAACCGTTGCGCTATTATTTCAGTTCAGCCACGGAGTTCACAACAGCCTGAAGTTGCAAGCTGATTTATTTCTTGGGGGGGAAAAAAAACTTCACAGGCAATAGCCTTTTCACCAAAGTATTAAAATATATTTATCAAACAGGCTATAGTGCTCTCTTACTTGAAGATGTACACTCTGTACCCTCTATGGTGTCGACCACTCTCATGTCAGGTTGGGAACAACAGACTGTGTCGCGCGAGTGGTCACATTTTTGTCCTACGTAAATTCTACCGTTTGTGTTCTTAGAACAGTCACCGCAGCGAACACACATACCAGAGAATGAACTATGGGATTGTTGTTTTCGATAGAAACCTTCCATACAACCAATCACTGTTGCATGTGTCCTGTTACAATGCTGGAGAATTTTCTCATTTGGAGATACGGGGTCTTCACAGGATTTGCAATAGGAGTGAATATGTCGGTTCTCATCCATGTATGTGTTTTCTACGCACGGCAGGCATTGGTCGTTTTCTAAATCTAAGAACTGACCTTTTTCACACAGTCGCACACATACGGGCTGTCCAGATTTATTTTTGTAGACCCTGTAATTGCTTCCTGGACAACAGTCTGTATTACTAAACTTTTGACAAGGGCGTTTTTGGACTGCACATTTTGTACATTCTGTACAAGATGCCCGGACAGTGGGATCTGGGGCTTTGGGCCAATAATAGCCCTTAATACATTGAATTTCGGCGTCGTGAGTTTTGTTGCATGGAGACACCAAAATCTCCAATTTATCGTCTCTGATCTCGGTGCATGGGAAACAATGGTCGTTGCTGTGTAATTCTGCGGGCATGAAAGTGCTAGACTCACAGTCTACACAGACTTTTGATCCCGAGCCTGCCTGTAATTTGACCAGCTTTCGTCCTCTATAACAATGCTCCGCTGGGTGCACAGGCTGGAGACACACAAACACAGTAAATACCAAGATCCAAGACTTGTGACACGTAAACATCGCCATGACAGGGTTAGGACACGCACAACACCTGTGTTCTTTATGTGAAATTGAAGAATGTCAAACTAAGACTCCCATTTTTTTCACTGCCACCTCATTTGAATATAAACATGTAGCTCATGCTATTAATATCCCAAAACTTTTTATTTCCTTAGATTGCGTTTGTGACTGTAACAGAAGCCTTCCACACAAATCGGTTGGAGTTCTTTCAAGTGTCCTTCTCGGATTTCAAGACAATACCTCAGAACAAGAAAATGTTTTATGGTATTTTCACTCAGAACTCCTCTTTGTCGAAATCCTCTGTGCGTCCTGATTACTAATACTAGCAGCTCCTAAATGAAACGAGAAAGGCACTTTTTACGTGGCACAAATATGTCTGCCCTGGTGTCCTGTATCAGTGGAGTTCTTAGAATGATTCAAGTTCCTCCGAAAAGTGACGACCTTCCACTGACCTTCTTGTGTGCTGTTGCAAAAAATGTTATCGTATCTCCCTGTTCTGGGCGGGTCTCAAACATCGGCCAACATAACAATGCTTTTTTTTTTTTTTATGTTGTTTTTCAAATGTTTGAGGACCCACGACTGTCACGAGTGGAGTGAGCGATAGTTAATAATTACGGGGGGAAAGGAGGAGAGTAAAATTAACGCACGTAGACAAGTAAGTTAAAGCGTGCATGTTGTGAGTGGTGGGGGGTCTGAATGAGGCGAAAGCGCTGTATTACTATCACTGCAAGTTAGAAGGTCCTACTGAACGGACGCTAGTAAGAGCCCAGCGGGCGAACATAAGGGGAGCAGTCGGAAGACGGATGAGAGTGTTTTTCCAGTGAGGACTGGTAGGTAGAACGTTGATTGATAATTATGATTGATGTATTATATTATATTCGTCTATTACCATGATGTAAATAAGTATAGGTGAGGAATGTGGAAGTCCTTGATATTGGATAGCAATGTGCGCCATGAGCGATAGATGAAAGTGAGTTCATGGATTTGTAGCACGAGTGAGTATTGTGTACTCCGATGGAGGTGTGTTACCGTAAGATGTTTGGTGAGTGAAAGGTGAACTATTGTGTGTACGCTTCATGGGTTGTAAGGAGAGGTGGAGTGAATAGAAATGGTAGGGTATTATACCAATGTAATGTTATTCTTGTAGGTGTCGGGGACGGGCCAAAGAGCCACCTTGGTGAGCACAGGGGATAGGCCAGCATAGGGCCGGAGGCCACACATAGGCCAGAAGTGAGGCTGTCGGTGCAGGACAGTAGAGGCACATAAAGTCGTGGCAGTCAGGCCACGGACAGGGACGTAGATATGAGCGTGAATGTGATAATGTGCTATTGCCATGTTGATGGGCTATTGAAATGATAATGTGCTATTGCCATGTTGATGGGCTATTGAAATGATAATGTGCTATTGCCCTGCTGAGGTGCTAGTGGAATGCTAAGGTGTATGACAATAGGAAGGTGATATTGAGAGACTGCGGTGCCAGTGAATTATTAATGTGCTATTAAGACCCTGAGGGGAGAGGCTGAGGCCGAAGTGCCTTTAGGAAGTAACTACCGGGTTGTGGATCCGAGGAAGAGTGCATGTGAGGATAAGGCCGTTGTACGGCAGTTAATTTCAATAATATAATGTATGTAATTGCGCTATTATCTGTATAAGTATGTTTAATAAATGTGTGAGTCTGATGGGTTGTTCTGTTAAGTGTTAAACTTGTTCGTTCGTGATTGTTGTCCTGTCATAACTTATTACATCTCCCAGTCTGGGATTTGTGACATTGGGGGCTCGTCCGTTGTGACTCGTCCATTTTCGTAATATTTAGTTGTAGTTAGTTAGTAGGTATTTTTCAGTGGGCATTTGTTACTTTAGTTTTGTCCACGTAATACTTATCTTGTGGTAGGAATTTGTGTTGTCTTTGTTCGTGGGATGAATGGAAATTTCATGATGATATGATTTATGTATATTGATGAATATGTATTGATGCATGTATTGCTATAAATATGTACTAATGTGTACTTAAACTTTCAGAGAGACAGTGTGTGTGCGTGCAGCCTGAGGAGACAAGCAGCCAGAGCTCCGATTAAGGGGAGGACTTAAACTCATAAGGCTGAAAGTTAAGTGAAACTGAAATTTTGTACCCTGGATTGAGGGCTGTCTGTTCTTCTGTCTTTTTCCGCTGTTTTTCTGTTTTTGTCGTAATCGATTATACGGGCGGTGGCGCGGGTTTGCTGTGGTGAACTTGGTTTATCCTCTTCGGGAGGTGGGCTAAACTTGGAACCGCGTTCATCACAGTGAACAGTTCTGTAGGGACCTGTATTTTTGTTTAGATTGTGGCGTCCCATCTTCCTCGTTGTTTTAGGAAGACGTTTCTCTTGTCCCTCTCTTCCCTATCTGTAGATACATTCTTTTTTTTTCAGACTCTGTTCTTGTTCGTACCTTGTAGTGTAATCGGCGTAGTTAGGTTGCATTTTTTTCCATTATATTTTCTTTTTTAGGTCTTTGTCCTAGTCTGGTTCGTTGTCCTTGACGTACTTGTGGTCCTTCTTCTGAAGTTCTTCATTCTTGTCGTTTCTATTCTTTTTTATGATTAATAGTGCTATACATTTAATGAATATAGAATTAGTTAGGAAGTAGGTAAATTTCTGAATTGTATTTGAGACAATTGGGTATTGTTATATCTGGTGTGATCTCAGGTCTCTGGTCGTGTCGTTAGTAATCATACCGACAGGTTAGCCGTTTTCATAATATATACCGTAACCATAAATCTGTGAAATGGCGGAACTCCAACAACTAATGAAGTTGGGTAAGGAACTTGGCCTGGAGGGAGAGGAGCTACGCGGCTGGATTAAAGAGCAGCAGGCAGAATTGCGCGACGAGCGTGCTAAAGATAGAGAGCGAGAAAAAGAGGCTCAGGAGCAGGAGAAGGAGATAAAGTTAAAGGAGTTGGAAGCTCAGCAACAGGAGAGAGAGACGCGAATGAGAATCGCGGAGTTGGAAATCAAAAAGAATGCGCCAACAGAAACAGTTGAGCGGCAGGTACACAATAAAGGTGGTGTTCGGATTAAGCTCCCTACGTTCGACGACCGGAAGGACGACATAGACGCCTTCCTTTACAGGTTCGAACTGAACGCACAATTGCAATGGGGGGAAAATAAGGAATTATGGTCCACGTACCTGGCGTCTCTATTGCAGGGGCGAGCGTTAACCTACTTTAAAGAGCTACAGCGCGAAGACGTGCAAGATTACGATAAGCTGAAGGCTTTGCTGCTTCGCCGATTTGGGCGTACCGAGGAATATTTCCGGGAGCAGTTTAGGCGAGCACGTGCGGATACCAGGGAGGACTTTGCTGCCTTCGTCGCGAGATTGACGGAATATTTCGCGAACTGGGTAGACTTGGCGCATGTTGGCGCGGATTTTACTAAATTAAAAGACCTAATGATCCGTGACCAGCTGTACGCGTCGTGCCATAAAGATCTGGTGGCTTTCCTGAAAGAAAACGAACCCGCGACGGTGTAGGAGGCGTCTAAGTTGGCGGAAGCATACCGCACGGCACATCCGTCCAAACCAGTGGCGAGGGCGTACGTCCAAGATGCTGGGTACGTCGCCGTTGTCGAGGGGTCGCCGACAGGACATAAAGACAGGTCGCGTCAGCGTGGTGCCTATAGTGGGCAAGCCCAGGGGCAGCGTAGGGACTATCACCAATCACCTGCATATGGATCCGGTAAGTTTGACCGAGCAGGAGGGCTAGGTCGCGGTAATGGCCGGGGGCGATTTGTGACCTTTGCCGATGACCGACGGCATAGGGACTTTAGTTCCGGTCGCGATGGGTCACGGGGACCCAGGCCTAGTGCAGCACAGGGAGCGGAGTGTTGGACTTGCGGACGCGTGGGTCACTTTTCACGCGAGTGTAGGGCCGCGAAGTGTTGGAACTGCGGAAGAGCAGATCACATCAGCGTGAATTGCCCTGCAGGTAGGATAGCGGCGAACGTGGACAGTAGCTCCAGTCCATGTTCCCCTAATAAATTTCATCATGCGGCTGCGTGTGTTACATCGGACAACGGAGGCGGACAGTATTCTAAGTGTCCCAGTTGTGAGAAGTTATTATCTTCCGGTGTTTTACCTTGTGGGAGAAAGATCCCCGTTATAAATTCATGTCATACAGGAGGTGGTCTTAGGGTTTATCCGGGGTTTGTTGGGGACGAACCGGTCTCGGTTTTACGAGATACAGGATCTACCGTTGTGGGAGTGCATAGGGACTGCATTCGGGATTCACAGCTTACAGGTGAGACTGTCCCGTGCATCCAATTTTCAGGGGCCATTGAGAAATTACCCATGGCAAGAATAGTGATAGATACACCTTTCCTTAGCGGGGAAGTCGAAGCAGTCGTTGGTTGTTTTCCAGGCGCCCAGCTCATCATTGGGAATGTATCACGGGTAGTTTCCCCTTCCGAGGAGAATGTGCAGGCATGGTCGCAATCAAAAGGTATTGACTTTTGTGCCGCAGTCGAGACACGTCGACAGGTAGGTGATAAGGGTAAAATTAGACCTTTGGCAACGCCAGCGGTCAACCTGGATATCACACCAGGGCGCTTGGCGACATTACAAAAGGATGACCCATCATTGAGTCCATGTTTTGAGGAGGCGCGAACGGAGAAAACGAGGAAATATAAGAACGGGACATCTTCCTTTTTTGTCCAGGGGGGCATTCTGTTCCGTATGTACGTCACAGTGGCTTCCGTTCAAAAGCAGGTCGTCGTGCCACGGTCGTTAATTGCTACAGTATTGCATCTGGCCCATGATGTTCCATTAGCGGGTCATATGGGAAGTGCTAGAACCAAGGAGAGAGTTCTGAAAGATTTTCATTGGCCATCGATACATAGAGATGTACGGCTGTATTGTAAGACGTGCAGTGCGTGCCAAAAGACGACGCATAAGGGTCGTACACCCCAGGCTCCTCTTCAAAAGATCCCCACGGTTTCGGAACCGTTTAAAAAGGTTTCGATAGACCTTGTTGATTTAAGAGAAAGATTATCTTCAGAGCGCACTATAGCAGAAGAAGCGTCTAGTATCGCTTCAGCAAGAGCAAAGAACTATAAAGATAGAGGATCTAAACTGACAATTTTTAAGCCAGGAGACAAGGTCCTATTGTTGTTACCTACGGACCATAATAAGTTATTGATGACGTGGAAAGGTCCTTATGTTATTGAGCGAATTGTTTCGAAGGTAGATTACGCTATCCACATTGATGGATCAGTAAAGGTTTTCCACGTTGATATGCTGCAGAGGTTTCATGAGAGACCAGAGTATCTGTATTCTCATACTAGTGTTGAAGGACATACCTAATGTCGTGTCATTCTTTGACGATATAGCATGTCATACGTCGACATGGTCTGATCATATTCAGACACTAACAGTAATTTTTAAACGATTACGTCATTTTGGGTTAACTGCTAAACCCGCAAAGATGGATTTGGCATGTCCAGAGATAGTGTTCTTAGGACATATCGTGGGTAGAGGTGTTCAGAGACCTGAAGTAACAAAAATTGACAAATTAGTAGGGTTGCAAATCCCTAAAACAAAGAAACAAGTCAGAAGCTTAGTGGGAATTTTAAATTATTACAGAAAGTTCATTCCAAATTTTTCCTCCTTGTCATCTTCTCTTACTGACCTTACTAAGAAGGGACAACCCGATAAGGTCCAGTGGACGTCTGAATGTCAGACAGCATTTGATAATTTGGTGACAGCATTATCATCGTCACCCATTCTGATATTACCCGATTTTCGATCTAATTTTATCCTCAGAACGGATGCGTCGGACTCTGGTGTCGGCGCTTGTCTTCTACAGGAGAAGAACGAATGTTTCCATCCTGTATGTTATGTCAGTAGGAAGTTATTGCAGAGAGAAAGAAAATATTCTGTGATAGAGCGGGAGTGTCTTGTCATTGTGTGGTCCGTCCAGAAATTAGGACGATATCTCATGGGACGAGAATTCTGTATCCAGACAGACCACAAGCCACTAACGTTTTTGTCAAAGAATCGTTCGTCCAGCCCACGCTTGTCTAGATGGGCATTGGCTTTGCAGCCGTATACCTTCTTTATTCAACCAATTCCAGGAACCAGCAATCATATCGCCGACTACCTTAGTCGAGCCTAGGGGAAGAGTTCAGGAGCTTATACATCGGGGGACAGGAACAGTGACAGGATCTGTGTGAATGAGTCGACTTTAAAATATTGACATTATAAATATGATATGAAGAATGGTTGATAGGTTGATTGGTTTTTGATTCTGTATTAGGTATTGTGTTTAGTTAGCTATTGATGATGTGATACATATATGCATAATGCAGGGCATATTGATCCCCATGTTTTCCCCTGATTCCGGTATTTTATGTGCTAGGGGCATTGGTAGGTCATTTTTATGTAAGTGTTGCTCACGCTCACTCGTTGACAGTCATCTTGATGCGATTTGAAATTAATTGCATTAATTTTTTTGGGGTGGGGGATGATGTCACGAGTGGAGTGAGCGATAGTTAATAATTACGGTCGGAAAGGAGGAGAGTAAAATTAACGCACGTAGAGAAGTAAGTTAAAGCGTGCATGTTGTGAGTGGTGGGGGGTCTGAATGAGGCGAAAGCGCTGTATTACTATCACTGCAAGTTAGAAGGTCCTACTGAACGGACGCTAGTAAGAGCCCAGCGGGCGAACATAAGGGGAGCAGTCGGAAGACGGATGAGCGTGTTTTTTCAGTGAGGACTGGTAGGTAGAACGTTGATTGATAATTATGATTGATGTATTATATTATATTCGTCTATTACCATGATGTAAATAAGTATAGGTGAGGAATGTGGAAGTCCTTGATATTGGATAGCAATGTGCGCCATGAGCGATAGATGAAAGTGAGTTCATGGATTTGTAGCACGAGTGAGTACTGTGTACTCCGATGGAGGTGTGTTACCGTAAGATGTTTGGTGAGTGAAAGGTGAACTATTGTGTGTACGCTTCATGGGTTGTAAGGAGAGGTGGAGTGAATAGAAATGGTAGGGTATTATACCAATGTAATGTTATTCTTGTAGGTGTCGGGGACGGGCCAAAGAGCCACCTTGGTGAGCACAGGGGATAGGCCAGCATAGGGCCGGAGGCCACACATAGGCCAGAAGTGAGGCTGTCGGTGCAGGACAGTAGAGGCACATAAAGTCGTGGCAGTCAGGCCACGGACAGGGACGTAGATATGAGCGTGAATGTGATAATGTGCTATTGCCATGTTGATGGGCTATTGAAATGATAATGTGCTATTGCCATGTTGATGGGCTATTGAAATGATAATGTGCTATTGCCCTGCTGAGGTGCTAGTGGAATGCTAAGGTGTATGACAATAGGAAGGTGATATTGAGAGACTGCGGTGCCAGTGAATTATTAATGTGCTATTAAGACCCTGAGGGGAGAGGCTGAGGCCGAAGTGCCTTTAGGAAGTAACTACCGGGTTGTGGATCCGAGGAAGAGTGCATGTGAGGATAAGGCCGTTGTACGGCAGTTAATTTCAATAATATAATGTATGTAATTGCGCTATTATCTGTATAATTATGTTTAATAAATGAGTGAGTCTGATGGGTTGTTCTGTTAAGTGTTAAACTTGTTCGTTCGTGATTGTTGTCCTGTCATAACTTATTACATCTCCCAGTCTGGGATTTGTGACAACGACAAGCACAGACCAGGGTCAAAACTCCAGATTATGGCATGACGCATACGCAGCACAGCTAACAGCTATGGTTCTATTCACAGCGATATCAAAAAACGGTTTAAAAAGAAATGGCGGAAGATTAAAGCGAAAGGGTTAAAGACCCTTCTTTTAAATAGCTTCACCATCCAAGAAAGGATAAGTAGGTGCAATTGTTCGCTGCGCCTATTAAAATACAGAACTGATAGTTCAAGATAAGTGGAAAGCGTATCCTTGAGCGAAATGTTGGAGCGGAGAAAGCGTGGTGCAGAGAACTGCGTTTGCTCACACAACTAATCTTGTGTGTGAACATCACTTTGATGACTTGGATTCAAGCCAACAGAAACGGCCAAATGCACCCCTTCACCGTAACACCACAGTGCAAACGCAGGAAAAAAACAACCAACGAACCAAATTAACAACCTGGATTAGAAATATGTCAGTAGCCAGGAGAACCTTTCTCTGAAATAGAGCACGGACATTAGACAATATTCTCAGGCAGAGGTACAGAAGCAGTGAGAAAATGTCCATACTAATATGGCAAAACTACGCCTGAGAAAGGAGCCTGCCGCACCCCATCCAGTTCCAGGAAGTTCTGGGAGAAAAGTATTGCAAAGAAAAACAACCAAGAAGCTGTACTCCATCAACTGCTACCATCTGTTGACATCGATTTTCAGGAAGGGAAATGGTGGCAGTGGCCCATCAAGATGCTCATTATCCTGGTATAGTTAGGGAGAAACTTTCCACTGTCCATTACAATTTGGACTTTGGGTACCCGTGCAAAGCACACAGTACATTCAAATGGCCTATTGGACAAGACATGCAAACAGTGTGCAGAAAATTTATTCTTCAAGTAGACATTCCAATTGCGGCTCATTCTTCAGGCTGAATGATGGTAATTGAAAACTGGGGGGATATTTTGACTCTTTAAGCATACTTTCAGGAAGCTTTTTTAAAAAAAATAATGTGGATTAGGGCTCAGAAGGATGGAAGGATTTGTTCACTGTGAGTATAATTCAGTGATATACTAACTTAAAATTGTTGTAATATTTAGATTAATTAATGTAATTGTAATGTTTTCCATGCCTTATTTTGCATAATTTTATGCAAATTAGGAAACTCCACAACAATAGGTCAGATGGTTTTCATGATCACTTTTACATTCAGCACACAAAAATACTTTCAAATGTCTGTTTTCATGTAATTTAGTATCGTAATCGTCATGTTTTGCATGCCTCATTTGCACAATTTATTAAATAACCCCACGACACTAATAGTTGGTCAGGTGATTTTCGTGATCGTTATTAAATTTGGCACACAAAAATACCTTTAAATGTCTACTTTTATATGATTAAGTATTATACTGTAATTGTCAAGTTTTGTACAGCTCATTTGTACCAAGAAGCGATTTCCATAATTTACATTGAATTCTGCACACAAAAATACTGTTTCCTGCCAAGTTTCCTGGCATTGATTGCTGTCCTTAAAGTTACAATAATATATTGTGAAATTCTATAATTGTCATATTTTTATATGCTTTATATGCATAATTTATGCAAATCAGGAAATAGCATGACGATAGACAATTTTCCTGATCACAATTGAATCAGCACTCAAATAATAC
Source organism: Onchidella celtica (assembly GCA_963931925.1). NCBI lineage: Eukaryota > Metazoa > Mollusca > Gastropoda > Systellommatophora > Onchidiidae > Onchidella > Onchidella celtica. The sequence continues at coordinate 17,071,049 of OZ007578.1, read as the reverse complement.
ATTTAAATGCCAATTTTCATGTATTTACTGTGAAACTTTACTGAATGGTACTGTTTTAGTCACAAAAAACACTATCCATAACCCCTGCCTTCCTAGCCTCTCTGTCTTGGGTGGAAATGTTGGCCAAAATTGGGCAAAAGTTGAAGTACAAGGTACAAGAAGTGGTGTAACTTCTTTCCTATCTACCGATTTTAAAAATTCAAAAAGGGGGTTAATCTGCTTGAGGTAAGCTTTCATATTAACTTAGTTTCATCTGTCTGCGATGCCTTTGAATTTTATGATTGACTTAGCTGGTAAATCAAGAATGGTAAGAGTTTCATACTGTAGTGTCTGGTATGTATGGAAATTTTCTCAGGGTGCCAATTGTCCACAAACCTGCACAGAACTTGATATTTATGTGTCATTCCTCTAACATTTGCTGAGAAAAATCATAGCTCTAAAAAAAATAATTATTGATTAAATTTCCAGATTGTTAGATCTATCCGCATAAATCGGTTCTGCTTGCAGCCCTTGCTGACATGGCAAATATAAACATCGTCACTGAATCTAGTTACTGCTTTCTGTTTTGTGTTAATTGTATCACTGTTAAATGTCATTGCATCATTTTTGGCACAGATCAGTATTCTTGCTTGACACAACAGGTGGCATTTTGCCATAACTGCCTTTTTTTTTCTTCTATCCAAACACCACAAAATTGAATAGTTCTCATTCATACTAAAAGCCCAAATATATTCATCATAAAAAATCAGTTGTCAAACATGAACAGAACTGTGTGTTTATTATGGTTTCATTTGTTATCATTTTCATCTGCTGGTCTGACGGGGCCTCGAGAATAGAATGTTGTGGATTTCACAGCTCTAGGTATCATCAGAGAGGAGACTGGGATTTTAATCTACCCAGTAAATAAAATGCAGCTTACAACTTACACCTTGTTTTGTATTGAGGTTATTGTTGGTGGATTGAATAAACTTCTTGAGCTATGACTTTTGTCCATGTATTGTTTTTTTTTTCCTCTGTGGTGACCCCTGGACATATTGCTGCACCAAAGATTTTAGAGTATTACCTTCAGAATTTGGCAGTGATGTTGCCAACGTGTTTTATAGTAGTTTTGAACTGCTTGTTTATTTAAAAGTCTTTTACAGGGTATAGGTTTCTTTATGGAAACTAAATAAATTCTCCACATTTTTCTTTTATGAGGTCAGTTCTTGATGTATCATCATTACCATTTAAAATGATTGAATAAAATATAGAACTTGTCGAGGGTCATTTATTACACCACAGTTTCTAAATGTATTCCATTCCATGGCATCGAAGGTATTTACAGCAGTTCACAATACAGGAGGAGGAATCAAATTGTCATTTTATTTGTCTTGAAATCGTTGACCATTATACTAAATTATATCACTGTCACCTTTGTGCTGCTAATGCTGAGTTTTCCCTCTACTTTTGTTGTTATACATGTATAAAATATTTAATATAAAATGACAGAAACTGAAAGCTTGTAATGCCTTTCATTTTTAATTGTTTTGAAATTTGTGGTATATTTTGGTGTGGTGTTTTGGAAAAGTAAAGTTTAGTAAAGTTGGTTAAAAAAAATATGGTATGGTTCTTTCTGTGTTTTGTTGTTGGTTCGTCATGCAGACTTTATTGTCATATGCTACCTTTCAGTTTTGGTTGGTTGGGATGTGCAAAAATGTGGTGCCCTCAAGTATGCATAAGAACCATTGCCCAGGCCTCATCCCAGCGTGGCATCTTGGTTGTATTCATGATAATAACCTTTGTCTACACTATCGTATATCTGCTTTGGGAAAGTCCAGCTAGTCAAAAGAGGCAACGAAACAGAGTCCAGGCCATGGCCGGGAAGAAGACTGGGATGTCCTTGCCTACCCGACCTGGATTTTCTAGTTCACAACATGTGGTAAGTTTAAAGTGCAATTGAACGTTGTACCATGACCATGTTCGATTGCCTTATAATAATAATGAGGGTGCCCGTTGGTTCACCCCAGAGCTATTGAAACATTTATGGATGAGATATTGCTCTGTGGAATAAGGATTGAGCTCGATTGTCGGGTCGTCAAATTCGCCGATGCCATGTAGCAAGTCTTTCCCCGCCGGTGCCCGTAAACGGAAGTGACGTCAAGGTTACTGCAGCACTGCGAAAACAATGGTTACTGTGTGGCCATTAATTGATGATCGGAAAACAAACAGACAGCAAACGGGGAAAAAGTAAGCTTTCATCACTTCCCCAAAGCCAAAGAACTCAGAAAGATACGGGAACGAAAAGTAGCCGCAAGAACTGGTCCATAGACCGTCGCTCTGAGCAGGCAGCGGTGCTATGCGGACTGCATTTCGAGCTTGATCAGTTCACGATCAGTCCTGATCAGTCCTGTGGTGGCTCCGTCGGTTGGCTATAACATTACCCAGATGAGGCTGAAGCCAGGTGCCATTCCTACAGTCTTTGACTATGGCACAAAGCAGGCCACAAGCACAGAAGTTTCAACAGTACGAAAGAAACAATATGTTGAGAGGAAAGAAAGAAAAGAGGTGAGTCCATGACAAACAGGCTAGATCTAGATCTAGATCTAGTCAATGTAGAGATGCAGATCATCAATTTACGTGAAAATCCACTGAAGCTTCTAAGCCTAGATTAAATGAATAGCCTATATTCTCTATCAAATCTAGTTGTTAGAAATACAAAAGAGAGAAGAGTTTGTTGTTCTTTCTCCTATCTCCACTCTCTCCCCACGAATGTTTTAGATTTATTCTTGTGATATGGTTGAACAAGTCCAGACGAAACAGCTGTTGTCACGAGTGGAGTGAGCGAGATTCAAGGATTACGGGGGCATGGAAGTGTAGGATTGACTCACGGGATAGTGAGGCTGCTCACCTATATTGACTTCTGTTAGTTAACGTGGAAGCGTGCAAGACGTGAGTAAAGTGAAGGCGATGAGGTAAATCTTGTGTAGTGAAAAGTCACTGCAAGTTAAGAGGTCCAAGGGGACAGACGTGGGAAAGCAGTCGGGAGATTGTGTGTTTTCCAGTGATGACTGGTAGGTTGAACTATGATTGATAATGATGATGATTGATGTACTATATTCTCCTAGGACCATGATGTACATAAGTTATATGTGAGGAATGTGAAAGTCATTGATTACTGTGTATAGAGATGTGCGCAATGAGCGATAGATGTATCGGATCATGGATTCGTAGCGAGTCTGAGTGCTGTGTGGTACGGTAGAGGTGTGTTACCGTAAGAGGTGTGGTGAGTGAAAGGTCCATTGTATTGTGTGTACGCTTGATAGTTCGTAATGAGTGGTGAAGTGGATAGTAATTGTATGGTGTTATAGAAATGTAATGTTATTCTTGTAGGTGCCGGGGTCGGGCAGAGAAGCCACCCGCGGTGAGCAGACTTGTGCCGGGGTTGGGCAGAAGGCTACCCACAGGCCGCCTGAGTGAAGCTGTCGCGCAGGACAGCGGGAGCACATGAGTCGTGGCAGTCTGGCCACAGACAGGGACGTTGCTATTAAGATGTTAATGTGCTATTGAAATACTAATGTGCTATTGAAATATTAATGTGCTATTAAGACCTCGAGGGGAGATTGAGATACGGAGATTAGGTTGAGCAGGAGCCAATAATAGAGGCCAGCAAGTAATATATATATAGATGTGAGGCTGAGGCCAGAGCATATTTTAGAAAGTATTATCGGGTTGTGGACCCGTAGAGGCATGAATGTCGGGAGTACTGACCATTGTATGGTATTTGAATTGACTAATGTAATGCACGTATATCTTTATTTTTATGTATAATAAATGTGTGAGTCTGTTTGGTTGTTCTGTTAAGTGTTATACTCCTTCGTTCGTGATTGTTGTCCTGTCATAATTATTACATCTCCCAGTCTGGGATTTGTGACAGTGGGGGCTCGTCCGTTTAGTCACCTGTGGTCATTTTGACATTGTGTATTCTTCCGTTTAGTTGTATTTCTGTTGTTGTAGGAATTTGTGCTGTTGTCTTTTGTTCGTTGCATGAATGGGAATTTCATGATGATATGATTTATGTATATTTATGAATATGTACTAATGGTTGCTTGATTTTTGCAGAGAGTGTGTGTGCCAGCCTGAGGAGGCAAGCGGCCAGAGACCCGAGAGAGGAGGAAAAGTAAATTTACAAAAGAAGTGAAAGTGAAATTTTGTGCCCTGGATTGAGGGCTGTCTTGTCATCTGTCTTTTTCCCTATTTTTGCTGTTTTTGTTGTCGTTATAGATTATACGGGCGGTGGAGTGGGTTTGCTGTGGTGAACGTAGTTTATCCTCTTCGGGAGGTGGGCTAAACTTTGGAACTTCGTTCATCACAGTGAACAGTTCTTTAGGGCTTTGTGATTGTTTAGTTGTAGCGTCGATATCTTCTCTGTTCTGCAGGAAGGCGTATTCTCTTGTCCCCTCTCTTACCTATCTGTAGATACGTTCTTTTTTTCAGGCTCTGTTCTTGTTCGTACCTTGTAGTGTAATCGGCGTAGTTAGATTGCATTTTTTTTCTCATTATATTTTTTTTTAAAAGTCTTCGTCCTAGTCTGGTTCGTTGTCCTTGATGTCCTTGTGGTCCTTCTACTGAATTTCCTCATCCTTGTATTTTCTATTCTCTTTTATTACTTAATAGTGCTAGACATTTTATGAACATAGAATTAGTTAGAGAGTATACTATAGAATGCTCAGTTAGGTATTGTTCTGAATTGCATTTGAAAATAGGGATTGTTATTGTAGTGGCATAATTTCAGGTCTCGGGTCGCGTCGTTTATGGTAGCTGCACAGACAGTTTATTATATATTTCAAATCGTATAATTATAAATCTGTGAAATGGCGGAGCTCCAGCAACTAATGAAAGTGGGTACGGAACTTGGCCTTGAAGGCGTCGAGTTACGTAGCTGGATTAAGGAGCAGCAGGCGGAATTGCGCGATGAGCGTGCTAAAGATAGAGAGCGAGAAAAAGAGGCTCAAGAGCGGGAGAGAGAAGCTAAAGATAGGGCCCAGGAAAGGGAGTTAAAGTTAAAAGAGATAGAGGCGCAAGGAAAAATTGCGGAATTGGAGAGCAAGAAGAATGCGCCAACAGAAACAGTTGAGCGGCAGGGACAAAATAAAAGTGGTGTTCGGATTAAGCTGCCTACGTTCGACGACCAGAAGGACGATATAGACGCCTTCCTTTACAGGTTCGAACTAAATGCACAACTGCAATGGGGGGAGAATAAGAAGTTATGGTCCATGTACCTGGCATCCTTATTGCAGGGTCGAGCGTTAACCTACTTTAAAGAGTTACAGCGCGAAGACGTGCATGATTACGATAAGCTGAAGTCTTTGCTGCTTCGCCGATTTGCGCGCACGGAGGAATATTTCCGGGAGAAGTTTAGGCGAGCACGTGCGGATACCAGGGAGGACTTTGCTGCCTTCGTCGCCAGATTGACGGAGTATTTCGCGAACTGGTTGGACTTGTCGCATGTTGGCACAGATTTTGTTAAATTGAAGGACCTAATGATCCGTGACCAGCTATACGCGTCGTGCCATAAGGATCTAGTGGCTTTTCTTAAGGAAAACGAACCCGCGACGGTGCAGGAGGCGTCAAAGTTGGCGGAAGCATACCGTACCGCACATCCGTCCAAACCAGTGGCGAGGGCGTACGTGCAAGATGCTGGTTACGTCGCCGTGGTTGAGGGGTCGCCGACAGGACATAGTAGAGACAGGTCGCGTCAGCGTGGTGGCTTTAAGGGGCAAGACCAGGTCCCACGTAGGGGGTATTGCTAATCACCGGCATATGGATCCGGTAAGTTTGACCGAGCAGGAGGGCGAGATCGCGGTAATGGCCGAGGGCGTTACGTAACCTTTGCCGATGATCGACGGCAGAGGGACTTTAGTTCCGGTCGCGATGGGTCACGGGGACCCAGGTCTTGCGGAGCACAGGGAGCGGAGTGTTGGACTTGCGGACGCATAGGGCATTTTTCTCGGGATTGTAGGGCCGCGAAATGTTGGAACTGCGGAAGAGCAGGTCACATCAGGGTTAATTGTCATGCAAGAAGGATAGCGGCGAACGGGGATGGCAATCATAGTAGCTCCACTCAATGTTCCCCTAGTAAGTTTCACCATACGGCCGCGTGTGTTACATCGGACAACGGAGGCGGACAGTATTCTAAGTGTCCCAGTTGTGAGAAACTATTATCTTCCGGTGTTTTGCCTTGTGGGAGAAAGATTCCCGTTATTAATTCATGTCATACAGGGGGTGGTCTTAGGGTTTATCCGGGGTTTGTTGGGGACGAACGGGTCTCGGTTTTGCGTGATACAGGATCTACCGTTGTGGGAGTGCATAGAGACTGCATTCACGAGTCACAGCTTACGGCTGAGACTGTCCCATGCATTCAATTTTCAGGGGCCATTGAGAAATTACCCATGGCAAAGATAATGATTGATACACCTTTTCTTAGCGGGGAAGTCGAAGCAGTCGTTGGTTTTTCCCAGGCGCCCAGCTCATCATTGGTAATGTACCTCGAGTAGTTTCCCCTTCTGGAGAGCATGTACAGGCATGGGCACAATCTAAAGCTATTGACTTTTGTGCCGCAGTCGAGACACGTCGACAGGTAGCTGATAAGGGTAAAGTTAGACCTTTGGCAACGCCAGCGGTCAACCTAGATATCACACCAGAGCGCTTGGCGAAATTACAAAAAGAGGATCCATCATTGAGTCCATGTTTTGGGAAGGCGCGAACAGAGAAAACGAGGAAATATAAGAACGGTTCGTCTTCCTTTCTTATCCAGGGGGGCATTCTGTTCCGAAAGTATGTCACAGTGGCTTCCGTTCTAAAGCAGGTCGTTGTGCCAACGTTGCTAATTGCAACAGTATTGCGGTTGGCCCATGATGTCCCATTAGCGGGTCATATGGGAATAGCTAGAACCAAAGAAAGAGTCCTCAAGAACTTCTATTGGCCATCAATCCACAGAGATGTACGGTTGTATTGTAGGACGTGCAGTGCGTGCCAAAAGACGACGCACAAGGGTCGTACACCCCAGGTTCCTCTTCAAAGTGTCCCCACGGTTTCGGAGCCTTTTAAGAAGGTCTCGATTGACCTTGTTGGCCCCATTCACCCAGCTACGGATAGGGGGAATCGATTTTTTTTTAACGGTCATTTGTAATGCTACGAGATGGCCAGAGGCGGTCCCACTTCGTACCATAACGTCAGAAGCAGTCGCGGAAGCGTTGTTTGGAATCTTCGCTAGAGTAGGAATACCGGAACAGATTTTGTCTGATAGGGGCGCGCAATTTACGTCGGATATGATGAGGGAATTGTTTCGCTTATTTAGCATACAGCCCATCACTACCACCCCATATCATCCACAGGCTAATGGCATGTGCGAGAGACTAAACTCGACGCTAAAGTGGATGTCGCGTAAGGTAGCTGCTGATCGCCCTAAAGATTGGGATAGATATATCCCTGCAGTATTATTTGCGTATAGGGAGGTACGTCAGGAGTCGACAGGATTCTCTCCGTTTGAGATGTTGTATGGTCGTAGTCCTAGGGGTCCAACTGATGTTCTTCGGGACATGATGACGTCGCCATCATCGGGAGACGATGAGCAAATCTCAGTGTTTCAGTACCTTGTTGATTTAAGAGAGAGATTATCTTCAGCGCGCACTATTGCGGAAGAAGCTTCTAGTGTCGCTTCAAAAAGAGCAAAAAACTATAAAGATAGAGGGTCCAAACTGCGAATTTTTAAGCCAGGAGACAAGGTTTTGTTGTTATTGCCTACGGATCATAATAAGTTATTAATGACATGGAAAGGTCCGTATACTATTGAGCGAGTCGTTTCGAAGGTAGATTATGCTATTCAGATTGATGGATCAGTTAAGGTTTTCCATGTTAATATGCTGCAGAGATTTTATGACAGACCAGAGTATCTGTGTGCTCAGACGAAACCAGAAGAGAGTGTCTTCTCTATTGCTTGTACGGGGGTCGTAGACCAGTCAGACAGTGACGTGAACGACACTGAGGCACAGGAAGAGGTACAAATTCAATTGCCGGAGTTAACTCCGACACAAGGTTACAGGGACGTAAAATTTAGCTCTGACCTTACGAGTTCACAGAGTAGGGAACTTCAGACCCTGTTAGCGTCATTCCCAGATGTTATCACAGATTTGCCGGGTCGTACTACGGTGATCCAGCACCAAATAAAGTTGACTTCGGATAAGCCAGTATCTCTTAAACGTTATCCGTTGCCTTTTTCTTCCAGAGATAGAGTTATAAAGGAAGTTGAGGCCATGTTGAAGTTAGATGTGATAGAACCGTCAACATCGCCATATTCATCACCCATCGTCCTCGTGAAAAAACTTGATGGATCGGTGCGGTTCTGTATTGATTTTCGCAGATTGAACACTATTACGGTAGGCGATAGGGAACCTATACCATTCCAAGAGGAATTAATAGCTTCATTGGCTGGTTCCACGTGGTTCTCGAAGATAGATTTAACAAAAGGGTATTGGGAAATTCCTCTTGCTGAGGAATCTAAACAGTACACGGCTTTCCAAACGCCCATAGGATTGTTTCAATTTAAGGTCATGCCATTTGGGTTGGTGAACGCGCCAGCTACGTTTGCAAGATTAATGAGACTGGTATTGAAGGACATACCTAATGTCGTGTCATTCTTTGACGATATAGCGTGTCATACGTCGTCATGGTCTGAACATATTCAGACACTAACAGTAATTTTTAAACGATTGCGTCATTTTGGGTTAACTGCTAAACCCGCAAAGATGGATTTGGCGTGTCCAGAAATAGTATTCTTAGGACATCTCGTGGGTAGAGGTATTCAGAGACCTGAAATAAAAATCGAGAAATTAGTAGGGTTACAAATCCCTAAGACAAAGAAACAAGTGAGAAGCTTAGTGGGAATTTTAAATTATTACAGGAAGTTCATTCCTAACTTTTCCTCTTTGTCATCTCCTCTTACTGACCTTACTAAGAAGGGACAGCCCGATAAGGTCCAGTGGACGTCTGAATGTCAGACAGCATTTGATAAATTGGTGACAGCATTATCATCGTCACCCATTCTGATATTGCCAGATTTTCGATCTAAATTTATCCTCAGAACAGATGCATCGGACTCTGGTATCGGCGCTTGTCTTCTACAGGAGAAGAACGAATGTTTCCATCCTGTATGTTATGTCAGTCGAAAGTTATTGCAGAGAGAAAAAAAATTATGAACTGAATTAGTGAATCATTTGCAGACTATTGTTTAATTAATTTAATTGCTGGTGATCGTTCTTTTTTTTTTCTGTCATAGCCCTTTTTTTTTTAGCCGTAGTGCAAGATATGCCACATATAAAAGAAGAGGTCATCTTAAGCAAAATAATCACATACTGTGCACTTTCTGAGAGCAAGGGATTTGTTTTGTATCATAGACAGTTGACGGTCTAAAAAAGCTCAAATACTGAAATGTATGTGTAGGTGTTGCATCATTTTATGGATAATATTCATGCAAGATTGAATTGTATTGACATTTTTCAAACTACAGCTCATTTGTTAGAAGCCAGACAGCCATGGCAAATTGCAGATGACGAATTTGCACCGGAGGAGTGTGAGGATGACGGAAACACAGAGGATGATAATACGATTCAGGTGGCACACAAGACCCCAGAACTGAACGAAAATACATGTACATATGTTGCACTGACAGTATTTCTTGTGAGTGAATATTATTCTTTGATAGTTTATTTGTAGAAAGATATACATTTCATGTACCTTATGGTTCAACACACTGGATTAGTTTGCAAGGCATTTTAAAGATTGAACTTATCATGTGTTATAGTGAATAAGGCTGTGTCACTTGCGAGTGAAATTTAAAAAAAAAAAAAAACCGTGTCCGTCTTTACCTTCCTAAGCTTGACACGTCCCTTGTCAAGTGATATAACAACTGTGTATTTGCACACACAAAATCTGTAAAATGACTTCATTTTTATGAGTCCGTTAATTATTTCATCCATTGCGACTAAGTGTATGTCAGTGCCAAACAAACAATACAGTGCAAATTTTACTCATGGGCAACCAACTACAAAAACAAGTGCAACATGACAACGAACATGAGTAAAATGAGGGTTAAAGTTGAATCATATCATTTTGAATGGATATTCAACCCATAGTATATCAATACATATTAAGACATATTTTGTCCTCTGAATTGTATTATGATTTACAGAAGTCGAGAATGTATGTATGTATGTATTACTATGATGCCCGATGACAGTGATAAAAAAACGAATTAAACTATGATTGAAATAAACTGTGGTCTTTACTTGTTTATATATATATATATAATCTGGCCTGCTACAGTGGGGTTAAAGTGGCTTAGTCTATTTTGTACCCCAGGTATATTCTGGGATAGGCCAGTTTATACGCGGGCTATACTTTGGGCTAGGCCAAACTATATTCCACCAGACCAGATTATACTCCTATATTCGGGCAAAATATCCAACAATACAACATTAAGTTTTTAAAATTTTTATTTCACCCGCAAGTGACATGCCTTTATTCACTATAACACATACTTGCAATCCTTCAAATGCCCTGCAATTTAATCCCGTGCCTTCAACCATGAGATACATGAAATGTATACCTCTCGACAAATAAACTATCAAAGAATTTACCAACAAGGAATGATCCACCGAATTTTTGCTGTAACATACAGCAATTACTTTCTACAATAATAATAATAATGTATAGCATTTATATAGCGCATATCCATTTAAAATGCTCTATGCGCTTCACAGAAACAACATGTCAACCACAGAGCAGAATGGAGCTGCCCGCGAAGCGCTCAACACACTGCACTGCTTCTTTCTCTCTCCCTGTCTCGCTCACTCTCTCTCTCTATCTCAGAGCAAATTGTAACGCAGCCTGTTAGGCGCAGTTCACAACTCACAACAGTTCACAACTCACAGCAGTTCACAACTCACATCAGTTCACAACATACAACTCAAATAATATTTGAATATTTATTAATAACAATATATATTTAATAATGAATAATAATAAATTTTGTTGTTGCTGGTGGGGGAGGGGGGATGATATGGATAAATCTTAATCTATTAATTTCAATTTTCAATTTTGCCCGGCCTGCTCTTTACGATTTCCAACTGCCAAGGTATCTTTAACGTGCACATGGGACCTCCGAATTTTTTCGTCCTTACCCTAGAAGACTAGGTACTCGATCCTACCCCCCAATAGGACCAGGGACTTGAAAATATGAGAAAAATTCAATTTCCAACATGCCTGCACTGTCTCAGTGTTCTTCCTTCTCATGTAACTGTAAGCATTTATGGGTATTGCTGAGTCTGGCAAATCTACTGTGAATGTCATATTTGCAAAGTTCTTTGCAACCAAGTATGAGGCCGACGGTTTAATCCCATCTGATGAATTAGTTGGTTCTGAAGTGAGATGGTGAATAGACCATACACTTTTGCGGTTTAACTTTCCAGAGTTCTGTTGTTGAAAAATATGTTGAGACATTCTTATATTGTTTATGCTTGACGTTAAGACCTCAGGTTATTTCACTTGTGTCCAAGGTTTTGGGTGTCAACTTCAGATTAGGGGCCGTCCATAAATTATGCATGCTTGATTTGGGCTATTTTTTTTTCCCCACCTCCCCCATCATGTAGGCTTTTCTCTGTAGGCACACAAGTGTACAGCCGTTAAAATAGTGAATGTCAATGATAAGGTGCTAATGTTTGAGAACTTTTTATATGGCATTTTGCACAAAGTACCCAGCTATTTCACAAGAGACATGATTTTTAGGTTATCCAACAACTTAATTTGCTGAAAAAAGTAAATAAAATGAATTTATTACCATAATTGAAAGCATTAAATATACAAGAACTAAGGTCTCACAATGTGTAAATTGAGGCGCAGAATGAAATTTCCTGTCATACTTTTTAATTCTACTCGAAGGAAATGTGTCTTTTCCCGGTTCAAAATGTCCAAACACCGCTTGTTCAACTCAGTTTTGGCTCAAATCAACGAAAGTACTAAAAATATGGCAAACTTCAAGATCTTTTAAAATATGCCCACGTACACCTTTACATCTTTCCGTCTGTAATATGGTATTTTGTAGAATTTAAGGCTCAGTGGTTAACAAAGCCTTTCATGATTACACTGGAGGCCTTACTTCCTTTACAATATGATGCTCCCAAGATACCCCGCCTGCTCCCCATGTATACTTGTATGCTGGAGACAAATATTCCTCCCACCTCAGAGCTTACCTACTTGGCGGATGGCCCCTTATGTTTTTAGTTTGTAAAGGTTAATCCCTTCACTGTTACATGCTTTTTCCCCACAGTGTGCTGAACAAATGTTTTATGGTGCATGAACTTGCAGGTTACATGGTTTTAGTAGGATGTACCGTATTCATCAACAGCGCACTCACACTGTCAGTTATAAGGTTACATTGTAAATTGTCCATTGTCATATAATTTTCCGTTATGTATTCTTTGTTCATTCATTCAATCAGAGGAAAAACATTGTTTCCTTCTAGTCATTGAATAACAGAGCCTCTCACGGAAACCTGCGCCATCTTGGACAGGGGAACTCGTTAACTTCTGCTAGTAGGAAGATGTTGTAATAATTTGCTGATATATTCTATTTAGTAGAGCACAGCTATCACAAAATTGAAGATTTAATATAACACCATAATGTCATGAAATCCCCACTATTCTTCATTAGAAGCCATTGGTTTGTGGCTTTTCACCATGAACACTTTGAGATGGAGTAACATCTGTAGTAAGACAGAAGATGGTGGTCAGGCTGATTTGGCACTACTGCCCATAGAACTGAACCAAGAAACTTATTGGCAAAACATGAATAGGCCTTTTGTGTACTTTGTCACGAGCAGAGTTAGAGTCTTGGGGATGTTACGACTGCACGAGAGGCAGCTAACTCACACTCGGACACAACCACACAAGAAAAGTATTAAATAACTAGAGCGTATATATGTCAGGCCGGTCAGGCCATAGTTTACATAAATATTAATAACAAAACAAAAGACAATAGGGGTATATATCCAAACCAAAAAAAAACTCTAATTAATAACTTAACCAATGATATTCATGTAACTATGGAGGTACTGCAATCAATAGCAAATAGGTATATTATACGAAACTAGATATCAATTTAAAGTGACAGTTGAGTCGCCACTGGCCAGTCGCCAGGCAAACTCTCCATAAATCAGTACGTTCAAAGCCTACAGAAGCACTCTTCGGCTTGTAGGTAATTTAAGCAGTTGCCAAAAGACTATATTTTATGCACAATCACTATTCAATTCATCAACCATGTGCTATATTATTCCAATCATACTATGGCAATAGATCTATGATACAGGACACTCGTGGTCGAGTGCCAGCTGGGGTTTCCTTAGTCATCCTATGAGGCTGTAGTTCTCTCTCTATCTCCGATCTCTATTATACTTGAATAAATAAGATATACTACCATTGCTCACGCCTACTGGTAGGCGCGAACATCAATATAGCGCAGCGTGGGCTTTCAAAGGTCAGCCCACTCAGACCTTTCTTTCTAGAGCTCAGTCAGTCCGTTAGCAAGGACTTCTTGTCTTCAAAGCACACAGTTCAGGTACTGGTCAACCGGAGATACTTCACGACCCGATGCTTCTGCTCGTCTGTATTCACCAAATCTGAACGTTACACGATGTCTTATACTATCTGACTACCCAGCGTGCTAGTCCGCTGGCCCAATTAGTTCAGCTATCTCATAGGTCGAACCTCCCACCATTTTAATTGTAGTAATACGTCTGCACTATTCTACCAGCCAGTTAACGTGCAAAAACTTGTCTAGTCATACTTAACAATGTCAACTATGCCCACCTTGTTTCACCCCTACTCCATTACTTATTAATCACGAACATTAAAACCGACAAGCGTGAATCCAACAGTTCAACTTTACATTCATTTACTCACCAACTATAATTTGGCGAGGACCGTTCAAGGCCACCAGCCAATTTTTCATGGCCCTGGTAAGAAAACAACTCACTCTCTGCGTGAGTTTTAATAACATCTGAATCATGACATACTTGCCTATATAATCTGTTTTATATTCCTTTGAACTCAGATGGAGCTTGAAAAATTTCCCTTTGTCAGCAATAGGCTACTTGCTGACATCTGTTGACCTTTCATTGGATGACTATTTGACAGGATCGGGAATGTCATAATTATTTAGTATATCTTTGTAGTCCTTTTCAAGTCTTTTCAGAAACTACGCTGTTGAACTTTTCAGGGGTGTTTTGTTTTCCCAAGCGACAAATTTGTCGCCACTGATGCTTGGTTTCTCCCATGTGTTAGACACTTCACAAGTGGTTAAGCAGTCTATTAAATCTTTGTCAGGTATCTTATAGAATTCTTCATATCATGGATCAACTTTCTCCTATCTTTATGCTGGAATTGGAAATGTTAAAGTTTTGTTAAAGTGAAAGCTTACTCTGAGCACTAACTTAGACCTAAACTCACAGGGGAAAAAATCAAATGCTTGATTATCAAGAGCTCAAGAGGAAAAGCATGCACAGGGTAAAACTGCAATAAATGAAATTTTAAAACACAGTAGAGCAATCCAAACATTGTAGAGATAGTGGATTGGACACTGATTTATAAATCAGAGGGCAGGAAACAGCATGGGGACAAGGACAGTGATTGTTTTGTACTCACGGGGTATAAACAACACTGCACCTTAGTAACGGGAGTTATCACCTGTAAAACCAAAAGCTTTTTATTCATTAATACCACAATTGAAAAGTATACATATGCTTCTCAAACTGCCCCTATGCTTCCTGTCGCAGCCCCCCCCCCCCCACCTTTTCCTGTTAGATTTTTATTTGGAAGTTTAATTGATCGAGCTCTGACAGACGAGTTACAGTAAATGTGAAAAGCACAATGCAGCCTTTGTCGTGCCAAGGCTTTGTAAACCTCAAAAGACCCCCCTCCAATCAATATTAATCTGTGTTTTTCCTTCAGATGTTTGTTTTAGTATAAGGTTTCCGTCAGATAAAGTTCAGTATTACTTCAATGGTTGATCACATTTATCAGTCCTGGATGAAGAAAACACTGCTGTGTTTTCAACTTACTGTATGTTTATATTGGTGCAAGTATTGGAGCCTCATTAATGAGGTTAATTTTGAATCCACAATCCAAAAGTATCATTGTGTAGATAGAACTTTTGACTTTTGAGAGGATAACTTTTGCGACTATCATGGTGCATCTTTTTTGCCATGAGTGGGCATAACATCAATTTTCTCAAAATATGTGTGTTGGATTTCTTTCAAGTTTTGCATAGGCTCTTTTTCAAACTATATGGCCTTTAGCGTCTTTACAGACGGTCTTAGCAGCTAGAATATTCACTTTCACTTTGACTGACAGCTTCTCTCGTGGCTTATTCTACCAATGTTTGACCCGAGAGTGCGATGGCACTGATTGCAGGTCAGTCTTTTGGGTTCACTTTGGCGAGTGTTTTCATTCCGCCTCTGTCGTTTTGTCAGGTATGTTTCTTTTGCCTTGAAGTCTATTGCGAGCGTGCCACTGCGCAATTTTTGTCTCCATCTGCTTCGATCACTTGCAAGGTTCTCCCATTCATTGGGGTCGATGTTGAATGCTTTCATCGTGACCTTGCAAGTGTCTTTGAATCGCAGATGTGGCCTACCTCTGGGTCGGTTGCCAGTAGCAAGTTCCCCGTAGAGAATTTGTCTGGGGATGCGATCATTTTCCATACGGTGGAGATGTCCAAGCCACCGCAGTCTTTTTTTGCCTAGGAGAGCCTGAGTTGATGGAATGTTGGCTCGGCTCAGAACTTCGATATTTGAGATCCTGTCTTGCCACTTGATCTTGAGAATTTTGCGTAGGAAGGAGTTGAGGGATCTTTCATGTTTGGAGTAGGTGGTCCATGTCTCTGAGCCATACAGCAGGGTGCTTAGGACGCAAGTTTGGTACACGAGTACCTTTGTTTTGATGGTCAGCTTGCTATTGTTCCACACCCTTTTTGAGAGTTTGCCAAAAGCTGTGGCCCTTTCCTATTCTGGCATTTATTTCAGTTGTTATGTCTGTGCTACCACTGATGGTTGAGCCTAGGTAGCAGAATTTTCCCACTTGCTACAGAGGAGAGCCATTCAGCATGATTGGGTTGGGGTTTCTCAAGCCTTGTGTCAAAACTACAGTTTTTGAGACACTGATCTTTAGCATGAATTTGTCACAGGCTTTGGCAAGGCTATTGATGAGAGCCTGGAGCGTGGTTTCATCGTGGGCCACGATTGCAGCATCATCTGCGAAGAGGAGCTCTTGTAACATAATATGCTCTGTACGAGATTTTGCTTTTAGTCTGGCAACATTAAAAATGGAGACGTCCACTCTGGTGTTAATAAGTACTCCACCTGAACATTGACCAAAGGCATTCTTGAGTAGGGCTGCAAAATATATACCAAATAAGGTAGGAGCAAGAACACATCCCTGCTTCACAACGCTGTTTACAGCAAATGAATTGGATGTGTAGCCCTCAAAGTTGACACATGCCCTCATGTCGGTGTCTTTTTCAAACTAAACCCTAAAAAATTGATGTTTTATTTGTTAGGCTTTAGCCTGATTTTGAGTTTGCATCTTTGAGCTTTACTGTACAAAAAAAAAATATATATATACATGTATATATTTATATATATATAAAAAAGCATTTCTACAGTAACAGACTGCTGAACACTGAAGAGTTTTCAACATAATTATTATGTGTACTTCAAATGCATGGAGTTAACACACAATGGCTAAATGAAGAATGTCTATTTGTAGTGTGAGCATGTTTTTACAATTAGTCAGCTGTTTGCACCCGTTATTGAAGCTCAGACTTGTTTTATGTATTTTTATCAAAGCTCTTCTCCACCATGTTTGAAATTGTACTTTACAGGAAAAAGTTTAAACCACCAGACAAGATTTCTTTCCCTAAGACGTATGGGTTGGCCAGTACTATGTATGAAGCAGGCTACTTTCACCCGGAAGATCATGTGATCTCTGATTGATTGTTGTAATTGATACCAACTGAAAAAAATGATCTCTTCTAAGCCTAAGCGTGCACCAGCCAATTCTGATAAGCTGACCAATTGGATGGTGATGTCACCATATTGATTGTGCCAGTGAGTAAACAAAAACCTGTTGGCAGGTGTATGGGATCTCTTGAAACTGCCATAATGTCACCATCCAAACTAGCAGGTGATCAAAGTCGGCCCCCCCCCCCCCCCGCCAATTATACATATGGACTTGTTTGCCCGGATGTCAGAACGGGCTCTGAAACTTGAGGGAAAAACTCTTGTGAAATCATTATGATAAAATTAAGTTCAGTTAACTATTATCTCTGTACAATATCCTAATGAAAGATGTGTCTTAGTAACGTGCTTGGTTATATCATTTTATTGACTTACCCAAGTTGGACGATGTTATCAGGGGTGGACCCTGTTTCGATCCACAGTGTTGAGGTTCTGACATTTTTTGGTCAAAAGAAAATGTGTTTTAATTTTTTTTGTCTTTCTTCTCCAATATTATGTAACAAGGGATTGGTTACTTAAAATTTCATATTTAGTAAATGAGTGTTTGAAATTTTGAGCCGGGGGTTTCTTCCTTGGTCCCCCACCAGGAAACTCCTCTGCCAGGGGGTTGCCTCTCCTTTATCCTGACCACTCTAAAAAGTTCCAGACATTTTTTCCTGTCTTGCTTTCATTTCAGTATTATTCATTTGTCCTGTTGTGAAATCATAGTTTTTATTGGCTATTATGCATTTACTCTTCATATCTGGTATTAGTGATATATTGTTTTGTATGTTGTATGTTCCAAGATGGGCAGTTTTTACATATGTTGGTAGTCAGGAATTTGCTGATAGAGTCTGGTCATTATTGATAAGTTTCTGGTGGGTGGTTGGTGGGCCCCTCTGTTGGGGCCTCCTTCTGCCCTATCATTTTGTTATATTCTATCGTCTTGCTTCTTCCTAGCACAATATGTTTGTTAACGTGTTGACCTGCTCTCTCCAAACTCAAACTTCAAACTTCTGATAGGTCATGATTTGTGTGAATCATTTGCAGGAGAGTGAATTTGTGTGTGTGTATGCGTAGATTTAAAACTTGACAAATAACTGAAATTGCTGATGTTCTTCATCAGAAACTTTGCTGATGTTGTTAGGTAGGCATTAGACAAACTGCTAATGTTGTTCTTGAGAAAAACTTGCTCATTCTGTTGTTTAGACAAAACTGCTGATATTGGGCAGTAGAAAATCTACGAGATATTCCGTAGTTGTTTGGACACTTGCTGGTCAGACCTGTCATTAACTTGTTATATATTTGGTGTTGTTGTTACCGTTTTTAGTGTTACACATCCTGCAGGCCAGTTTCTCTCTTGGTATTGATGTAATGAAAGTAAGAAAGTGTTTGCTCACAGCTGTCTTGCATTCTTATACATGTGTTTGCTACAACTGAAAACCCTAAGTTTGTGTTGTAAAATGGTGAAACATGACTGGCTTCTGACCTCACGTATTTGAGATTTCCTGTCATCTGTATGTCTGCATGTGATGCTTCAAGGCATCAAACGACAAAAGATTTTTATTTTCTTCACTTGTTGATGGATCTCTTGATCGATATATATTGTATATTGTATTCTTAAATGTGACAGCATTTCTACTTTTTAAAATGAATTTTTTTTTTTTTGGTCATGAGACTTTTTAAATAGCCTGCAAGCTTCTGTATATTGCTTGTATCCACTATCAAATATGTCTAACATTCAAATGTAGAGTTTTGAAATGCTTTTAAGAAAAAACGAGAACAACCTGACTGTGACCCTATTTACTCATTTTACAACCTTTTTAGGTACCTGCATGAGCACTGATTCAAATGATGGGTAGGTGGTGATTTGATTGAAAGGGAATTTGGGTTGTGTTTAATTTGGGGGTGGGGGGGGGGGGGGGAGGGGAGGAATGGGGGGTGGAGGTTGGAGGGACTAAGAGAAAGGAAAATGAAGGATTCAGATTTATTTTTTCATGTGTTTCATTTTCAGTGTTATTTTTTTTTTTTGAGTTGTGCCAATGTGAAAGACATGTATTATGTTTCTTGTAACATTTGAACAATTATAACTCGTAGCCCTTTCACTGCCACTAATGACGAATACATGTACCAACAACTCGCCAACTACCCTCTTGTTTATAAGGATATTGTCATAAAATTTCACACGAAAACTCTTTAAATATTACTATATTTGTTCCTTTTGTAGTAATTATTACATCTAACAAATGTAGCGGGCTTTCTTGGAAATTTGCTTTATAGTTACAAAAAAATGTATAGGAAAAATGACCTTTTGGTGGCTTGGAGATTCTCTAAGCTGTGAGCATCTGTTGTAAAAACTTGGTATGGAAATCTTCTGGGCTGGCCAGGGAAAGATGAAAACCACAAAATTCAAAATTTCAGAGTATATAGTACAAGCATAATCACCCGTTCAACGAACGGAAAGAAAATAAAATGATAATACATGAGTAAAAATAATGTGACTCACAATTCACATGAATTAAAATGGTAATCCCAATAGATCTGATAACAATAACATCTTTGGAGAATAGTCCATTACAAAACTTCCGGGTTTACAATGTTTCTAGATTGGTTATCAGGTGCTAAGACAACTGTTGAATTTCTGTTTCCTGTTCGTGAAGAGCTACATACATCGTTCCATGCTTAAAAACAGGACGGCGTAAATCCTTAGTCCTTAAGATTCTGGTATGAATCAGCCCTTAGCCTTGATTGCTCTCCTCTTATAAGCTGCAGTCTCTCCGACTCAATCTTGGCAGAGGCGTTGACCATGAGTTGCTGAAAAAGTCGACGTGCTCGGAGAGTATAATTCCAATGCCGGGTGAAAAACTCAAAGCAATAGAACTGATTCTGTGTCCGTTTGTAATTAAATTTTAATTGCAGATCCCAGCCATCTGTTCCTTTAGGGAAAAGTATTGGGTACTGAAGAGCATCATAGGCTCGGTGTAGCTCACAGATCCTCTGCACATTATTATCTCTCTGGTGTAAGACAATATCATGGTGTCCAACAGGATTATTAGGCATTAAAATAATTTCTGGAGCTCCCTGTGCATCGTATTGCCTACTGTGTTCCTTAGCAGGACGTGCATCCTTTCTAATAACAATTTTGAAATTTGGGAACTGACTACGCCTAGCAAACTCATACGCTGACTTTAGTTCATGGACATACTTATTACGATCTTGCAATACTGTTTGAACCAATAAAACTACAGCTTCACACAGAGGACTGTCCAAAACAGACATTTGTCTACGAAGTTGATCCATCTCAGAATCCATGTAATTGCAAAAACTTAGGCAGCTCCTGTGTCAAAGGCTCCAATGGTCCCACCAAGTGACATACTTGACCCAGAATGCAAAAATTAGGATTCCATCCATCCACACAAATCATCTTACATCCAAACAAAGTCATTTGAAAGGCACAATTGTAATGTCTGATATAAGAAACTTTTCGATTCTTCAGAATCACCACATTATAATCGCTTGAATTCCGGAGGTGGTTCAGGATACGGCTGCAATTTAATTTTACCATTGTTGCAACACATTGCTGCTGTCTCTGTGGCATGACAACATGGGCATTGCAGAGAAAGATTTCCTACGGCTATGGTCACCAAACAACTTTCCGGAGAATAATTTAAGGCCTTTGGTAAAGTATTGTGTAGTGCAGCTGGATATAGGTGGTGCAGGATCTGGCACAGGCAGATCTGCAGGCTGAGGAGGGGCAGAAACAGCAACAGGCATGGGAGGACCTGCAGATTCATGTGATGCAGACACAGCCGGATCTTCATTCTCAAGGGTGGCATTACTTCTTAAGTGACGGGGTCGCTTAGCATTGGGAGTTAAACGACCCATCGTGGACTTTCATTTGCGAGGCATCTGATGAAAAAAAAAAAATTAAATAGTTGATGGAAATATGTAACGTTTTGAGTAGGAAAATGAATTAGGCGGCCTCAATGTAAAATACATTCCTCTCCTCCCCCCCCCCCCCTGCAATTTCTATTTAGATGCAAAAATCAATGAAAAACTGTACAACTGGATCTGGATTGAGAGTAACACCCAGATCTAGATCTAGATATAGTTAGACCTTTCTTGGATCTGACAGCATTGATTTATAACGGTGTTCGTGATTCCCAACTACTCGCTGACTAATATAAAAAATTTAAAAAACAAAAAAAAAACTCTAAAAAGCATTGATAATGGCCTAGTATTTGCAGTAAGTACCTGATCAGTTTACCAAAAAAATTTTCAGAGGTGTTCTTGACATTCCGAATTGATGTTCACGAATAACACTAACAGCTAGGCTGCTAGGCCCTATTTCCAACGAATAAGTTATTGTCCTAAATTTCCTTCATTCTAATCTAGAATCTAGATCTAGAGATCCATACAATAAAAAACAGAATGGGCTAATCAATCTGTGGCTGTGCCGCTGTAGAATGCTAAACTGTACACTTTAGAGTAATTTAGACCCAGAGTCTAGGTCTAGATCTAGATCTAGATCTAGTCTAGATAGATCTAAAAAGTCTAACTGTAAGCTTTGATCTCGCATTTGTAGATCTATGTCAAATTAAGGGATCTTCCTGGAGGCAGAGCGAGTAAATCCAGCTAGATCTAGATTTAGCTGTAGTGTAAGTAAGCTTAAGAGCTCAAACACAAAGATAAGCAAGATCTCGATAATGTATTTGTTATTTTGTAAGTCGTGAACAATCAGTGATGCTTACCTTGACCAAAGCATGTACTTCAAATCTTCAAGCCAATATGTGCGCGCAGCTGAATCAGTCACAATTAAAATCAATGTCAAAGGTGGAGAATTTGTGGAGAGAGTAGAGCTCATAGATCTAGATGTGTAATGCAGCTTGGCCAAAACGTGTTCTTCGAGTCACCATGTGCGTACAAATGAATCCTTCACATTTGTATTGTAGTTGTAGAGATATTGGGCGGTCTCGATGCCGGATTGGTTTCACGATACCGTAACAGAATATTGTGCCGGATCGGTTTCAAACGATACTTCCTTTCAAACAGATGATCTAAGCATAGGAAAAAAAACTCGATCCCCGATACTTTTTATGACATGAACGATGCTGTCAGGATGACGCCAAGATGGAGAATGAAAATTAGAACTGTTGACAGCACGATGAAACAATGCATTTTCTATAAATTCAAGAACAAAACCAATCAAAATAATAAAAACTTCCATGCACCCTTCAGGGTATTTGAAATGTACATGCAAAATTTGGTTACTGTAGGTGGCCTAATAAAAAAGCCTTTTGCGTTCAAAGGTGGAGAAAGTGCGTAATATATAATTAGATAGATGAGAAAAATGTTCAAGTTTGTCATGGCTATGGAAGTAGAGGAAACACCTCTGGAGGCAGAGGAAACACTATGTTAGGCAGACACTATAAAAGAGTCCAGCTGTGTAGCAGATTAGTTATTGACAGAGGAAAACAGTTCAAGTTGTCATCCATCTAATGGCCTGGCGTACCAATTTTCTCATTTTACAGGAGAGTGGATCAAAATTTGGCGACTTTTGTTATTCTTGGATGTGGGAAAAACATTAAGCTTGTCACTGTTGAAAGATATGGATACTTCACTTCATGAAAATATACATGTGGATCTCACCATGAGCAGTACTAAGGTAGTTGACCCAAAACCACCAAAATCATTGGCACGCCAGTGTGTGAAATGGACGTGGAAAATATAAACGTAAACAATCTGAAGATGTAAACCAGTGCACAGCCAGTGTTCATCTATACAATGTACACATTAAATAATCGGCATTTGCTCAGACAGTCCTTTAGCCTATGATGGCAACAGTAAGAAAATTTGTTTAATCACATTTGTATTCAGTCCGTGACATGCTTTCAAAAAAGAAAAACACAGAAAATATGTAGGCTCACCAAGCCAAGGACAACAGGCCACTTTCCTGGTCAAGGACTTGTAACAGATCATTGTCAGCTTCTTTGAAATTTAAAAAATAATTTCCTTGAAAACATTTCCCCTCACTTTTTTTTTTCGCTGGAGGAAGGTCCTTCGTGACCAAAATTTGGATTTTTTTCCTTTCCATTTCAAATTCTTTTGTGATTTATTGTAACATTTTCTATTGTTTGTTTATAATGCCTGGCGTTACAACATACAACCATTTTTCTGGTCATTTTGATCACCCAGCCTCACAGTTGCTGTTTCAAATTGCCACAGAGAGAGAAAAAAGTGATTACCAAATTGTGGATTTTACTGCCTCTTGATAATGATTTTTGTCAGCTCTCTAAACTTTCACAAGTTTTTTTTTTAGTGTCATGTTGGTGTTATGTAGCCTACATTTACAGCAGAATACTCAGTTTGTGTTTGTTGTGAAAGCTATTCATCTTAGGCTTGTAAGTTCAGACTTAGAAAATAACCTGGGGCAAAAAAGTACAGAGCAGAGTGTAAGAAGTTTATTGGTGGTGAGCCTTACAGTACAGCTAGAGCCTGAACGTTAGTGATTAGCTGGCCAGGCCTGTAGAGGACTCTCTGGTTTATGAGGATTGAGGCCCATGGTGCATCCCAGAGATAATGTGTAGGGACATGAAATTAAGACACAACTGCAACATGACAGAAAGTCCAATAAGCACACCTGGCCTTGCTGATAAATCTTCCTTTAAAAACACATGCACATAAAATAAAAGGCTCTATGACAATCGCCAAAAATAGTATAAAAATAACATCAAAATGATAAATCTAGTTACCTAACAACAATGAAGTACTATTATTTTATAGATGCTCACATAGTAAATTACACGTGCTATTAATAAATCAGAGGTCTTTAATGACCTTTCAGTTGCACAGATCTACTTGCAAATCAGCAAAGAGTATTATATACATGTGTATATAGATATATATATACTGTGTATTGGTGTTTTACCTTGCTGCAGCCAGTTTTTTTTTTTTTTTTTGCAATATTTTTTTTAGTGCTCAGTTTTTGGTTTGTATTACAAGAGTGATAAGTTAATGTGCTGGTGTTGGTCATTTGAAAAGCTTTGATATTTTGCAGTGTCTATGAGTGTGGATATTTTTATTATCCAGCCACTGGTAGCTGGGGCTCTGAATGAAAGACCGATAGATGAACACATGTCCCTTTTTAAAAAAAAAAATTATCTTCATTTCAGATGTGTTTTATATGTAAAAATCGGAAATTCTTGAATCCCAGGACCTGATCACCTACATAGACAACAGACACATTATAGTTATAGTATTAAATATCATCAAGCAAATATTATTGCCTAACTCATTTTACATCACTTTACAGGATAGATGAAAAAAACTGTTTCGGATATTATTAAAACTCACGCAGAGAGTGAGTTGTTGTTGTTTACCAGGGCCATGAGAAATTGGCTGGTGGCCTTGAACGGTCCTCGCCAAATTATAGTTGGTGAGTAAATAAATGTAGAGTTAAACTGCTAGAGTCACGCTTGTCGGCTTTAATGTTCGTGATTAATAAGTAATGGAGTAGGGGTGAAACAAGGTGGGGACAGTTGACATTGTTAAGTATGACTAGACAAGTTTTTGCACGTTAACTGGCTGGTAGAATAGTGCAGACGTATTACTACAGTTAAAATGGTGGGAGGTTTCGACCTATGAGATAGCTGAACTAATTGGGCCAGCGGACTAGCACGCTGGGTAGTTGGTTAGTATATAACATCGTGTAACGTTCAGATTTAGTGAATACAGACGAGAGAAGCATCGTTTCGTGAAGTATCTCCGGTTGGCCAGTACCTGAACTGTGTGGTCTGAAGACTAAGAAGTCCTTGCTAACGGACTGACTGAGCTCTAGAAAGAAAGGTCTGAGTGGGCTGACCTTTGAAAGCCCACGCTGCGCTATTTTGATGTTCGCGCCTCTCAGTAGGCGTGAGCAATGGTAATATATCTTAATTATTCAAGTATAATAGAGATCGGAGATAGAGAGAGAACTACAGCCTCATAGGAAGACTAAGGAAACCCCAGCTGGCACTCGACCACGAGTGTCCTGTATGATAGATCTATTGCCATAGTATGATTGGAATAATATAGCACATTGTTGATGAATTGAATAGTGATTGTGCATAAAATATAGTCTTTTGGCAACTGCTTAAAATTACCTACAAGCCGAAGAGTGCTTCTGTAGGCTTTGAACGTACTGGGCTCTCCTAACATTTAAGCCCATATGATTTATGGAGAGTTTGCCTGGCGACTGGCCAGTGGCGACTCAACTGTCACTTTAAATTGATATCCAGTTTCGTATAATATACCTATTTACTATTGATTGCAGTACCTCCATAGTTACATGAATATCATTGGTTAAGTTATTAATTAGAGTTTTTGGTTTGAATATATACCTCTATTGTCTTTTGTTTTGTTATTAATATTTATGTAAACTATGGCCTGACCGGCCTGACATATATACGCTCTAGTTATTTAGTACTTTTCTTGTGTGGTTGTGTCCGAGTGTGAGTTAGCTGCCTCTCGTGCAGTCGTAACATCCCCAAGACCCTAACTCTGCTCGTGACATCTGGAGGGGACCCCACTGACATCTGGAGGAGACCCCACTGACATCTGGAGGAGACCCCACTGACATCTGGAGGAGACCCCACTGACATCTGGAGGGGACCCCACTGACATCTGAAGAGGACCCGTCACCTTCTGACATCTAGAGAACACTACTATCATCGGAAGAGGACCCCGTCAACAGCTGCAGGTCTACCACTCTAAGACTCCACTGTTATTTATGTAATTTTTGTAGTTTATAGTTTTGTATACTGCTGATTTTTTTGTTTTTGTTTCTCCCCCACATGTCTGGCATGTCCTCTCGTCATTGATCCTGGGACCACTACGAGGGACTGACAGCTAGCATCAGGAAAAGACAAGACCATCGCTGTGGACCAAAGGAAAGAGCCAGTCCATTTTGCCCAGTTAAGTGAACCATCTGTATTTGTCTTCGTTTGAGGGGTTCGTCGTTCCAGCTCCCCTACTTTTGACAGGCATTATTTTTTTCTTTTGTGTTAGATTAGATAGGCGGGAGGTTGGAAGGGATCGAGACTTAGCATACCTCTTTTTGCCAGACTAGCAGATCTAGATGGCGTTTAAAACGGATAGGAGATACGCTTTGCCTTGAATAGTTCTGTAGGGACCTGTTATTCGTATAGATTGTTAGCGTTCTATCTTCCTCGTATTTTAGGAAGACGTCTCTCCTGTTCTTTTTCTTACCTTTCTGTACATAGTTTCAGGTTAGTCAGGTCTGTTGTCGTTTGTTCTTTCTGTTAGTCTCGTCTTACTCTCCATGTAATTCTTTTCCATTATAGTGTTGCATTATTATATTTTGTATTCATACTTGCTATATTATTGCCTGGGATAAATCACGTGTCTAGGGCACGTTGAGAGATAATCTGGATATTAGAGTTGTTAGGCTGGTATAGCCAAGGAAGTTCATATCGTGAATATTGATTTATTCCGATTTATAGCAGAGGGAACGCTGCTAGGAGTGTACGGAAAATACACTGGGAATATTACATTGGTATCGTTAGTAACGGCCAATCACGGAAGCAGTAGACTCACTGCTTGAGGATTAGGAGAAATAAGTGGAGTTAAGTGATCACTGAGATAGCTCAACCACTACTTGGTTGACTAAGACGTACAGTTTGTTGTTGATTTCGTTAATTTCGTTCATACTGCAGGAACGAGCACCCGCAGAGTGCAATTGATAAATTGCTTCAAGGGAGAATAAAGTTGGAGATTTTTCAGGAGCTGTCCTCGATTAGGACATTATTATATCGTATTATCGACCGGTATCATGGCCGAACTACAGAAATATTTGGAACTGGCCCAATCATTTGGCATACCGGAAGCTCAGCGTGCTTCTTGGGTAGACCAGAAACTGAAAGAAGAACGAGAAGAAAAGGCCGCGGAGAGATTACGAGAAGAAAAGGCCGCGGAGAGATTACGAGAAGAAAAAGCCGCGGAACGAGAAGATAGAGCCGCGGAACGCGCGGAAAAACAGGCTCAAAGAGAGTACGAGCTCGCTTTGAAACAGTTAGAAGCGAAGCAAGCCCAACCTACCGGGGCTCCGGAAGTTACTTCCAATAATAAAACGAAGCCTAAATTGCCAACCTTTAATGATAAGGTTGATCGTATTGATTCCTACCTACACCGCTTCGAACTCCATGCCGTTTGCGCGGGATGGCAGCGTAGTGAGTACACGTCATGCCTCGCCAATCTTTTGACAGGGAGAGCGTTGGAAGTTTTCCATAGCCTCACTATTGATGACGCTAGGGACTATGACATTCTAAAGACCGCGCTATTAAAGCGTTTCCAACATACGGAAGATGGATTTCATAAGCGTTTCCGCGATTGCAAGCCGGAGGCATCTGAGAATTTCTCTACTTACGTGGACCGCCTCCGCCACCTACTCAGCCGTTGGACTGAGTTGGCCGGTGTGGAAGAGGGAAACTATAAGAAACTATATGATTTGATAATTAAAGACCAAATATATATGTCCTGCCACACGGACCTGGTGGCGCATTTTAAGGAACAAGCCCCCAAAACTACCGTCGAGATAACATCGATAGCGGAACGGTATGCTGCAGCTCACCCTAATCGATCGTTAGCTAAAGCTAAAGTAAACGAACCGTGTTACGCCGGCGCTGCTACTAAGACACCGGTACCGTCGAGACAATCAAGACAGCCCTTTCGACAGTCGCCGCAGGTTCGTCCACGGTCCGAGCCGCCGGTTAGCAGGAGGCAACCGAATCCCCATAAATTTTCTCGGGACTGGGAACCCCGATATACACGTCCTTTCCCTACCGGAGGACCGCGTAACAACTACTATCAAGCGCCCACATTTCCTTCTTATCGAGGTACACCTCGAAGGGATGATAATCCAGTCTACTGTTATAGATGTGGCGCCGGAGGCCACATTGCGCGACAATGCAGAGTTAGATTAGATGCGGCAAATGCATGCTCTGTAGCATTCACCGAAAACCGCGGTTACAGAACTAGGAATGCCGAAACCGTAGATAAAGTTATTCCAGTGATGTCCGCCCTCCACGAGCGAGGCGCGCTGACATTGTATGAGGGACGAGTAAACGCCATACGAGCATCCGTATTGCGAGATTCAGGCTGTACGACCGTCGGTGTACGTGAATCCCTGGTCCGTCCTGCACAACTCCTGGATCGCGATGCGACTTGCATTACTTTTGGTGGTTCAGTTGAACATTTTCGTTTGGCGGAAATATATGTTGACACACCGTTTATAACTGGTGTTGTCACGGCCTGCGTGCTACCAAATCCGGTCGCCGACCTAATCATTGGGAATATTCCCCACTTAA
Organism: Onchidella celtica; assembly: GCA_963931925.1. Lineage (NCBI taxonomy): Eukaryota > Metazoa > Mollusca > Gastropoda > Systellommatophora > Onchidiidae > Onchidella > Onchidella celtica. The sequence continues at coordinate 17,042,606 of OZ007578.1, read as the reverse complement.
AGGACGTCTCCGATTGCGAACTCGGGATTTGGGATGATAACGACATTGCGTGTGTCACGACAAGACAACAATCGCGTCGCCAGAGTGACGACACATTACGATCGCCTGTCGTCGATTTGGATGTAACCCCCGAGATTTTTCGTAACGAACAGCGCACAGATCCATCACTAAAGCCCCTCTTTGCTAAGATTGATCCGGACAACCCGGATACATCCAGGTTCTGCCTTAAAGACGACCTCCTATATCGCGTTTTTCGGGGAAAGCGCGAAACTATTTTGCAATTGGTCATACCGAGATCATTTCGCCGAGACATCACCCGCCTCGCGCACGACACGCCATTGGCGGGCCACCAAGGCAAAGCGAGAACAAAATCGAGAGTCCTGTCTCAGTTTTTTTGGCCCGGGGTTTACGGGGACATAAATAGCTATGTGTCGCGTTGCGATACATGCCAGAAAAGAACCCCCAAAGGAAAAACTTCGCGGGCGCCTATACAAGAGATGCCGCCGGTTTCCACTCCATTTCAGCGAGTTGCCGTCGACATCGTCGGGCCATTACCGAAGTCGGATAGAGGCCATCGGTTTATTCTATCAGTAATCGATTATGCCACCCGTTGGCCTGAGGCTGTCCCTTTAAAGGAAATATCGGCCGATCACGTCGCCGGGGCATTGGTGCTGTTACCAGAAACGAATAACAAACTACTCCTCACTTGGAAAGGCCCCTTTCTAGTTAAAAAGCGACTCTCGAGAGTTAATTATCTCATTACCATACGTGGTAACGATAAGGTGTACCATATTAATATGTTGAAAAAGTATCTTACCGATGATCAAACTCATCACGATCATTCATGCCATGTTGTGGCCCAAGCAAACGCAGCGATGGTCACTATCGATGACAACGACCGGGAGCCATTATCTATGACAAGATCGCTCCTATCCTTGCAAGCCACAGAGGACGCGACTTCCGTTAATATCAATCCAGAGCTGGATCAAAGTAAGACACAGGACATCATGAATCTTGTTCGGGAGTTTTCGCCAGTATTCACTGATTTGCCGGGTAAAACATCCTTAGTTCAACACGTCATCCGGTTGCACTCGGACGTACCCGTGTTTGTCAAACCCTACCCGCGCCCGCTGCAAGCGCACGACACCATACAGTCCGAGGTGGAAAAGATGCTCAGCTTAGGAGTCATTGAGCGCTCGACGAGCCCTTACTGCTCGCCGATTGTACTAGTAAAGAAAACAGACGGTTCCGTTAGATTTTGTATCGATTACAGGAAGCTTAACGCCCTAACCATTTACGATGCTGAACCTATCCCGAATCAGGAAGATCTATTTGCGCGATTGGCCGAGTCGTCCGTGTTTTCGAAAATAGATTTGGCTAAAGGCTACTGGCAAATCCCAATGGAAGAGGCCAGTAAACAGTACACAGCGTTTCAGACCCCTATGGGTCTCATGCAATGGAGATTCATGCCATTCGGTCTCGTAACGGCACCAGCGACATTTGCGAGGATGATGAACATCCTACTGCAGCAGACACCATGCGTCCTAAGCTACTTTGACGACATTTGCGCTTTCCATACGGATTGGAAAGGCCACTTAGAAGCACTTCGTCAAGTGCTTAGTAAACTTCGAGATGCCGGGCTTACAGCTAAGCCTAGCAAAGTCTTCCTGGGTTATACGCAGATTAACTTTCTGGGACATACTATCGCCAAAGGCGTCCAAACACCGGACGACAGTAAGATAAGTAAGATTTTAAAACTCCAGGCTCCTCATACTAAGAAGCAGGTTCGTAGCCTGTTAGGCTTCTTAAGCTATTATCGGAAATTTGTTCCTAATTTTTCGGCCCTTACGGCCCCGTTATCCGATCTTACAAGAAAAGACAGACCCAACAAAATTACCTGGAATACGCAGTGCGCCACCGCGCTCGCGACAGTGCAGCAACTGTTCTCCAGTTCGCCGCTGCTTATACTACCGAATATTAGGCGCACCTTCACCGTCCGAACTGACGCGTCGGACCAGGGAATTGGAGCTGTTTTGCTTCAGGAAAGAGATGGCTTATTGCGCCCTTGTATGTACGCTAGCCGGAAATTACTTCCGAGAGAGCAGAGATACGCTATTATAGAGCGAGAATGCCTGGCGATTGTATACGCCGTAGACGCGTTTTCCCGCTACCTACTTATGACAGAATTCGTCATCGAGACAGACCATAAACCGTTGTTATTTTTAAAATCGAACCGAGCCAAGAACGCTCGTTTGACCAGATGGAGTCTGGCCCTTCAGGAATACCGCTTCATTATAAAGGCCATTCCTGGTGGAGATAATGTCCATGCCGACCTATTATCACGGTTACCTTAATCTTGTTGTATTTTAGTCTGTCATATGTATTGGCGTTGGATACTGATTAGCACCTCATTCAGAGACCGAGGGATGGTATCACATATTGTTCACCCATTGTGAACACTTTTCACCTACCCCTGTGCTTTCCTTTGTTCCAACAGCTATTTTACTGACGTCGACCCGTATTTTGGCCACACCAGACGTTGTTGCCCAGGGTCGAGGACGAGAAGATCATGGCAGACCAGGAGTCCAGATCCACTAATGCCATCGATGCTACTATAGTTATCTTTTCTTGAGTATTATTCATTGTATGTATGCATTCCTGATGACATTCGCACAGGATCAGTGTTGTACTCTAAAATTTTAGAGTTATGATTGTTAATGTCTACCTATTTAGAGGTAAGATTTAATCCTCAGAGAGATATATACTTTTGGACGGAGCCTTAAGATTTTCATGAAGTTTTGTCCATCAATGATACCCGTCCTGTAGGTTTTTTTCAACTTTAGTACTAGTCTTAGTTATTACCTAGTATTCTTAGTTAAGTTAACCTTTCGAGCAATTTCTCGACTCATGCCTTCCCTTTACGATAATAATTTATATCGTTAAAATTGCAAATTTTAACTGGGGTGGGGGATGTGTCATGATTCGGATATTATTAAAACTCACGCAGAGAGTGAGTTGTTGTTGTTTACCAGGGCCATGAGAAATTGGCTGGTGGCCTTGAACGGTCCTCGCCAAATTATAGTTGGTGAGTAAATAAATGTAGAGTTAAACTGCTAGAGTCACGCTTGTCGGCTTTAATGTTCGTGATTAATAAGTAATGGAGTAGGGGTGAAACAAGGTGGGGACAGTTGACATTGTTAAGTATGACTAGACAAGTTTTTGCACGTTAACTGGCTGGTAGAATAGTGCAGACGTATTACTACAGTTAAAATGGTGGGAGGTTTCGACCTATGAGATAGCTGAACTAATTGGGCCAGCGGACTAGCACGCTGGGTAGTTGGTTAGTATATAACATCGTGTAACGTTCAGATTTAGTGAATACAGACGAGAGAAGCATCGTTTCGTGAAGTATCTCCGGTTGGCCAGTACCTGAACTGTGTGGTCTGAAGACTAAGAAGTCCTTGCTAACGGACTGACTGAGCTCTAGAAAGAAAGGTCTGAGTGGGCTGACCTTTGAAAGCCCACGCTGCGCTATTTTGATGTTCGCGCCTCTCAGTAGGCGTGAGCAATGGTAATATATCTTAATTATTCAAGTATAATAGAGATCGGAGATAGAGAGAGAACTACAGCCTCATAGGAAGACTAAGGAAACCCCAGCTGGCACTCGACCACGAGTGTCCTGTATGATAGATCTATTGCCATAGTATGATTGGAATAATATAGCACATTGTTGATGAATTGAATAGTGATTGTGCATAAAATATAGTCTTTTGGCAACTGCTTAAAATTACCTACAAGCCGAAGAGTGCTTCTGTAGGCTTTGAACGTACTGGGCTCTCCTAACATTTAAGCCCATATGATTTATGGAGAGTTTGCCTGGCGACTGGCCAGTGGCGACTCAACTGTCACTTTAAATTGATATCCAGTTTCGTATAATATACCTATTTACTATTGATTGCAGTACCTCCATAGTTACATGAATATCATTGGTTAAGTTATTAATTAGAGTTTTTGGTTTGAATATATACCTCTATTGTCTTTTGTTTTGTTATTAATATTTATGTAAACTATGGCCTGACCGGCCTGACATATATACGCTCTAGTTATTTAGTACTTTTCTTGTGTGGTTGTGTCCGAGTGTGAGTTAGCTGCCTCTCGTGCAGTCGTAACATCCCCAAGACCCTAACTCTGCTCGTGACAATATACATGTGTATATAGATATATATATATACTGTGTATTGGTGTTTTACCTTGCTGCAGCCAGTTTTTTTTTTTTTTTTTGCAATATTTTTTTTAGTGCTCAGTTTTTGGTTTGTATTACAAGAGTGATAAGTTAATGTGCTGGTGTTGGTCATTTGAAAAGCTTTGATATTTTGCAGTGTCTATGAGTGTGGATATTTTTATTATCCAGCCACTGGTAGCTGGGGCTCTGAATGAAAGACCGATAGATGAACACATGTCCCTTTTTAAAAAAAAAAATTATCTTCATTTCAGATGTGTTTTATATGTAAAAATCGGAAATTCTTGAATCCCAGGACCTGATCACCTACATAGACAACAGACACATTATAGTTATAGTATTAAATATCATCAAGCAAATATTATTGCCTAACTCATTTTACATCACTTTACAGGATAGATGAAAAAAACTGTTTCACTGTAAGTGGTCAAAAGACAAAAGTGTGACATTAAACAGTTCATACTGTAGAAAAACCATTAGGTTTAGGCCTTTGACAATGACATAGGCAGTTTGATTTCCTGCCTGTTGGAGATCAGCTTTCTTTCTTAAAGGTTCTTATTTAATTTAAAATATTATGTAATTGGGCTTTGGAGAGTCGATAATTACAAAGAATTGTCACTCCTCTAAAGTAATGGCATATGTCAGACTTATGTCAAGAGGCAACTGATGGTTCATTGCATTCCTGAGCACGAGGGCTATTAGATAATATTATAGAAAATGGAATGCGCCAATAGGAAAATGTAAGAATCCAATAGAATCATAATGGCATAAGTCACCAAATGACAGGAAAAGAAACGTTTTTTTTTTCTTCATATCTCAAACTGTCAAAAATGACGTATACCATTGGCGTAGAGCAGTGATGGAATGCAAGTGGCCTGAGTTTATCAAGTTTGCTAATGGCGTGACAATGCATTTTACATGTTTATATTACTTAATTACATGCATTTAAATTTCATTATTAACACAAAGGTTTCTGGACATAGAAGCTTTGTTGTAAAGCCATCTTGGGTGATTTATTTATCAGGTGGAGTCCAGTATTATTTTGAACATTAATGATTGCACTGTATTATATATATGTATGATTTAAATTTTGTTATATCCCAGCAATAATGATCACGAATTTTGAACTGGAAACTAAGACATTATATCAAAATCTTATGACAGTCTGCACGTTATCATAATCATTGTTTTACCAAATTAAATTGAATTGATGAAATGATTTGTGTACTTTGTTGATTGTTGTTACGTTGTTGATTGTGTATGACTTGAATTAGCAAGACCAAAAAAAAAAAAAAAGACAGATTTATAAATTTTGTCTTCTGAGCGAGGAGAACCGAGGGCTCTTCTCTTTTGATGTTTTTTTTTCTCTCTCTCTCTTTTTCTTTTCATCTCTCTGTCTTTTTCTTTCTTTTCTCTCTAATTCTTCCTCTTTCTCTCTCCTTCTATCTGTTTCTCTCTCTCTCTCTCTCTCATAATGTGTGTTTCACCTACAGTTTATGTCTGTGTTAGTTTTGTCGCTCACTTACATCTTTTTTGTGTCTTATTTTCTCCGGTCTCACTTTCCTACCATATGAAAGCTCTCAGGATAAACTTTTTTTCAAGATTCACAAATTTATTACGAATGTAGGAGTAAATATCTGTCGTTTTCATATTACACTCCACAGTGACCTTCGTCACGCTGATGTTTACACATGCAATCAGGTACATGTACCTGTATTAGAACAATAGAGCCCTGCCGCGTACCGAATTTGAACCCCGGGCATTCCTTTTTCCTAACCTCTGGACTATTACGCCGGCTTCAACTGATGAAGACCCTCTAATGCTCAATACCTGGAGGTGATCTGGGAAACAGGTAGGAAATTCATGAAAGCGGAGTGAGCAGACCATGGCAACAGCAGAAGCGACAACAATACATGGAGTAATGTAGCCATATAATTATAGTATGTACATGTATTTAAAAAAATCCCACGTACCAAATTCACATACCATTCATCTACAGTAATCTGTCATATGTTTAGGGAATGTGCAAGTGTTTTCTGGTCCGAACATGGGCATGTAAAGAGACAGCATCTCTGGAGCCCATGCCAGCTATAATTCTGTAGTCAAAGTACTGTTGTATTTTGTAAAAAATGGCTATTTAATGGAGGTCATTCTAGATGGTTCGAAAATAGAAAATAGGCATGTATGGACACAGCACCTCTGGAGCCCATGCCAGCTATAATTCTGTAGTGAAAGTACCGTTGTATATTGTAAAATTAGCTATTTTCTACAGGTCATTCTAGATGGACTGGATACTACTCCTCGGCCCCATAGAATGTCACAGAAGGAGAAAACACACTGAATATGGGGAGAAAAATGTGTATTTCATAAGCAAAATGATGAATTAAAGAAAATGATAAGGAATCCAAGCCCTTCTGGTTTGCAAAATCTCAATGGCAATTTTTACCAGCTTAAAATTCATTTGGCAATTACTTGGGTGCAAGACTGTAATGCGTCCCATTATTCTGATCCGGCTAAATGGTAAAACTGAAAGCGAAATGTGTACAACTTGGCAAAATACTAGTTTCAAAAAGTACATGTAATCAAACAAAGTGAAAAGTTGCAGTGAAGTTGCTCAGAATCTCCTCGCGTCAAGTCACCATATAGGTGGTTTGTGACTGTTTTCTTGTTTTTGCGCCAGCCATACTAATATACCTATGTATAGCTGTCAAAAGCAATAGGAATATTGGCAGTAACGGACCTACATTTTTGGGATCCTGAAACTTGAACTGTTATGGGACCCCCTCGCAACCAGCGACAATAGGGCAACATCCAAAATTCACTCATTTAAAAAAAAAACGTTCCTTCTGGGCCCATCTGGGATTACGGGCTCTGAAGCTTAAGCTCCATTAGTTTCGTGGTAGATCCGCCACTGAGTACTTTTTTCTTCAACACGTTCTCAGCTTTTCATATAAATTATTGTAGCCACTTATCATGTGACCACCATGAGAATTTGAGCAACTCCATTGAAATTAGTGAAATCATTGATTCATTCATTCAGAATGACAACATTTTTTTATATGATCTTACAAGCTCAATGTTTAAAAAAATATTGGAAATTGTATACTGTAATTCGAAAACGGGCTAAAGGTAAGAAAATGTACATATGAGCCCATTTTCATGGTCACGTTTTTCCGTAGTTTGTGAAACTTTATTCATACTGGTTCCGTAACTTACGTATCGGCTATTGATTCAAATGAACTCAACTGAATGGTACTTGTGTATTTTCGCCTCCCTAACAGAGAAGCATGATGTCATTATCTAACAAATGGTAGTATGATTGTTCCGTCATATTAGAAAAATAAATGAGGAAAATGATAATTCCGTCGACCCATGAATATTCATGGCGGCTCACCCGAGAGAGTCGCGCATGCGTGGATGACTTCACTTTTAACCGCGGCATTGCAGTGGCTGCACGTGTTTTCTTTTTGTGGATTTTTGTTGTTGTCTGTTCCTTTTAGGATACGTTGTTTTACGACTATTCACTTTTGCTAGAATTTTTACTTGTGTTACTGTTGGCTTCGTTTACAGTTTGGACTCTTTTTTTTTTGAGCCGCTTGCTTATACATTGACAGCTTATTTCCAGTTTTTTTTCCATCAACTTAATGTGTCTTTAGCCCTTTCCATATCCCACTTAGGATAGGGGTCGGATAAGGCCTATGACTTTCCAGTTTCTGGGGCCATTATTATCAAAATTTTACCCCACCCAGGATCGAGGTTATCTGCAGACTGAGCCCTTGCTTGTTTTCTCAAAATTTCCATAAATTTTGGCCAGTAATGAAATCTCTGTTAACCCTGGGGGGGGGGGGGTGTTCATCTACCACATGAGGACATTGCTATAAATAATGGTGGAGCCCGGAGGGTGGTCCAGAGGACAGAGTCAGAATTTACAAGGAAGGTCAAGAGACAAAGGAGAGAAAGTGAAGTAATGTACACCCACGGGAGAAAGATGCAGCGGTGCCACAAGAGTGAGCAGTGCCCAATCACGGAAGAGGTCATGCACGGCCATTAAATCCTCGACCGGTCGTAATACAACAAGGTAATGTAACACGAAATACAAAGATTAATCTGAAACAGTGACAGCTTCGTCAGAACTGGTAGACACAAACTTGCAACTAGCTTCATTGATGACTATTGTGCCCGTGGTGAACGAAATGAAAGTCGCGTATGGCATTTTAATGAGGTAATACACAAGAGGGAGCGGAATAGCAGAAGGTTGTGCAAGATTACAATGACGGAGAAATAAGTAGATGATGGAGATCACCAGGACTTATTGTCTTACTTCAGTGGCACGGTGTCTGAGGAGGGTCCAGATATTAATGTTCACATACCTGCGGGCATCATCAACATCTTTAGCTCTGGCTTGTCAGATGATGCCAAAATTTAGAAGAAAAAATACCCAGCTTCCACCAACTGTCCTAGATCGTCAGTTATCCTTTGCAACTCAGAAATACATACAAAACTGTCATTATAAAAACCAGAGTGCGGGATTCTGCCCTGCAGAGTATTCAGAAACCTCTACTAACAAGTTTGGCAACTGCAGTATACACCATTGACCTCATTAGCAAAGTGGTTAAAGCTTTATCGGTGAATCACGAGGACATAAAAACTGTATCGATCAACCTCTTTGGCTGATGCCACTGGGCTCCTTGGTAATGCTTCCCACATGATAGATGTTCATCGACATCTGGCTCCTTAATCGGAGTTAAAGGAAGAATTTAGTTCTCTGTGTGGAGGTAATTAGCCCGTGGTTGAATTGCTCTTTGGTGTGGAAATGTCCGTAAAAGTGTGGAATTGTCTGTAAAAGTCAAGGACGTCGCTGAAACCATGAAGATGTCACAGAAGGTAAATCGGCGACTCCAGTCGGATAACAAACCCACAGAGACAAGGAAGGCCGTTTCATTCTTTAGGCCAGCGTCCTCCGTCCTGGAAAAGGGGCAAGGGAGGGAACAACCACAACTCCAACAACAACAGCAACAACAACAACCACAGCTTTCACAAAATTGTTACTACATAACTAGCAGTATTATCTAGTGCATTTATCTTGCAGTGTATTCAAGGATATCTCATTGGTTTTGTTGGTGTCCCGTTTCAACCAATCAACCCAAGCTACCCTCTCAGCTTCGTTTTTAGTAAAAAGGAACCAAAAGCATTCCTTTCCATAATTACAGGGCTGGAAGGACAGAAAGTTATTGAACAACGTTCCTCTGATGACGAAGACTCTTAAATGTATTTGCATGGGCTTTTCTCCTTCTGTCCGGCAGCTGTTATTGCTCGGGTGAGCCTCCATAAATATTCATAGGTTGACCGAATTTTAAACTTAAACGAGGCTTACCTGTAAGGTGAAGTTTGATCGTAATTCTGTCGACTCACAATATTCAGGAGACATGACCGCCCTCCTCCCCCCCCCCCCCCCATAAGCCCTCCCATGTTGTCTTGGTTCAAGAGTTCTGATTTATCAGGACTTAATTGACTTGATTAATAGCCGCTCTCTCACTTTTAAATTGTGAAGTCAGCCACGCAAATACAGCTTTTAGATTTGAAACTTTGACAATTCAAAATTCTTGCCATTAAGCTTCCCCTGCCTTCCAACGAAAATACTAACATAAAATGGCATTAATCATTGATACTTCATAGCCATCCGCTGCACCACGAACACAGAATTAATTTTCTCATCTAACTGGTAAACATTGTTACAGCCATACGTGATAATCATGTAGGCTAAAACGCGCACATGAAAAAAAACAAAACATAGCAAGCTTCAAGAATTACATGTACATGTATTTTCATCTCGGTCACCCAGACAAGTAGCAGGCGCATGGCAGGCTCTCTCGAGCACGTTCACGTTACACGAGCTATAATGCGTCTTTTTTTTAGAATGCGCAAGATCAACACTGGCTTCCTCGAGAACTTTTTGTTGGAGTTATTTGAAATTTGGTATGGACTCATACTTCACACTTCTTCTTCTTTCGTTCACCAATCTAAATCTGCAGATTTGTTCTTTTAAGAAAATCTGTGGTTTTCTGCAGTTCTGGCAGAGTACCATAGAGTTTGATATTCAGGTCGGTGGGTTGGGGCCAATACGTTTCTCGCCGTGCTGAGAAGAGTGTGCAGTTCTGCAATATATGCTCCGTGTTTTGAGGAGACTGGCTGCACTCACATATGGCAGATGTTTCTATTTTAAACTTGGTGAACATATGGTGGTAGAGCCTATTGTGGCCAGTTCTTAGTCTGAACAATATTACTTGATCCTCTCTGTTCAGGAGATGATATTTATCCTGTTGGTTTTTTTGCTGCCATCTGTTGTTTTTGATGAGGTTTTTCTTCTCGTAGTAGTTTAAGAGGCACTGTGGCTGCTCCAGGCCGGAGCCCTCCTTGGCCAGTTGGTCTGCCTTCTCATTGCCTGGCACTCCACAATGTGATGGTATCCACTATAGGACTATCCTGCTTCTATTTCCAAGGTGTGTAAAACATTTCTTCAGGCCGTTAAGCTTGCCAGCTTGAAGAGCCTCAAGGACTGATCTTGCATCTGTGAGGAAGGCGATGCTGCTGTCCTCTAGTTGAAGCTCTGTGGCAGCTGTCATGAGGGCTTTTGCTTCTGATCCGTAATTATTGCAGAAGATTCCGATTGGCATGCTAATTGCCGTTCTTGTCGAGTCTGGATACTCTATATACACTCTGGCACCTCCTTTTGTTACAGCATTCTCAGCAGAGCCATCTGTGTAGACTCGAATCCATGATTCACTTGGATACTTGTCATCAAGTAGGCTGAGTACAGCAGTTCTTCTTTCTACTTCACTTTGTTCTCCATAGTTCACACTAAATATTGTATTTGTAGACCTGTTTTGTTTTTTTTATTGCCAGCAACTTTATTAATTTTTGTGACTGCTGCTTCTTCACGCTGTATGAAAAGTCATAGGTAAACCGAATTATTAAAAGGCCGTTTTTACAGTACCGATACTAAACATGTACGAAACACTCAAATGTTTGTTCACTTTGAACAGAAACAAGATACATTAGAAAAACCACAGAAAAACTATTGGGTCGCAGTGAAGCTTAAAGCAAAGTCAAAAACTGACAAAAAGAACAAGCTGTATAGCAAAGCTTCACATAAGGAATAATATCTAAACGACACAATGAAACGCAAAAAAAAAAAAGGAAGACAAAAAAAAAATCTCAGAATTTTGGTGATGTAGACTCTACTTTTATCCAAAATTAAAAAATCGAAAATTGAACAGATAAAACAATGGAACAATAAAAAAAAAAGAAAAGAAAAATGTGCAATATTATTATACAGAATTAGCTGCAAGTCCTGGCTTGTACTTCCGCAGAGCAATTACACATTCTTCTCTTTTTTACTGTTCCATTGTTTTATTTATTCAATTTTCCACCCTATTTCCTGTTTTCTTTCTGTTTTTTTTTTCTTGATAGAGGTCTCCTCACCTGTCGGCTTCATCGTCATCGATGTCAGCTGCTACAGTGGATGTCACGACAAAATCTCCTCAACCCAATCCTGTCCTTAGCTTTCCTAGTTAGTTCACTTATTTCCAGCTGGCTGACTTTCTTGATCTTATCGTGATATGTAATGGGTGGTCTTCCTTGTTTTCTCTTTGTTTCTGTCTTTCCTTGAAGGATTGATATCATAAGGGCCGTGCTTTTGTTTCGGGCCGCGTGGCCGATGTATGCAAGTCTTCTTTTATTTATTTCAGGTGTTATTCTTCTGGTGGTGCCAAGCTGTTCTAAGATGCTTGTATTTGTTCTCCTTTCTGTCCAACTTATTCTGAGTAGCCTTCTGTAAAGCCACATTTCAGCTGCCTCCAATCTTGTTATGTCTGCCTTTTTGAGTGTCCAGGCTTCACAACCATATAGTAGGACTGGCCAGATCAAGCACTTAAGTATGTTCACTTTGAGGTCCGTTGGTGTGCCTCTATCCTTCCAAATGTTGTTTAGTTGAACCATTTTGTGTTTTGCCATTCCTATCCTTGTTTTTATGTCCTTTGAGCAGCTTCCATCTTGCGATTTATGTGATCCTAGGTATTTGAAATCAGTCACTTTTTCTAGTGCTGTTTTGTTTACTAGTATCTCCTGGTGTTCATGGTGCCCTGTTCCAGTATGCATGACTTTGGTTTTCTTAGCATTTAGGTGTAGGCCTGCTGTCTTGCCCGCTTCATCCACTCTGTGCAACACTCTTTTCATGCTGGTGATGTTATCTGACATAAGAGCTGTGTCATCAGCGTAGCGAAGGTTTGTGATGTTTCGGCCTCCGATCTTTATTCCCATATCTTCTATGTCTGCGTTTCTCATGATCTGCTCAGTATAAATATTGAAAAGATGAGGTGAAAGTATGCAACCCTGTCTGACTCCTTTCTCGATGTTGAAATATGGACAGTTCTCATTGTTCCATCTAATCGTTGCCTTTTGTTCGTGGTATAGTGCAGCGATGAGGGTCACAAGGTGTTTCGGGAATCCCATCTTAATCATTATATCGAACAGGTGATGGTGCCTAACGCTGTCGAACGCTTTGCTGTAGTCTATGAACGTGATGAAGGCTTCGTTTCCATTGCTTCTTATCTGTTCAATCATTATTTGTAGTATGAAGAGCATGTCAGCGGTTCCTCTGTTGGTCCTGTAACCAGCTTGACATTCTGATAGTTCCTCTTCTACCTTAGATTTCATTCTGTTGAGTATGATGATGAGCAGGATTTTGCTACGGTCAAGGGGAAATAACTTAATTTAATATAACCCAGAGTAAGATATCAAGATTAATTTCCCTTGCCTTGGAGTAAAATTTAACTTTTGTGAAAACCCAAAATATCTATTAGAGTGGCCTTAAAGAATTGTCGTCTGCTGTGTCAAATTTTAACTTTTAACTAATTTGCATAGACAAAGTTAACATCCACGTCTAGAAATCTTCGTGGATTGATAAGAATAAGAAAACATACATATTAGGAAGTAGGAAAGAGTTAAATAAAAACCAGTAGGGCTTAGACGAAAGATTAGCGCCCCAGTTTTACTTTCCTAAGGGGATTATATTTCCTCTTGCTTCAACGCGTAGTAAATCGTGCTGCTTGCAGAGCGGGCTGGCGGCACTAGTTATTCATTCCATGCCAGACTTCCGTGGGTGATGGTCTCAGCGTCGATTCTGCTTGAATGAATCCATTTATTATGAACAGCATGGCTCGACGAATGTCTTGTCACTAATCCATGGCTCATTGAATATGACACCGCCTTTATCTACTGTTTCTGGCCTTAGCGCCAGAACAATCGTAAGTAAGATCTGACCGAGGCTCGTGATGTTTTGACAGTGAATAGGAGGCGAAAGCATGACAAGTTATCCAGTAGGAGTATTGATCACTTGGTGCATAGATCTACCCGGAGTGCTTGCTGAACATTGCAAGATGCTAAATACATAGACTAGATCTAGCTGTGAATTCTAGAATTGCAACTCGTACTAATGTGTGAATCATATAGATCTAGAGTCTAATTGTAATTGAATTGTCTGGGTGAGGCTGGGAGTTGCCAGTCCATCCTTGATCTAGAGTCTATATAATATTTAACTGTGCCGACGTCACTTCGACGGGCAAGATCTAGACCTGTAACTTTGGATCTAAATATCTGAGATGACCTTATGTCTCCAGAGACTGGACTCTATACTAGTCTAGTATATTGATTGCCATACAATAAGCAGACCAGATTTTAGAGATAGATCTATATAATTAGTATTTAGATAATTAGCAAGAACAGAAGTTAAATGATTTTATAGGAAACCCTAGAGCTAGACTTGTAATGACGTATTTATTGATTATGAAATTGATGCTGCTGATATTTATCATTACTACATATTAGATCTCTAGTCGAAATTGTTAGTAAACTTAACGTAAATAAAATGTGGCCCTGCAGGCCCTGTTGTTGAATTTATCCACTTGTTCCTTAGTAATTGGCATGGGTCTGCAAGTTAAGAATTAAATTCAATATTACTATTAAAAATATGCAGTCGAACAACACCCCCAACACACCATTACGATAACAAGGAAATCCGTCCATTACAATTGGAGTGCACACCCTTCCTTGAATCCGTAACACCATCGCCCTCATCAGTGCAGTGTGACTGATGAGGGCGATGGTTCTATAATTTCCACAGTCTTTGACATTGCCGCTTTTGTATAGCATGACGAATTCTTGTAGCTTCCAGTCTGTTGGCCATTCATTTGTCTGCCAAATTTTGCAGATCATTTGGTGGAGTGCTTTTATTCCTGATTCGCTGGTATGTTTCAGGAGTTCACCTGGTATGTTGTCTAATCCAGGGGATTTTCCATTCTTTATTTGTTTTATTGCAGCCTGTACTTCCTCCAAGAGAGGTTCTGGTTCTTTATCTATCTGTTGTGAGTCTGGTTGTTGGAGGTACATCATCGAAATATTGAGACATGTTCCGCGCACCAAAGGACACCTAAGTTGAACACATTTTAGTGTCTCGCACAGTTTGGTAATATAGAAACGGTTTCTCAATAACTCGGTCTATGACTTTTTACATAAGGCCAAGAGGGAAATCTAAAATCAGGTTACAGTTTAGCAAATAAAAACCAGTTCCATAAAGTTCAGTGTGAAATATGAGCCCACGCAAAATTTCAAATAATTCCAACACACGGTCTTGGAGAAAATCTATGTTGATCCCGCCCATTTTAAAAACACAAAGCAAAACATTAAAGCGTTCCATTATTTTCTGTTTTCTAGCGTCAAGTCTAGCTCGGCCGGGATATCTATTTTAGTAGCGTAGACAAAAGAAATTTCCCACCTACTTGCAGATAGTATGTGAATCAAGGCTGTTCAGCGTCACAAAGCACTCAACCCACCGCGATTAAAATATACTTCGGAAATTGACATTCCACTCGCACAAGCAAAATATATCTATATAAATAATATATATTTGGACAACTTGGAGCGGTCCTTCCCTATGCATAGAAAAACGGCTAAAGTTCAAACTTTCTGTGCTCATTAGTTAAAAAATCTACTAGGTTTTTACACATTCATTTTGAAGATATAATGTGTGGAAATGTGCAAACTGAATTTATGAAGTGATTTGTTTTGTTACCAGTTCCAATCATCTTTTTAAAACACCATTTTCAACATCTATCTATCTATCTACTATATCTTACTATATATATTGGTGGACTTGAGATTTTTGTGTGCGCCTATCTCAAAAACCACTGACCAGATTGGGGCCAAATTTGGCATGGAATCTTTTTATGATTTATCGGAGGTTCTTAGCCTATTCAGATGTTCGAAACTGTTTGCATTCTATTTGTGATTTTCCGTTATTAAATTTATTGTTTCGCCATCATTTGGATCTATTTCGAGTCATGGTTCGCCATTTTAAGGTTTCGTTATCACTTCCTGCGATGTGTTCACTATCAAACACGCTAACCCGTGCGCAAATCATGCTGTTGTACGGGATGCGCAGTGTGTCAACTCACAGAGACAGAGCAGTAAGACTTATTTAAAAACAAACAAACAAAAATAAACTAAACAAATAGGAACAGGCCAGATGAAGCAGATCCATAATAATCACTCAGAACTGAAACCAATGTTCAAACCGATTTATCCCGGGCAGGGCCGGGGACCTCAGCTAGTATATATATATTCCTGGACTTGGGATTTTTGTGTGCGCCTATCTCAAAAACCACTGACCAGATTGGGGCCAAATTTGGCATGGAATCTTTTTATGATTTATCGGAGGTTCTTAGCCTATTCAGATGTTCGAAACTGTTTGCATTCTATTAGTGATTTTCCGTTATTTTCTTTGTTTCGCGTTCTTTAAGACTTGGGAACGCCATTGCACTTCCTGCGATGTGTTCACTAAGGCCCAGCTCACATAGGAAGACACGCGAAACGAGAAACGCGAAACCCCGAAACGCGAAACACCTCACGCTACACGTCACCTCATCACATAGGCCTAGTCATGCACTCACGTAGGCCAGTTGACAAAATGGATTCCTCAGATGAAGACACATTGATTGCATTTTTTTTTCTTTAATTTTGCTGTTTTATCGTTTAATTTCTGTCTTATAGTATGTTATATGTGTGTATCTACGTATACAATGTATGTCTAGCAGAGAGAGAAGGTGAGAGAGAGAGAGAGAGAGGGTGAGTTGCAGATGGAGAGAACAAGACTTTCTGTAAAGCGCCTAGAGCAAATTGTTTGGATTGGGCGCTATATAAATGATCTTCATTATTATTATTATTATTATTAGTGTTATTGAGAAAGATAAGAAAAAGGAGAAAACGCAGCATTTGGTGCCGTGAACATTTTATGTTAAGGAGTACAAGAGGAGAATTTCAAATAACATTCTGCTCATTGATGGAGCGTAAGGAGGAGACATTGTTCTTTAATTACTTAAGAATGTCATACCAAACCTATAACGAACTCAAGTCACTGGTGCTGCCACGTTTACAACCTGTAGGTTGTAACTGGCGGGACCCAATATCAGCCTAAGAAAAACTAGTCTAGGCTCTCAAGTGAGTAAAAAAAAATCGCTAAAATAAACCTATCCTCATCATCAACAACAACAACAACAGCAACTGCAACAACAGGAAGAAGAAGAACAACAACAGCAACTGCAACAACAGGAAGAAGAAGAACAACAACAGCAACTGCAACAACAGGAAGAAGAAGAATAACAATGCAGTAGCAGAATAATGCGCTTCACTGCAGTTGCACAGGAAACTACAAGAAACGCCACACGAAAAGTGAACATGTTCACTTTGCCTCCTCACGTCGACACACGCGTTTCGCGTTTCTGGCGTGTCGTTACCTCCTATGTGCGCATTGCCGTTTAAATCATTGGTACCACTTTAGTTCTCACGCATGAGGCGTTTCCTGTTTCGCGTTTCCCGTTTCGCGTGTCGTCCTATGTGAGCTGGGCCTAACATACTAACCCGTGCGCAAATCATTGCCATTTGACGGATGCTGACGGGATGCGCAGGATGTCAACGCGCAAAGGGAGAGCAGTAAAACTTATCTAAAAACAAACAAACAAACAAAAATAAAATAAAGCTAAAGGAACAGGCAAAATGAAGCAGGTCCATAATAATCACCCAGAACGGAAACTAATAAATCGATTTATCCTGGGCAGGGCCGGGCAACTCAGCTAGTCTATACATATTTGTGGACTTGAGATTTTTCGTTGCAAAAGGCTTCTGAAACACTCAACACTCAGACTTCAAATTTTATATGGCGCATCAGAATGGATGTAAGGGTGCACAGTTTTTAAAAGAAGTCACAAATCGGTGCTGTTTTTTTAATTGGAAATTTATTGTTTCGCCATGATTTAGATCTATTTCGAGTCATGGTTCGCCATTTTAAGGTTTCGTTATCACTTCCTGCGATGTGTTCACTATCAAACACACTAACCCGTGCGCAAATCATGCTGTTTGTACGGGATGCGCAGTGTGTCAACTCACAAAGGCAGAGCAGTAAGACATATATTTAAAAACAAACAAAAATAAACTAAACAAATGGGAACCGGCCAGAAGAAGCAGGTCCACAATAACCACCCGGAACTGAAACCAATATTCGAACCGATTTATCCCGGGCAGGGCCGGGGACGTTGTCACTTCCTGCGATGTGTTCACTATCAAACACACTAACCCGTGCGCAAATCATGCTATTGTACGGGATGCGCAGGGTGTCAACTCACAAAGGCAGAGCAGTAAGACTTATTTAAAAACATACTAACAAAAATAAAATTTAAAACAATAGGAACAGGCCAGATGAAGCAAGTCCATAATAACCACCCAGAACTGAAACTAATAATTATTCAAACCGATTTATCCCGGGCAGGGCCGGGGACCTCAGCTAGTAATATATATTTTTGGACTTGAGATTTTTCGTTGCAAAAGGCTTCTCAACCACTCAACACTCAGACTTCAAATTTTATTTGGTACATCAGAATGGATGTAAGGGTGCACAGTTTTTAATAGAAGTCTCAAATCAGTGTTGTTGTTTTTATTGGAAATTTATTGTTTCGCCATGATTTAGATCTATTTCGAGTCATGGTTCGCCATTTTAAGGTTTCGTTATCACCTCCTGCGATGTGTTCACTATTAAACACTCTAACACGTGCGCAAATCATGCTGTTGTACGGGATGCGCAGTGTGTCAACTCACAAAGGCAGAGCAGTAAGACTTATTTAAAAACAAACAAACAAAAATAAAAATAATAACAAATATGAACAGGCAAGATGAAGCAGGTCCATAATAATCACCCAGAACTGAAACCAATATTCAAACCGATTTATCCCGGGCAGGGCCGGGGACTTCATCAAGTATATGTATATAATCATACTTATTATGTCGCCCTCTTGATTCTTGGAGACAAGTTATACCTCCTTAAACTTCATGGATGATGTTGCGTGGGGCTCTCATTGGTGGAATCAAATTGTGTCAGATTTCTGGAAACAGGTCAATATTGTGTGTGAATGAAGTCCCGAGACACAGGGTACGTCTACCGTCTATCCTCAGTCAAATCTATTTTTTGTTCTCACTTTGGTACATAAATATTCAATCCTATTCCACCAGAACACAACTGAATGTGTCACTTGCAGACGGGATTAGTCAGAGATGTCACACATGTTAGAGACAAATGCATGCACAAAGTGAGCAAACATGAAACAACGAAGTCATGGAACGACCTTGTTCACTTGCCACTGGTTCCAGCTGAGAGGTCACATATGTACGGTATAACATCTGACCAAGCACCACTCTCACCAAGTTTACCAACTTGTCCACTATGGCCGTGATCACCGAGACCTGTCCTGCCCAGGATAAACACCCGAGCTCCTTCACAATCGGGATGTATAGGGTTTGTGTATCTGTACATGCTGTGGTGATCATACCACAGACTTTTCCTATCGATGACTTCACCAAAAGAGACTGCTTTCGTGTGTCGGCCGCCATTCTTGTCTGCATTTCGATATGATACGACGATAGTTAAAGGATGGGCAGGATTGTATCGAGGCTTATATAAGGGGCATTTATAGTCGGAACCTTTATCTTCCTCATTTGCCAAATTGAACGTGAAACAACTCACAAATCTATCGAATTCATCCGCTTTTCGCGAGAGGTCCCTGTACTTGTCTTCTGCCGTTGCTGTTTGCTGGCCTGGTTTCATTGGCTGTGCAATATCTTGTTCACTATGACTATACTTGTCTTCTTCTTTTGCTGTTTGCTGACCTGGTTCCATTGACTGTGCACTATCTTGTTCACTGTGTCTATACTTGTCTTCTGCCGTTTCTGTTTGCCGCTCTTGTTTCAGTAGCTCTTCGATATCCTGTCCACAGTTTCTGTAATGGCCGTGCAGTGTATCCAACATGTTTTTTAACTTTGTTTTTTCTTCATCATTTGTATCTTTAGAGTCAAGTAAAGAACCTAATCCTCCTGTCTTATCATGAAGCTTATAGCCATAGGTGGTAACTGCATATGGCTGCCGTGGCGAAATCGTGACTGAACTTTCCAGAAAATCCTGAATCTTTTTCAAATCATTCCAAGAGCGTTTAAATCTTCTGTCAAGCCCTGTCAGCATCTCTTTTAAGTTTTCTTTTGCAGCAGGTTCTGGGATAACCCCGTACATTTCCCTGACCTCATGTCTCAGTCTCTGGTATCTGGTGTTTGTCTCATGAAGCCGTTGTAGCAGTTTCATGTCGTGTGTTACAAATGTCATGTAGCACCAGTCTCTCTCTACATCACTCAACACCTTCACCGCTTTACTAACTACCTTACATGGCTCTGACTCGCCTTGATCATAAAAGAAGAAGCCACACCTGGTTTTTTTGCCTTCTTCCAAATTGAAGACAACTTGCGTAGCTGTGCAAATCACAACTTCTCCCCATGACTTCTTTGGTTTCTTAGAGTCTTTGCAAGTTTTATCAGGCTGATCTTTGTGTATCTTTATCCTCTCCACCCATCCGCTGCCTGTAAGGTTTTTCTTTATAAATTTAACGATCTTACCATGGTTCGGGTAAGTCTGGCAAGTGTCAGGGAATTTCTCGGGTCTTTTGGAAGAAGCTCCGTCCACAGTCACAAATGCTGTCAAATCTGCTTGACATCTAACCAACTCAAACATTTGGATACTGTGGTATCGCTCTGGTAGATCTGAATCCTTGAAGTATTTGAGATCTACCGGCTTTTCACTAGTAAGTCCGGGGTTAGCGCTTGAACTTGATGTAGCTGAGGAAGAAATGGGTTTGGGACAGAAAATAAAAAAATTATGCTTGGATAAACAATATAAATAGTCATTATTTCAATAACTTCTGTGTTGATTGGAATGCCAGTATATAAGTTTAAAAAACGAAGCATTATATTTCAATATTTCAAAATGTATAACAAAACAATTGGGCTGATACGCTTATTTCGTCATCAGAACGTGTCTTGAGGGGAGGAGGGGTTGGGGTATTATAAAAATTATTAATTTTCCTTTGCTATTCTTCCTTTTTCTTCAGTTCTACTTTTCTCTCAGTCTCTGTCTGCCCTGTATGCCAGCTCACTTCCGACACCCCGTTCCACCCTGTAAAACACCTTTAGGTTTAAATCCATGGCCTGTGATGTGTATTAATCCAGCACGTTTTATAACGTCATGATCCAGTCTGTGATAAAATAGAGCATATTGAAGGTGTCGGGCGCAAACCGGCTAAGTCCGAAAATTTCATATTTCTTTTTATAGTACCAATTTATGAAGATTGGAACCTCGCATCATCCGTAAAAATAGCTCTTACCATAATCCAATAGAAACATTCAAAATAGACTTGTGATCAAACCAGCTAAGTAAATTTCCCTTTCGTTATCCACAACTTTTTGTTAATCCTGTAAAATTTGTTTATCTTGACTTGGCTGGTTTGCGCCCGACACCATCGATATGCACATTCCATATTTGGGGACAAGGTGGTCTAGAGGCAAGGTGCTCACCTCTCATGCCAAGGGTACCGGGTTCAAAACCCGGCCGGTGCAGGCATGTTGAAAATTTGGGACTTTTCTTACATTTTCGTGTCTCTTGATCCCATTGGGGGCTAAGATCGAGTACCTAGTCTTCTCGGATAAGGACGAAAAATTTCGGAGGACCCGTGTGCACGTTGCGCGCATTAAAGATACCTTGGCAGTTGGAAATCGAAAAGAGCAGGCCGAATAGGCCGCTGCCCGGGTAAAAATCAAATAAAATTCATCCACTTCCTCCTCTTCCCTCTTCTCACACCCCCCCCCCACCCCGCAAAAAAAAAAATCCAACAAAAAACGCCGACAGGCGCTGCACTGTGGCGACGATGTGCCTGCTCCAGTTGTAACTGGGTGTAATGACACAAAGGCAAATTTCCTAAATAGGATTAAAATAGTGTACAAATAAAGTACAAAATACAAATATTTGGCCAGTAGTTATCCCAGGAAGCGGTAATTTCCTAACCCCGCAGCTTAATGATAAAGACACACACGTATCACTTCTGCCAAATTGCCAACTAGCTCAGTGTGGTAAATAAAAATTGGACAGAGCTGTCTACACCATAGAGAGTGTACAGATCTACTTACTGTGGTTTGTTCACATTCTGGGTTGATTGAAACTGTTAAAAACCACATGAAATCTAAGCTTTATCTCCCAACAACATACGAAAAGGCCACGATTTACCGCCGTGACCTACTTTTGGCTCCATGCTAACACTAACAGTGACTGCCGAGAGCATCCCGTGTATCGACCGGTAGAGGCCCCTCTCATAATGTTCATACTCGCTGGACACGGGAAGTAAATATAAGAATCTGCATAGTTTCCTAGGACTGTTGGGCGGAGTAAGTCGGCTTTTAACCGGTATGTGGTATAGTCAGTGCCAGATTTACCATTGTAACGCTGAGTAGGCTGAAGCTTAGGGATTCAAAATCTAGGAGGATCTCGCTGTCTCAGGCCAGGCTGCATATTTTGTGACACACGTAGCCTTTTCTTACATAATATGCTGTTACAAACTTACAATGCGCTTTAGTTTCTGAACAAATCTTTTGTAATTTTCCTAGCTCTCCATTTTAGAATGCCCGCCTGCGTTATCGGGCGGGTGAAGGGGAGGGGAGGGGGGAGGGGGGACTCGAGGGTCGGTTGCGGTAAAGGTGTGAATGACTGAGCCTCGGCACGTGACAAATTAAACCAAAAAGGAGTTGTTTTTTTTAGGGGGGGGGGGGGGAGGGGGATTTCAAAGTGCGGAATTTTAAACACCTATCATCATTGTTCATGTTACTAAAATTATATTTAAAACCCTACCATCTTCCTCTAGGCGTGAAGGTGGGTGATTGGGCGGGCCCTCACAGCTAGAATAGGCTGGGACCTTTCTTCATCTAAATCCGGCCCTGGGTATCGTGTCGAGGAGAACCTCACACATCATGTTTCTAATCACAAGCCCTTGCCATCACTTTTTTTTACCGAGACACCTCGCATTTCACATTCATCCTGTAGCGACTTAGCCAATCAGTTTGACAGATTACGCCATTCATGCGCATTTACTCACCAATAACGTGGGTATTTTCAGTGTTGCTCTTCATCAACGGTTCCATTTCGATGTCATCACCAGGGCCACTCTCGGGACTACTTTCCCTTGATTTCTTACGCCAACGGAAGATCAGGAAATATAACACAGAGGCCGTCAAGACGACGGTTATGAGAACAGCCACAAATGCGATTCCTATGTGAGCTCCTACGCTGTAGCTCTGATCTTCTTTAGACCCACCATCACCTAGAGGACAATATACGTCAAGGCATTTATACTCTCAGCTACCATCAAATCTAGTCTCTTCCATTGTATTAAAGACAAACGAAAACGGACAGTTTTAAAAGTGTAACAAATCAAAATTACTGTCAAAGATATTGGCTGTCATCAAGCATGGTGTTTTTGAGAAACTAATGAAGTTTTAACCACGATACGTAAGCAATGCCGTGCGCGTTGGCACAATGTCAACAAAAAAAACAAGGTACAATAGTTCTGTATGTTTGAATTATTCAAAACAAATACATGTAAATTATTCTGTTACTGTTATGTAACAAAATTTTAGAACACTTCTTGGGAAATCTAAACGCCTACCGGTACTCCACAGCAATGGAAGAAAAAAAAAATCCAGACATCTTGCCTCATGCACTCAATCAGGCTGACTGCCCCTCGACAGTTGAACACAGGATTGCCAGACTGAAATTTTAAGTTTAAGCCAAAAGATGCTAGAAAATAGTAAGAAAAGAGCTAAGCAAATTTCAGTGCAGTTTTCATGCTAACATCACAAGAAAAGCTCCAGAACCAGGTTAATATCCTCCTACTCACTGGAATGAATGGAACATTTGCGTTCAATCTTGACAGTTATGGTTTTTTTTTTTTTGAAGCATTTCTGGTCATGCAGTGAAAGTCTTTGCACCTTTCCTTTTTTTTAAAACAATAGTACTGCCCCGATTCTCACAAGAGCATCAAGACGATTCAGCTGCACTCTACTTTTTATTTTAGTTTTAAGGGAGGGTGCATGAGAAAATATCCTCTTAAGTACAGCCAAGGACAGTATTGTTATACTATCCTTGGTACAGCATAGCTGACTGGGGTTATTAGGCAAACAAAGACGAAGGTGGCCGCCTCTTTAAGTGCTACATGCTGAAGGTATCAATCCAGAACCACAGTGAGTGAAGGCAGTTCTAAGGCTGGTGACAGTCTTTCAAAAACGGTAACAGTTTAAAAAATGGAAGTGTATATCCGTACGCCATGTTGTATGGATATGGACAGTGCATATCCGTACAACATGTTTAACAAAAGCGCGACTGGTGAAGGTTTGCTGAAACAAAACTTGGTATGGTGTTCACGAATTTAAAGTGACAACACATGGAATAGTCAGATGAGGGTCTAGTCAGTTTGTATCAATGGGCGGTAGTCAGATTGACTAATCATGCGAAAAGGGGTTGAGGTAGCCATTGGTGATTGACGTACACTAAAGTATATTATTAGCGCAGATCACGCAATCTCCGAGCAGAAGTCGGATTGTTTTGCTACTAAGCCGATTCATATTTTTAAAAACTATGCAAATTAACAAGGTCAGTAATAGAGTATTCCGGTATGCAACATGTTGTACGGATATGAACTTCCTTAAAAAATATGAACCATGGAATTCAGTTTCAGCTGGACACTGGCCGTGCCGATTGGCGCTTTCTTGATAATTAGCGGCAGACATTTAGGCATATACATGTTCATACAACTGACCAAAAACATATTTCCTAGTTTCGTGCCGATAATTTTAGTATGTCAAGAAAAGAAAAAGCCAGTAAAAAGCCAAATGAATTTTCTGACGCCAACCATATCCAAAAAAGCAAAATTTCTGGAATTTGGCTAATAAAAAACAATCTGGCAGCCCTGGTTGAACAAAACGTTCCCTCAGAATGACAAGGTTCTAACTCCCATCAGACAATTTCTGAGAAATCGAGGATTGAAATTTCATGTGATCATAGCTTTTAGAGCAAATAATATTTTCTTTTCAGTAATACTTACAAATCACACACCGAATCTTCTTGATACTTTGACACACAATGGAGAATGTCTGTAGAAGTAGCGTGTAGTGTGTAACTTAGTTCAGTCAAAAAGTGGAGATAGAACCTTGCCATTTTAAAGGGCGAAGCGGTGCAACCCACAGTCTAATTGTTATATTTATTCTGTGGTGCAACCGACCGCCTTGTGGCACATTGCCAAACGCATGACGTTGCTCACGTTATCATGGCTAGAACAATAGTTTTTCTACTCTCTACAAAACCATGCATGCTGGGTGCCAATATTATTATGTGGTGTTCATTTAATGGTACATTTTTGAAACTGTCTTTTTCTTTTGTAGAAACCATGCATTTTGGGCCATAACATTGTATGAAAAGAGTACAAGAATAGAACATGCCAAATTACGAAACAACGTAAAAGTCAAAACTCAACGTTCACATTTGCAAACAGAACGGCTGAAAACGGGAAATATTAACGAGCAGATTTGAAAGCGCCGGAAAAGGTGGGGAGTAATAAAAACAATAAAAAAACAACAACAACAAAACAAAGAAACATAATTCAATGCAAGCCAGTTGACACCAGTAAGATTTATCATTGACAGAGCTGGCTTCGAAACACTTCCTTCCTGACTACTGCTCTTAAACAACAGTTACCTAGTGCCACAAATCTACTGGGTGTGTGTTTTTAAAATTATATTTGACTTTGTCCCCTCTCATTTAGCTAAAACAAAAAAACAAACCATAAAATTGTGGTTTCACGAGCATACTTTTTCCTCGAAGCCTCACTTTGAAATTTTTTTTGTTTTTTCTTGTGTTCAACCGTTGCACTTCTATTTCAGCTCAGCCTTGAAGTTCACAACAGCCTGAGGTGGCAAACTGATTTATTTCTTGGGTAAAAACAAGAGCAAAAAAAAAAAAAAGCAAAAAAAAAAAAGCTCTTTCACCAAAGTATTAAACTATTTATCAAACAGGCTACAATGCTGTCTTACCTGAAAATATACACTCTGTACCCTCTAAGGTGTCGACCACTCTCATGTCAGATTGGGAACAACAGACTGTGTCGTGCGAGTGGTCACATTTTCGTCCTACGTAAGTTCTACCGTTTGTGTTCTTAGAACAGTCACCACTGCAGCGAACACACATACCAGAGAATGAACTGTGGGATTGTTGTTTTCGATAGAAACCTTCCACACAACCAATCACTGTTGCATGTGTCCTGTTACAATGCTGGAGAATTTTCTCATTGGCAGATATGGGGCCTTCACAGGTTTTACAATAGGAGTGAACATGTCGGTTCTCATCCATGTACGTTTTTTCTACGCACGGCAGGCATTGGTCGTTGTCTACATCTAAGAACTGACCTTTTTCACACAGTCGCACACATACGGGCTGTCCAGATTTATTTTTGTAGACTCTATAATTGGTTCCTGGACAACAATCTGTGTTACTAAACTTTTGGCAAAGGCGTTTTTGTACTGCACATTTTGTACATTCTGTACAAGATGCCCGGACAGTGGGATCTGAGGCTTTGAGTAAATAGTAGCCCTCAATACATTGAATTTCGGCGTCATGAGTTTTGTTGCATCGAGGTACCAAAATCTCCAATTTAGGGTCTCTGATTGCGGTGCATGGGAAACAGTGGTCGTTGCTGTGAAATTCTGAAGGCATGAAAGTGCCAGACTTACAGTCTACACAGACTTTTGATCCCGAGCTTGCCTGTAATTTGACCAGCTTTCGCCCTCTATAACAATAATCCACTGGGTGCACAGGCTGGAGACACACAAACACAGTAAATACCAAGATCCAAGTCTTGTGACACGTAAACATCGCCATGATCGGGCTATGACACGCGCAACACCTGTGTTCTTTATGTGAAATTGAAGAATGTCAAACTAAGACTTTTTTTTTTTTTTTTACTGCCACCTCATTTGAATATAAACATGTAGCTCATGCTATGGATGTCCCACCACTTTTTCTTTCGTTATATTGTGTTTGTGATGATAACAGAAGCCTTCCACACAAATCGGTTGAAGTTCTTTCATGTATCCTGCTCGAATTTCAAGACAATACTTCAGAACAAGAAAATGTTGTATGGTACTGTCAAAACTACTCTTCGTCGAAATCCTCTGTGCGTCCTGATTACTTATACTAGCAGCTCCTAAATGAAACCAGAAAGGCACCTTTTACGCGGCACAAATATGTCTGCCCTGTGGTGTCCTGTTTCAGTGGAGTTCCTAGAATGATTCACGAGTTCCTCCGAAAAGTGACGACCTTCTAACGACCTTCTCGTGTGCTGTTGCAAAAATGTTATCTCCCTGTTCTAGGCAGGTATCAAACGTCGGCCTACATAACAACACTGGTTTTTTTTATGTTGTTTGTCAAATGTTTGCGGCCCCATGACAAGCACTGTCAGGGTCAAAACTCCAGACCATGGCATGAGGCCCACTTAGCACAGCTAACAGCTATGATTCTATTCATAGCGATATCAAAAGAAATGGCGTAAGTTTACAGCGAAATCGTTTTACTTCTTTTCAATAGCTTAATTCACCCTTCAAGAAATGACATGCCGGTGCAACAGTTTGCTGCAGCTATTAAAATACAGAACTTAAATGGAAAGCGTATCCTTGAGCGGGGAAGGGGTGGTGATGGTGGTGGCGACGTCTGTTTTCTTATTCAACTCATTCCCCACGGTAACTTTTGTAGGTGTGGACGGGAACTCTCGACTCGATCCAGATTGAAATGTAGGGATGGTTCAAAGATGTTTTATCCTTCACTCAGTATAAACACAAGGCATTTGTAACACATTTAGACAGTGAAGTAAAGGAAAGACAATGAACCAAGATGGGATTCAATATTTTGAGAAGTTGGCTTAGATTTAGTGTTGGAAAGTCGGTGTCCACTCGAGCCGTCTATTCGGCTTTCCGTAGCGAATGAGTTAATCTTGTTATGATTTGATGACAGTAAATACTGTTGGGGGAGGGAAGGGGAAGAATGGGTTATTTCGCCAGGAAACCGGTTATGTAGACAGTAGACACAGTTTCTTTACTATTGTCGAGAGTGTCATTCGCTGAAAAAAAGTTTCCAAATAGGTTAACTTTTATGTTTGGATGTCTTTTGTCCCCTACATTTATATGTGTTGTGCGTGAATTTAATTTTCCGAACAGTTTTTGTTTTCTTTATATTCAACGAAGACAACATACATGTGCATTAAGTTTTTGATTAACTCATCGATGCCGAGCTGTGTTCATGCCTTGACATTTTTTAAGAGTAAGGTTTCTTGTCCTTTATCTGCTGTGATAAGGAAAATAGCACAGAGTAAGATAAATGTCATCTCGACCCAGCTCCCACTTAGGCCAGGGACAGTTTAGCTACAGCGTCGACATGTTTCATTCCTCGTGCCTGGCAAATGAGTCAGGTTTGATTGGTGATCAACATGTTTGATTACTCGTGTTGGATAAAACGAGAAATCACAATCATTCAGATAAACTGTAATCAGATTAGGCCCACGCCCATCTACATTCGATATTGAAATACGACCAGGCCTGTCTTAACATCATTTGGGAAAAGCAATAGGATCATCTCTGCCATTTCAAAAACCAATGTAAATGTGCATCCTTGTGGCCCCTGGGAAACTGCCCAGCGTACCCATGTGTAGACACGGCTCTGATGACTATGAAAGACTGAAGTGATCGTTTACATTAAATTCTAACTTGTGAAGACACAATACAGATTAGAAATGGCTATGAAAATAATATAAGTGTTTCACATCCCAGTATAGACTGATTATTGCTTATTCTCGAGGGCAACTGTTTTGCCTTTGAACTGAGGAACCAGGTCACCATATGTTTCCCAATACTTCAGCATCTTGGGAATTTGACAGATGGACTATCCCCCGACGAACAGAGCCAGTCTTGAGACTTCAGCTTTGTTTCTGGTATATTCTTGCAAACTCACGTTTCATCACCAGTGACGATATCTTCTCGATCTCTTGAACGTCCCCCATGAACATCATCCAGCACTGCAGGACAGAAATATATCCTGTGCTTATGTCGCTAATCGGTTAGCTGGTGAGGCATCCATTAGGTGATGAAGTCGTCCGCACACGCCAGAGTAAAATACAGTGGAGTGCATGTAAACCGAACTTTGGTAATTCGAGTTTCTGCTAAATCGAGATGATTTTGAAATGAGTTTTGTTTTCCTTCATTATCTCCATTAAACATTTATTGCTAATCCGAGTTCGAACTGCCCAATTTCCGATAAATCGAACCGATCGAGCGCGTTCATCCTCAATGCAACTTCTGATTTCCGACCCCGTAAAAACCAGTTTCCACAAACACGCTGACACAGGCCTGTTCAACAACTCTTTACTCTTAGTAGCTATCGAGGGGAAGGCAGAGGTGCCAAAAATGATGCAGTGGGTAGGGTGTAGAACCGTCCTCCTCTTACATGTCTGTCCGACCAAGCGAGAAACATGCCTCGGAGGGTGACAGTGCTACGGGTGGGACCCCTGCACGCAGCGTGATTCTGCTCCGATGACCAGTGATATCAGCCAACAACATGCGTACGCGAGATGTTGCTCGCATTATGACCAGCCATTTTATCGATTTTCTGACATAACCGCAACAGGTACAGCCGAGACACAGTTTACTGTATAACAAATGCCCTATCCGACCGGAGTCGGGTCTATTCAGACCCAACTACTGCCGGGGCCGATTTTAATACTTTTTCCTACGAAACCCCGACCGCTCTCGGGTCTGACATTCTGTATTATTATAGCTTCCTCGTTCGTTCGCTATATATAGGCTATAGATTTCTGGTGGTTTTGAGTTATCGTTTACTTTTTCCTGCTAAAAAGCAGGAATGTTCCCAGTATGTACCGACGATGGATAATTTCTTTATCCTTTTCGCCATTTCGTTGGCAGTGAGAACCGTGGCATTGCGACGTTTTATGTGAAAAAGCGTAATATTTTTTAAGTCATAGACCAGTACATTTGTGAAGGGTCAGATCTAGATATATTTCTGACGATGGTAGTATTGGGACAAGAGACAAGAGACCACGTTCTGGTGTCCTGTCTGTAAAATTTCTCTTTGTACTGAGAAGTCCTGTTTTCAAGACTTTCCAACCAAACAAAAGTATCTTGCCTAAACTCATAATTGTAAAATCAATTCAAATCAGTAATTGTGTTTATCTTGCATGTACCATACATTTATAATGTATTATATCATTATTACACTTATTTAAAAAAAGCCACAATGAACAAAAACAACACAACAAAACGTTTTAGTATGGGTTTGAAAAGTTTTTATTTTTCACTAACAATGACATATTTTCAAAAATGTTTACCACACAGACCGTGCAACTTAGACTACAAGCTTTTTGTGTATCCTTTGCAGCTTTCAATTCTGAGAAACATGCTATTTAATTTTTTTTGTCTAAACCAAAAAGTAAAGTTTGTACATGTACTATTTTTTTAAAAACATGTCAAAATGCCCGGCATTCTTCAGTTGGTCTATTAAAAATTAGCCGGCAGTCAGTGAGTTAATGCGCAGTAGAACACAGCAAGCATCACATGACTGTATTATTAAACTTAAATATTATGGCAAGGCCGTGGAGGAACAAAGACCTTACTTACAGTAGGTTCATAGGACTTCAGTCCTGCATATACTTCGCAGTAGTGTTTACACACTCAACACACGACGGGGATGGGGGACGTGTACGGCATTGTTACACTTATTATTATTATTATTATTATTAAGTGCCCTGCCGGTAGGGGTTTGGCGATCATGACCCTCCATCTCTCGCGATCTTCCGTCGCCCTGATGGCGCCACATTCCCAGCCAGGCCTTTTTAGGTCGCCCTGCATCTTTATGCACTATCGTCCTCGGCTTCTTCTTCCGTTGAATTTCCCTGTTGTTACCAAATGTTCTAGTCCTCGTCTTCTCATTACATGTCCAAAAAATGTTCCCTGTCTTTTTCTGACCTTGTTTAGGAGTGTCCTCTTTTCCTCTGCTTGTCTCAACGCTTCTTCATTTGTCTTCCTTGCAGTCCATCGAATTTTAAGCATTCTTCTTAGAAACCACATTTCTGTTGCTTCAAGTTTTCTGTTTCTGTATTTTAACATCCAGGTTTTGCTGGCATACAATAAAATCGGTTCAATATAACACTGCAATATTCTTTTTCTGAGACTGCTTGTTAGCTTTGTGTTTGTTGAGACATGTTTCATGTTTTGGAATGCTGATTTGGCCTGGCATATTCGATTTTTGACTTTTATTTCGCATCTTCCATCTGATGTTATCTGGGTTGCCAAGTATTTGATTTTAATTTTTATTTACTTGAGCAAATTCTTTTCCACCCACCTTGATTTTACACGGTACTCTCTCCTTCTTTCTCGATATAACCATTGCTACTGTTTTCTTGGCATTCAGTCTTAGTCCCATTTGTTCACTCTCTCTCGCCATCACATCTGTTAGTTCTTGCCGGTCTTCCGACTCTGCTATGAGTGTTGTGTCATCCGCATAGCGTAGGTTGTTCATATTATGCCCATTTATGCTGACTCCAGGCATTGCTTGAATATTTTTCATGATTTCATTCAGGAGATTGGTTATGACGTTTATTCCCATTTCCTCCAGTGGTTCTAGCATCTCAATAGTTATGTTGTCTGGTCCAGCAGCTTTCCCACGTTTCATTTTTTCCATTGCGTAAACTTCTTCTTTCATGATTGGCGGTCCTTCCTCGTTCTTGGTGAAAGGTTTTTCGTCTGGTCTTGTATCTTCATACAGTTCTCCAATGTTCTCCGACCATCTGTCCAGGATCTTGTCTTTGTCCATTATTATCTGTCCATCTTTTGATTTGATTCATCCGCTCCTAGAGCATGTCCTTCTTTTGGACACTTCTCTTATCCTTTCATACATTTTTGTGGGGTCTTGACCATGGGACTTCTCAATTTCTTGACATTTTTCGCCAGGCCATTGTTGTTTGGCTTCAAGGCATTTGTTTTTGATTACTTTGTGTATTTTTATCTGATTCTGCTTTATAGTTTATTACACTGCATTGTCGTAATTCCACTCCACGGATAGCAAGATGGGATAACACAGTAGGCCTACGGTCTTGCATTTGAACATCATACATGGAGGAATGTCTTTATCTAGCCTATTGAGGGCGACACAAACAATACATGAGGCCAAGATGTCAGACAGCCAACTGAGTTTGCTGACCAGAATTACTAGGCCTAATAAGGCCTTCAACGCTGCTTTCTTGTTTAACCGCCACGGTACCAGTATGGTGACTTCTAAAGAAAAAAAAAATCAAAAGATCTCATACAATGTGCCTATGCGGTTTTGCGTGTGTGTGTGGGAGGGGGGGGGATCTGCAAGAAGGGATGTAATAACATGTATGGTATGGGGCAAAAAGCATAATAGTGTTATTTCTCTGCTCAGAGGTAAATCGAAGTGTAATCCATTTACCGACGACTTCGGATTATTCGGGCTCCACTGTTGTTAAGCAGTTAAAAATTCTAGACTGAAAATTATGCCTAATCGCCTCATAACGCCAGAGTAAAGTAGTAGTAGTTAAAAATTCTAGCCTGAAAATTATCCCTAATCGCCACATAACGCCAGAGTAAAGTAGTAGTAGTTAAAAATTCTAGCCTGAAAATTATCCCTAATCGCCTCATAACGCCAGAGTAAAGTAGTAGTAGTTAAAAATTCTAGCCTGAAAATTGTCCCTTAACAACGCCGGAGTAAAATAGTAGTTAGCCACAATGAACAAAAACAACACAACAAAACATTTTAGTACGGGTTTCAAAAGTTTTTATTTTTTTACAAAAAATGACATATTTTCAAAAAATTTTTACCACATAGACCGTGCAGTTTAGACTACAAGCTTTTTGTGTATCCTTTGCGGCTTTCAATTCTGAGGAACATGTATTTTAATTGATTTTTGTCTAAACCAAAAAGTAAAGTTTGTACATGTACTATTTTTTTTACAAACATGTCAAAATGCCCGGCATTCTTCAGTTGGTCTATTTTAGCTGGCAGTCAGTGAGTTAATGCGCAGTAGAACACAGCAAGCATCACATGACTGTATTATTAAACTTAAATAATTATTATGGCAAGGCACTGGAGGAACAAAGACCTCACTTAGAAGAGATTCTTAGCACTTCAGTACTGCAGATACCTCGCAGTAGTGTTTACACACTGAACACACGACACTCGATGGGTAGGGGTGTGGGGGGGGGGGGCGAGTACGGCATTGTCACACTGCATTATCGTAAAATTTTCCACGCCACTGATAGCAAGATGGGATAACGCAGTAGGCCTACGGTCTTGCATTTGAACATCATACATGGAGGAATGTCTTTATCTAGCCTATTGAGGGCGTCACAAACAATACATGAGGCCAATATATCAGACAGCTAACTGAGTTTGTTGACCAGAATTACTAGGCCTAAGAAGGCATTCAACACTGCTTTCTTGTTTAACCGCCACAGTATGGTCACTTTTAAAGAAAAAGATAATCAAAAGATCTCATACAATGTGCCTATGCGGTTTTTCGTGTGTGTGTATGTGTGTGTGTGTAAGGGGTGAGGGGTGGGGATCTGCAAGAAGGGATGTAATTACATGTACGGTATGGGGCAAAAAGCATAATAGTGTTATTTCTCTGCTCAGAGGTAAATCGAAGTGCAATCCATTTACCGACGACTTCGGATTTCGGGCTCCTTAAAATTCTAGCCTGAAAATTATCCCTTAATCGCCTCATAACGCCAAAATATAGTAGTTAAAAATTCTAGCCTTAAAATTGTCCCAAAAACAAGGCCAGAATAAAATAGTTGTTAAAAATTCTCCCTCTCTAACCTGGAAACTGACCATTCTCCTTACGGAGAAATCAAATTATTATGCTGCAGTGGTAAATCTATAACAAAACTGTAGCATCTAGGGGTATGATCCAATATGTAACAGCTGAGGTTGTTCTAGCACGTTATAGTAGGGGAGAGTTAGTTAATCTAACTACAACCCTTTAGAAAACGAAACTATTACAGCTGTAGAATAAATAAACACAGAGATCCGACGACCGATTAAATAATACTAAAAGTTTAATAACTGTATCTTAACAATAAAATACTTGGAAGGCACCAGCGAACAACTAAATATCCTACGCTACACAAAAAGGAAACTCACTTACTCACCGACCAACCACTCACATGGGTCCATATATTTTGGCATTTCTACAGAAAGTTCCCGAAATAAACGCAACCTCTGCCCTCGCCCGAACACACAAACTAACCAATCACGTATCAATACGTCGCCAGTGGCCGTATGCATAATCAATGCGTAAACTAAAGTAAATACGTTGACTGGTGTTAACGCAAGAAATGAATACAACGTATTTACTTTAGTTTACGCATTGATTATGCATACGGCCACAGGTTACATCATTCAAGGCCAAATCTGGCGTAAACAGCTATATCCACACGGTTATCGAATGTTCGGGAACATACTAATATTTACGATCACCCAACAACTACTCACTAGGAAAGGAGGGTAAGGTCACGGAGTACACTCTGGCGAACGTCAACAATTAAAGTAAAAAAAGACGTGAACACATGCTCAGTCACCAGTATAACAGGAAAAAACGGGGGAGGGCAAGGGGTAGCTTGTAGATGCAACAAAAACAAATTTTTGATTGATTGTCACAAAAATACTTTCAGATTTCTTTCAGTTGGTGGCTGCAGGAGTAACTAAAATCAACGATTTTTCTTTGACATGAGAATTCTTCGTATCTCAGAGTAAATATTTCATGTACTTTGCCAGTCAGCAACCCCAGGGAAGTCTGACGCGTAGGACTGACGTCAAGACTGCACATGGGAATGACATCGCTCCTACACAGATTCACTGGTTGCCACATCGTGTCGACGTCGGCTTAATGCAGGGAACCCGACTTTACTGTAGTCTTTCCAGCCTTACGGAAATCCTATACAAATCTACGTCAAATTGACGTAAGGAAGCTGGCTGGGTTGTGTATGTTATCGAACAAGAAGGCCATGTCAAGTTTGGCAGGACTGTTAACCCTGATATGCATATTAGGCAGGTTTAGTAACATGCTGGTTTGGCAGAGCTGTTTGATATTATGCAGAGGCATTATGCTAGGTTAGTACATGCTTTAACTCATTTCCCATTTTCACTTCCCAACCCTGAACTAAGGAAGGTAAGTCTCGTTCACAGCTAACCTCTGTTGAAAAGAAAATATTTGGCCAACTAAATAGTTTTACATTCTCATGAAACAAAAACCCCAAAAATAGAGAATTGAATAAACTTTCCAACCATATATTTTTGTCTTAGTGGTAGGAGTAGGGTAGGTATGGTGTCAGTGTCTTCGTCACTGTTAGAACTGGGACTAGCTCTAGGATCTAGACTGGTACAGCTTTTTCTTTTTGCCGTATTTGGTCTAGATCTGGACTGGGGACCTTTCTCTTCTGCTTCTGGCAAAGGTCTATCATCTAGTTCTATGTCAGATTCATCATTATCATCTGAATCTGCATCTTGAAGCAGAGATAGTAAGAAACAGAAAGACATATCACATCAGTTTCGTCTGGTAAACAACTGCATTTTCGTTTCGTTTTGTTTGGATTGTAAGTCTTCGACAGAAAGAGATATCGACATCGGGTTTTCAGCAGAAGAAAACCATCAAGTGTCTATACGCGGTCATGTCATCGACTGGTTAATTACAAATGTGCCCAATTCACTCATCGACTTAAGTGTCCAAGATAAGTTCATCTCTGATCATCGTTGCATCTGTTTTTCTCTTAATGTCAGCAAACCAAAATCATCGAAGTATGCCATCTCATCTAGGAACATCCGTGCCATCAACCTACCAGCATTTACTGCTGATATTACAGAAGCAAGAGATGCCATTACATCAAGCATTGATTTATGTTCTGAATATAACACCGAACTGCGACGCATACTTGACAAACATGCCCCAGAACGAACTAGAACCATCATCGCCCGAACATCTGCCCCATGGATGACTTCAGAAATTAAAGCCACGAAATCTGAGCGACGACAGGCTGAAAGAATATGGCGTCAAACAGGACTTCACATACATAAGGACATATTTAGATTATGTAAAAATAAAGTGATTTCTTTGATAAAAGATGCAAAATCCAAATTCTACAAGGAAGCTATCATGTCAAGTACCTCTCTGAAAAAACTGTTTAACATTACTAAATTTCTTTCAAGTGCTCCCAAAACAGTAGATTTACCCTCCACAACAGCCAATATAGCTGATGAATTTGGTCAATTCTTCCATAACAAAATTGAGAGTATAAGAAATGAACTTGACAAATCGCATACAACAAGATCTGAATGTGATAATTTTTCTGGAAATCCTATGAATTGTTTTGAAAAAATCCCCCAATAAACCGTTAAATCATTTATTCTTTCCTCTCCACCCAAAACATGCTGCCTCGACCCCATTCCAACCCCCATGCTACTAACGAATTTATATAGTTTGATAGAAATTATCACTAATATCATAAATGAGTCTTTAATGAGTGGACATGTCCCTGTATGTTTTAAACAAGCAATTGTAACACCTTTATTGAAAAAGAAAAACTTGTGTACTCAAGGAAGCTACTTAAGATCAGATGGACAGACAAGGTCAGCAATGAAATTGTATGGAAAAGAACAAGACAGAGCCCAGTCAGAGAGGAAATTGGTAGGAGGCGATGGAGATGGATCGGCCACACTCTCAGGAGGCCAGGAAACAGCATCACGAAGAAGGTATTGGATTGGAATCCCCAGGGCAAGAGATCAAGAGGAAGGCCGCGCGGAACGTGGAGAAGAGCCAGAGAAAATGATGTGCAACGAAGCGGAAAGACTTGGAATAATGTAAAGAGGCTGGCCCATGATAGAGAGGGATGGAAAGTGTTTGTTGGTGGCCTATACCCTGATCCAGGGTGAGAAAGGCAATGATGATGATGATGATGACTCAAGATCTTAAAAATTATAGACCTGTGTCTAATCTATCTTTTATATCAAAGATCTTAGAAAAAGTAGTTCTTCGTCAACTGATATGCATAATCTTAATGAAACTTACCAGTCAGCCTATAGACCCTGTCATAACAAAGAAACAGCACTGCTGAAGGTTCAAAATGATTTACTATGTGCTGCTGACGAGGGACAAGTGTCTGTTTTGGCTTTGCTAGATCTGAGTGCCGCTTTCGACACTATCGATCACAAAATTCTTTTAAATAGACTGAGGGCCGCTTTTGGTTTGTCTGGAACTGTTTTAAACTGGTTTGAAAGCTATTTACAAAATCGCACTCAAAGAATTTATGTGAACCACACTTTTTCCAAAGAATTCCCATTACAGTTCGGAGTCCCGCAGGGGTCCGTTCTTGGTCCTTTACTGTAACTTTATATACACAGCCTTTAGGCAAAATTATTCAAAATTGTAATGTTAACTATCATAAATATGCTGATGACACCCAGCTCTATGTTTCTGATGAACCATCAAATGTGTCCATGCTGGTGAGCAAGACAGAAAACTGTATCTCTCAAGTTCAGTCGTGGATGAATGAAAATAAATTGAAAATGAACGAAGAGAAGACTGAAATTTTAGTATGCCATGGTAAGAATAGACCTGACATAAACATCGGTCAAATGACTATCGAACAAAAAACGATTGAAACATCAGTGAAAGCAAAGAATCTTGGTGTTATTTTCGACTGCAACTTGTCAATGGTACATCACATCAATAACCTGTCAAAATCACTATATTTAGAATTACGTAGGTTAAGTAAACTATCATTAATACTCCCTAAAGAGTCAATGCAAGTTTTGGTTTCATCCTTCATTTTTTCTCGTTTCGACTATTGCAACTCTCTTCTTAAAAACCTTCCAGCAGAACAAATTAGCAAACTTCAGAGAATTCAAAACAATGCTGCTCGATTAATACTTAAACAACGTAGAAGAGAACATGTTACACCTTTGCTTATTGGTCTTCATTGGCTCCCTGTAAAGGCAAGGATAGATTTTAAAATTGCAGTGTTATGCCACAAATGTCAGTACAACAATGCTCCTCTTTATCTTATAAACTTTATTCATCCATATAAACCATCTAGAGCATTAAGATCTTCTGATAAAAAACTACTAGAATCTAAATTTGCTAAAACAAAAAAATTTGGAGAGATAGCGTTTTCTGTGTGCGCACCAGCTGTATGGAACTCCTTACCACCAAATATTCGAAACATAGAAAGTGAGACACTTTTTAGATCTGAAGTGAAAACCTATCTCTTCAGAAAACACTTTGATGTGTAGTCTGATATGTATTGGTGTTTTGTGCGTGTGTGTGAAGGAGAGAGAGAGAGAGAGAGAGAGAGGAGGGAGAGATAGTGTTTGAGATAGTGTTTGTGTGTGGTTGTGTGCCTTTGTGTGTGTTGTCAGTTGCTAGGAATGAGATTTGTCTGTTTCTGCATGTTTTGTAAAGCGCATAGAGCATCTTTGGATATGCGCTATATAAATGAACTTATTATTATTATTATTATTATATCATTTGGAAGCGCATATCCGTACATGTTGTACGGATATGGACAGTGCATATCCGTACAACGCACACACAATTCGATGACATAGAACACACACCGGAATACTATATTACTGACCTTGTTAATTTGCATAGTTTTTAAATAAAAATATGAATCGGCTTAGTAGCAAAACAATCCGACTTCTGCTCGGAGATTGCGTGATCTGCGCTAATAATATACTTGAGTGAACGTCGATCACCAATGGCGTTCACAACAATCACAACATGTTGTACGGATATGGACAGTGCATATCCGTACAACGCACACAATCCGATGACGCAGAACACACACACAAGTCTCGAGAAGAAAAAAAGTGACGACATTTCGAGGCCAGGGTTCTTTGTAAATGTCACGAGCGAGTGAGCGAGGATCAGTAGTTACGAGAAGAGGGTTAGAATAAAGTTAACCCACGGCCACGGGGTAAGGGAAAGCGTGCATGTTGTGAGTGGGGGGGGGGGGTCTGAATGAGGCGAGAGCGCTGTATTACTATCACTGCACACTAAGACGTCCTAGGGAACGGACGCAGGAGAAAGCCCCAGAGGGCGAACATAAGGAGAGCAGTCGGAAGACTTGGGAGTAGTGTTTTTCCAGTGATGACTGGTAGGTGGAACAATGATTGATAATTATGATTGATGTATAATATTCGTCTATTAGCATGATGTAAATAAGTATATGTGAGGAATGTGGAAGTCCTTGATACTGTATATAGCAATGTGCGCCATGAGCGATAGATGAAAGTTGAGTTCATGGATTTGTAGCGAGAGTGAGTATTGTGTACTACGGTGGAGGTGTGTTACCGTAAGATGTGTGGTGAGTGAAATGTGAACTATTGTGTGTACGCTTCATGAGATGTAAGGAGGGGTGAAGTGAATAGAAGTGGTATAGTATTATACCAATGTAATGTTATTCTTGTAGGTGCCGGGGTCGGGCCGAAGAGCGCCGCCTACGGTGAGCACAGGGGATAGGCCAGCATAGGGCCGGAGGCCACACATAGGCCAAGAGTGAAGCTGTCGGTGCAGGACAGTAGAGGCACATGAGTCGTGGCAGTCTGGCCACAGACAGGGATGTATATATGATCGTGAATGTGCCATTGAAATGATAATGTGCTATTGCCATGTTGATGTGCTATTGAAATGCTAATGTGCTATGGCCATGTTGAGGTGCTATTGGAATGCTAATGTGTTATGGCAATAGGGAGGTGCTATTGAGAGACTGGTGTGCCAGTGAAATATTAATGTGCTATTAAGACCCAGGAGAGGAGAGGCTGAGGCCGAAGTGTCTTTAGAAAGTAACTACCGGGTTGTGGACCCGAGGAAGAGTGCATGTGGGAATAAGGCCGTTGGACGGTAGTAAATTCAATAATATGATGTATGTAATTGCACTTTTATCTTTATCTTTATGTATAATAAATGTGTGAGTCTGATGGGTTGTTCTGTTAAGTGTTATACTTGTTCGTTCGTGATTGTTGTCTTGTTATAATTATTACATCTCCCAGTCTGGGATTTGTGACAGTAAACATCCACCGTTGCCATATTTAAATATCGCATCGGGGTGTTCCGGTATAGTCTTTTTCCCTAGGAGCCTTTCCCTATCGTAACAGGGTATTATGAGTTAATTACAAGATCACAAGAAAAGGGAAATTATACCATAGCATGTTTTTGTTTTTTTAAATTTTGTTATTTCCATTTATCCGTAGTGTGTAAATCTGTTGCTTAAAAATTTTCCTTTCGGGTTTATTTTTGATTCTTAAGAAATGAGCCAAGGTAGAGTTCCATTCACAAGCTCGTTTTTCTTTTTTGTTCAGCTCTCAAAAGCCAAATAAGCCTAAGAGCGTATGTTTTGTACATAGAATATACACTACTGAACGGGGTTTTGTAATAAAAGGCCAACGGGCGCAACCAAATTAATTTCTTAGTACACTGTATTTCAGAATCAATAATAGTTGTCTCTCTTGAACATTATCAATCGCAAATTAGACAAGAGTTGGAGCATTTTATCAGACTGTGTATCAACTTCAGATTACGGAATACTGTTACAATACACAATTATATATTATCTTCTTCCCCTTCGTCAATTTTGGCTGTATTTTGTGTCCTCTGCTCAGATTTCAAAAGGAAGGACCTGTTTGGACATGCCAGAAAGAAAGGAAGAAGAACGAATTTGTTAACACTATTTCTGGGATCGAGTACATAGACAAGATGTATAAAATTGTTGTCGTATTGAACAGTGAATGTACTCACGAAAACAGACAGACATATAATAATGGAGGAAGAAATAAATAAACAAACAAACAAAAAGAAATGAACGTACGAACAAACAAACTCACTAAGAATGATTAATTTATTGTTCGACATACTGTATTAAATAAACGGCAGTAACAGCCAAAGGGAAAAACCAACGAGATTGGTACATTTCCTTTATTGCGCCCCTTAAAACAAATTAAGTGCTTTGATTTCATTACACCATCCGCTTCCAATGAAACTAACACTGCCTTCCATCTTGCTGTCTCAAATTCAAGTTACATAGATCTCGACAGAACTTATCCCCTTGCATTCATTCATTCCACACTTATCGAACTATAATTTGTACGAAACTAAAGCGTCCTGCTTTCCAGACAGAGACAAGAATTTTAACTCTTCCTGCAGCCAAATAAAGGGTGAGTTTGTATTTTCGTTACTTAGCTGAATGTTTGAATGAGTGGTCCATTGGTTGATTAACTATGAGGCTTATCTTTACTTAATTCAATAGCCTTCAAGTAACAAATCTGTCGGTTCACTGAGTAAGATTCCAAGGCCTCCACATAAAGTCAGTAGAATTTGTGTCTAGTCCAGATAAATTGTCACTTGCATTCAGCGCACTCCACGTATCAGATGTTCCCTGCTCACTTGAATTTGAACTATTGTCGTCTTCCTGGGAATTACAATTGTTTTTGTTGATAGTGACTTGACCACAGATTAGGTGAGTTTTAACATCGTGCTGGTCACAGTTACTGTTAGTATCATCTGCGTTCAATTTCAAATCCCTGCTGTTGTTTGTATTGTTGTTTACGTCACGTGTTTGACAGTTGCCCACAGGTGGATGATTCAATAGTTTAGGTTTAACACTGGGATCTAGGCCCTGGTCTTCAACAAGGTCAGAGGAGTAGTTTTCATGGCTCGGGGTTAAATTAAACTTGGATTGTATGAGGCATGGGTTGGGGTCAGCAAAGAAATTTTGACATTGGAGGCTTGCAGGAGAAAAGTTGACAATGCTGAACTTCCCAATCTCGCTGCTGAAAATATTGTTCTTTACAGGCTGCAATTAGCCGATGTCTGAACTCCGTAGTTGTGACTTGAACGGACTGGGCAATTTTACCTGTGGTAAACAATTGATCAGGTCATTTTCTGCTGGACTGGCTGGAGTAAGGTGACCATCGGTGGACATATTGGAGAACTGACCATCATATCCGTCTAAACTGTCTTGTTGTGAATTCAGAGGCGAACTATGAATTGAACTGTCCTTTGTATCACTTTGCTCTGACTCGGAAGAATCTGCGCTTACACATGAACATTTAGTTTTCGAATTTAGTCAGTTATCTTGTGAACAAGTCTGACAGTTTGGAGTGCCAGATTTTGTCATGCTCAGCACATGTGTCCGTCCTCCACTGTCTGCTCTACATGGATGGCCAGGCTCAGCTTTGTGTGATGTTTCAGCCCAAGGAACATTTATTGGATTCATGGATAAAGCTGCTCTCTGTGCTTGAATATTTGATTCATTTGGATCTTGCCGTGTTGTCGCTGTATTCTGAGCGGGCATCGCCATCTGAAACTTCGATATAGTTCTTGCATTATTGTTCCAATGTAACGGATGCGTGGTTGGAGGATAAACATAGTGGGGAGCTGGTGGTGGGCAGCTAGTCATTATTGAATTACTGGATGTCCCAGAGTGACTTTCAGTGATACTAGAGTCAAGTGTCGGCGTTGTGAAACTGCTCACGTTCATATTGTCCTCACTGGGGCAGTGAGTAGCTAAGGGAGTAGTTTGATTTACTACAGAGTATGGCCTGGGTGAGACGAGCGATAAATTCTGAACACATGGCAAGAGAATGTTGCTTGACTCAGGCGACTGATGGGGATTTGCAGAAAACCAGATCTGTTTTGTTTCTGGTTGTGTTTGTGGCTTCACGGGCATCGTGACCTGATTGGTTGGACGGCCAGTCATGTGTGTGGTCACGGAAGTGGAAACAATTGCGGTTTATAAGATAGTAGCCGTGGCTGCGGGCTTGGAAGTAACGGGAGGTAACTGTGAGAGAAAAGAGCTGTCTTGCAACAGGATAAGGATGTTGTCTGGACATGTCAGAATGATGGGTTTGCGTTCCTGATGGTCTACCGACCCACTTAGTATTGGAGTTGCCGTCATGCAAGGCGCAGCGGAACCGACAAAAGGAGAAAATCCATTCGACAACGGAGTCTCACATGTGACTTTCTTTTCTGAAGGTGTCGCACTGAATTCTTGCGAGTTCGGTTGCTCTGTTGAAATGGATCTTTTGTAATTGCTAATTGTACCTATTTCACTGTTTGTGAATTTATCCCTGTTGGGTAAGTTTACATTAACAGCGCCAGAGCGAGATGACCGGAGTTGTGTGGATGATACTGGATGATAGGTGGCAGTAGAGTCATCAGTGTCCATGTCGGTTTGTGAAAGCATGACTGTGGAACTGGAATGAGCGTGCATACTCCTTTCTCTGTCCAGAAACATCAGCTGTCTCCGAAATATCGTTTTTGTCTTCAGAGCCAGAGCCATAGTCCGTGTTGTCTTCAAGTTTTGGCCGTTTGGGAGAAGAGGAGCTGTCCGTTGGTGTTTGGATTTTGTCGGAATTTGGATTTGTGTAGTGGATGAAGGCAGCAGCTATAGTGTTGTGATTAATAGAGTAGCAAGGAATGTGAGGAATTGTTAAATATCCATGTCGAGTAGTTCGACATAAGTACTAGTAAGGAATTGTGCTGTATAAGTTAAAAGGCCATAACGGCTACAAGTTCAGATGTAGGCCTATAAAATATTTGCTTGAATTTATATGTGTGGTTGCCAGTTATAATTAGAAAAGTGCTAGTTAGTTAATAGGAATTATACCCTGGATGCTATATGATTACTATTATGTATTATGCAGTCAGAAAGGTCATATTGTAATAATAAGGCCCCTCAGGCCTGACTAAATATATAACTTGTGTTATTTGAGTATTTATGGTATGCCTGTGCGAGTGTGAGTTGGCCTCTTGAACAGTCGAAGGGCTATCTCCCCCATATCCCGACTCACCTTGCTCTTGACAATCAGAAATAAAAATGTAAATTAAATTTTAAAAATGTAAATGATTTCTTTTGGTCAGTGTGAACTAAAATGTCATCTCTCTCTACGATCACTTAGATCTATCCAGCATTTACTGAAAATAAATATTTTGGGGGTTTTCTGTTTCAGTTGTTTGTCATGTTTTGTTTTATTACTATTTTTGTGTGCAAGGAAGTTGAGTTCTTTTTTATTTGCTCTGTCTGACTTTCTCTGTGACTTCACACCTGACAAAATTGGCTGATAATTCATTTGAAGAGAAAAATTTCTTTTCACAATTGTGAAACTCGCGTAGAGCGAAGAGCGTGTGAAACCGTAGAGCGAAGCAACGACAATCAAAGGAGGAAAAAGCAGAAAAAAAAAATGTAGTAGAAAAAAAAAATCAGCTCTTGCGGAGGTTCGAACCCCCTTACCGACTTGGCAGGGAAGTTTACTTACTGACATGCCACCGGGGAACCTGAGTAAAAACGTAACTATGCTACAGAGGACACAATAACCGATAAGAATCGCTAAAAAAAAAAGACAACCTGGTGCATCATTATCGTAAGAAACACCATGCATTATTCCGAATCGAGCCATCTTACCGAGTGAAGCGCCTACAGCAAAACAAGACAGAATTGTGATATATAAACGAGCTCTTTCTAAATAATCACAAAACCTTGAAACCATCTGCGAATAAGATTCTGATCTTATCCGCAGACGTTTTGGAATAAACGTAGCCGTTATAAACCGTGTGAAAATATCAGCTGATTTTTAAAAAATGAAATTCGAAACTGAGACTGGAGAGTCCATGCACTCAATAGTACAG
Organism: Onchidella celtica; assembly: GCA_963931925.1. Taxonomy (NCBI): domain Eukaryota; kingdom Metazoa; phylum Mollusca; class Gastropoda; order Systellommatophora; family Onchidiidae; genus Onchidella; species Onchidella celtica. The sequence continues at coordinate 16,998,089 of OZ007578.1, read as the reverse complement.
CTGAAATGCGCACAGCCTGCGCAGCAAAAATTTGGAGGGCTAAACTGCACTTTTACTAGACAGGGTTTGGGCGTAAGTTTGGTGATCAGAATGTAGGGTACAGGATTCTTTCCCTAATCTAGATGTAGCTACCAGTCTTGTCTCAGATACTGGAAGGATTAGTCGATCCGGCTATCTCTCGAAAACAAACCTGAAGGAAAGGTTCTATTCTGAAGAGAGTTACTTTATTTGATGTTCTGATTGTTTATTTGATGACCAAGATGCCCATTATTGGTGTTATCATAAAAAACATTGCCGTCTGAGGACTAACTCTCAGGGGAACTGTGTGATTCCCTGTGCACGGTCGCTTCAAAAGTGGCGTCCATGATTTGCCATGGGAATAGCAGGCTCAGTAGTCCTCCCTTTCTGCATGTTCTATTCTAATCACTTTTTACGGATCCATGGGATGTGTGAGGAAGGAGTTCCATATGCCCCAACCGTCCCATCAAAAATCACCCAATCTCTAATCCTAAACCTATGCATAACACGGTCCTTATCCCTACCCCTGAACCAAATCGTATCCCTAACCTTACCTCTTACCCTTTCAACCATTTTTATAGAAGCATGCTCTAAGCAAATGCCTCATCAAAGACAGGTTGAAGCCCTGCAGCAACTTTGGTCTTCACAAAAACGGCACCAACAGAAGGCGACAGAAAATTTGGGAGACTTTTGTTGTACTTGAAGGTGGTGAGACCTTTTCGTTAGGATTCTCCAGCGTGTCTACAGAGACTGGAAAGGCCATTGCAGATGATGCAGTTGATAAAATAACAGAAGAACTCAACATGGAGACCGGCAGTGAGAACATTGTGCCAATTAGTGATTGAGAAATTGACTTATCTCATGAATGACAGAGCCTGTGATGAAAAAAAGGCCAACCAGGTTCTTGGTGTGTGGAGAAAGGCTATTCTGGCCATGCACGAGAGGCTGAGGCCCCTTATCTTCATTCCTTTTTCTGCATGGCACATGCTTTCCTTGGCTTCGATTAGCACCAACGTCCCAGCAGAACTAAAGGAAGTGCAAAACAGTGTAGGGAACCCGGGCCATGATATTTTGAAGGATTTTCATCAGAGCTGGCAGCTGCATGGGAACGCAGAATGGCATCCGAGATATTTGGCCTCATTGGTGACCACCTGGGCCTCAGGGACGTCTGGCAAGGCTACTGACAGGGGCGAAGCGTGGCCCTCTGCAGAGGGTAATCAGAATTTAAGCTAGTAAGATCCTCATAATAGGACGTATCGCTACATCATATGTACATAGTTATAAATGCAGCGACTAAAACAATGAAACGGTTGCTAGGCACTGCAAAAATCTGAAGAACGGACTATTCTTGTCAACAGGACAGGAATGCAGCAATTTACAAGCCAAACTAATCTGAAAAACTATGCATTCATACTAACAGACTTATAAACGCATATTTTTCACCCATTTTTAAAAATATAATTTGAACAGCACGTTTTCATTGTCATATTCATAGCCAGAGATTTTGTTATACTACTATCTCATAAATTTTCTCGAAAAAGACCCATTAATATTAAATGGTAGAAAGTGCTTAAATGGCATCTCTGTGACACAACAATGTGTAGCGATCTCGGAGAAGTGGCTATCTGCCGTTGCGGTTTAGGTTCGAGCGACCTATCAAGTGAATTGATGTTCTTAATACGTTCGACTGATTTTGATCACAGTTATATCTAGATCTGGACTATAATAATTATTATTCTTTGATAGCTCTTACTGTGCTTAGAGTAAATTATTCTTAGATTACCTCAAACAAAACAAAAAAAGATCCACACAAACTCTTTCACTCTACTCTTTACCTTTCGATTGGGATGAAAACGGCTGCACAGTGAAAAAACTGCATAGGTACGTAAAATCAGGTCAAACCTTGATTATAAACCTATTTTTTGCCCCCACTATTTTGCTGTCTGCGGCGCCGCTTTGAAGAAAACAGGCTATGCTCAAGCTCGCTTCTGGGTGTACTCAAGTCTTCTTCGTCTTTGTTAATCACTGACTATGGACCAGTTCATATGGTGTAAGTCCCTACAAAGATGTTTTTCGGTGAGGGGTGTTGGACTATAACAACAAACCCAAAATAGCGAGGTAGAATTTAATGCTGAACTGAATAAATGGACTTAGAGTTGGGCTCGGTCTGAAAAGCGTAGTAATTCTAGAATTAATATTCGAAGGGTAATCACTGATTATTTGATTATGAGGAAGTCTCGCCCAGGGGGCTAAAATTAATCATCTCTATCTACTAAGACAACATTTCAACCATCTTTTTGAGAGGGAAGCCCAGGTTGTTCATCACACTCCTAACTTTATTCGGGTTCTGGAAGGAATCAAGCAACCAAACAAAAAGCTTTAGTGTCTGCTGTATAAGGTATGCTGTTTGCCCTGTCTGTGATGTACAGTCAAATTACAGAGCCCCCGTGAGTGTGAGAAACCATCACGAATAGACGCATCAGATATCTTGAACTGGCTGCAATTATTCAGCCTTTGTAGGAAAACTTAGCATATGGCATCTCTGTGCCATCCAACCAGCTTCCTCCTGATACTGATCCTGAGATCATCAAAACCAGCCTTTAAGCCATTTGCAGAGGCTTTGGAAAAGCCATCAGTGCCCAACTTCAGTATTTCCTGCCAGGAGGTAAATGTCATCCTCCACCAGATAGGGAGCTGCAGAGAATTGTGTTTGCTCACACAACTAATCTTGTGTGTGAACATCACTTTGATGACCTGGATTCAAGCCAATGGAAACGGCCAAATGCACCCCCTCACCGTAACACCACAGTGCAAATGCAGAAAAAAAATGAACCAAATTAACAACCTGGATTAGAAATTATGTCAGCAGCCAGGAGAACTTTTCTCTGGAAAAGAGCCCGGACATCAAACAAGATTCTCAGGCAGAAGCACAGAAGCAGTGAGAAAATGTCCATACTAATATGGCAAAACTGCGCCTGAATAATGCCTGCAGCAGCCCTGTCATGAGACTAGTTTTATTAAATCTCACGCAGAGCCGTGAGTTGTTTACTTGGCAGGGCCATGAGAAATTGGCTGGTGGCCTTGAACGGTCCCCGCGAAGTATTGTTTGTGAGCAAGGAATTGCAAAGTTAAACTATTAGATTCACGCTTTTGGGTTTTAATCTTCGTGATTAGAAGTAATGGAGTAGGGGTGAGATAAGGTGGGATTGCTGACATTGTTAAGTATGGCTAGACAAGTTTTTGCACGTTAACTGGCTGATAGAATAGTGCAGACGTATTCTTACATTCAAAATGGTGGGGGTTTCGGCCAATGAGATTGCTGAACTAATTTTACCAGCGGACTAACCCTGCTGGGTAGTTGGATATTATAAAACATCGTGTAACGTTGAAACTCATTGAATACAGGCGAGAAGAAGCAGCATTTTCGTGAATATCTCCGGTTGGCCAGTACCTGAACTGTGTGGCCCGAAGACTGTTATCGGGCTGTCTGAGCATAGAGAGAGAGCTCTAGAAAGAAAGGTCTGACCTAAAGAGTCCACGCTGCGCTCTTCTGATGTTCGCAAATTAGGAAACTCCACAACAATAGGTCAGATGGTTTTCATGATCATATTTAAATTCAGCGCACAAAAATACCTTCAAATGTCTGTTTTCATGTTTAGTAATGTTCATGTTTTTGCATGCTTAATTTGCATAATTTATTAAATAACCCCACGACACTAACAGTTGGTCAGGTGATTTTCGTGATCGTTATTAAATTTGGCACACAAAAATACCTTTAAATGTCTATTTTTATATGATTAAGTATTATACTGTAATTGTCAAGTTTTGTACAGCTCATTTGTACCAAGAAGCGATTTCCATAATTGCCATTGAATTCTGCACACAAAAATACTGTCTCCTGGCATTGATTGCTGTCCTTAAAATTACAATAATATATTGTGAAATTCTATAATTGTCATATTTTTACATGCTTTATATGCATCATTTATGCAAATCAGGAAATCACACGACGACAGACAATTTTCCTGATCACCATTGAATCAGCTCTCAAACATACATTTAGATGCCAATTTTCATGTATTTACTATGAAATTTTACTGAATGGCACAGTTTCAGTCACAAAAAACACTATTCATAACCCCTGCCTTCCTAACCTCTCTGTTTTGGGTGGAAATTTTGGCCAAAATTGGGCAAAAGTTGAAGTACAAGAAGTGGTGGAACTCCTTTCCTATCTACCGATTTTAAAAGTAAAAAAAAGGAGGTTAATCTACTTGATGATGTAAACTTTCATATTAACTTAGTTTCATCTGCCTGCGATGCCTTTGAATTTTATGATTGGCTTAACTGGTAAATCAGGAATGGTAAGAGTTTCATACTGTAGTGTCTGGTATGTATGGAAATTTTCTCAGGATGTCAATTGTCCACAATCCTGCACATAACTTGATATTTACGTATCATTCCTCCAACATTTGCTGAGAACATCATAGCTCTAAAAAACCTTTTATTGATTAAATTTCTAGATGGTTGGATCTAACCGCATAAATCAGTTCTGCTTGCAGCCCTTGCTAACATGGCAAATATAAACATCATTAATGAATCTAGTTACTGCTTTCTGTTTTGTGTTAATTGTACCATTGTTGAATTTCACTGCATCAATTTTTGGCACAGATCAGTATTCTTGCTTGGCACAACAGGTGGCATTTTGTCATAACTGCCATTTTTTTTCTATCCAAACATCACAAAATTGAATAGTTCTCTTTCATACTAAAAGCCCAAATATATTCATTATAAAAAAATCAGTTCTCAAACATGAACAGAACTGTGTGTTTATTGTAGTTTCATTTGTTATCATTTTCATCTGCTGGTCTGACGTGGCCTCGAGAATAGAATGTTCTGGATTCCACAGAGGTATCACCAGAGAGGAGACTGGGATTTTAAGCTATCCAGTAAATTAAAATAAATGCAGCTTACAACTTACACCTTGTTATGTATTGAAGTCATTGTTGGTGAACTGAATAAACTTCCTGAGCTATGACTCTTGCCCTTGTATCGGTTTTTTTCCTCTGTGGTGACCCCTGGGCATATTGCTGCACCAAAGATTTTAGAATTTGGCAGTGATGTTGCCAACGTGTTTTATAGTAGTTTTGAGCTGCTTGTGTATTTAAAGGTCTTTTACAGGGCATAGTTTTCTTTTTCGAAACTAAATAAATTCTCCACGTTTTTCTTTTGTGATGTCAATTCTTGATGTATCATCAGTACCATTTAAAATGATTGAATAAAATATAGAACTTGCCGAGGGTCGTTTATTACACCACAGTTTCTAAATGTATTCCATTCCATGTCATCGAAGGTATTTACATCAGTTCACAAATACAGGAGGAGAAATAAAAAATTGTCATTTTATTTATCTTGAAATCGTTGACCATTATACTAAATTATATCACTGTCACCTTTGTGCTGCTAATGCTGAGTTTTTCCCCTACTTTTGTTGTTGTACATGTATAAAATATTTAATATAAAATGACAGAAACTGAAAGCTTGTAATTCTTTGGAGATTTATGGTATATTTTGGTGTGGTCTTTTGGAAAAGTAAAGTTTAGTAAAGTTGGTTCCAAAAAATATGGTATGGTTTTGTTTTGTGTTTTGTTGTTTGTTCGTAATGCATACTTTATTGTTATATGTTACCTTCCAGTTCTGGTTGGTTGGGATGTGCAAAAATGTGGTATGCAAAAGAACCATTGCCCATGCCTCATCTCTGCGTGGCATCTTGGTTGCGTTCACGATAATAACCTTTGTCTACATTGTTGTATATCAGCTTTGGGCAAGCCCAGCTAGTCAAAAGAGCCAACGAAACAGAGTCCAGGCCATGACAGGGAAGAAGACTGGGATGTCGTTGCCTACCCGACCTGGAGCTTCTAGTTCACAACATGTCGTAAGTTTAAGTTACTCTAACACACATTTGGCTCTCAAGGAGAAGCAAAAAATGGGCGGGCAGGGAAAACCATATACTTCATTACTTGGAAGGAAAACTGTTAAGTAACTTTTAATGAAAAGTCCTACATTAGAAAATTATAGTTAATCTAATTTCCTTTTAAACACACGATGAAGAGGCAGAGATGTAAAAGAGTCACTTTTTTGTTCTTGTCTTTTTTTTGGGGTTAAAATTTGAATCATTCATTTTTTTTTCTCAGTTTTGATTGATGTTGTAATCATAAAGGATAAACATGATGCATAAAGCCTGTGGATGAAATGTGTTGCACAGCAAGTTGATGCAGTTATCTTTATACTTTATTTGATAATAATGATAATATTTGGAGTCATTGGCAAAATATTTTGTGTATTGTTGAAAATGCCATGCTATGAAAAGAATGACGCTTTATGGGGACATGAGTGTTGGCATGTGCATAAATATTATATTAAAATTCAAGATATCTGAGGAATTTATTCATTGTTGTAACCTTTAAGTTAAATAGTGATTTCAGTTTATCTTCTTTTGCTCTCTTAGAATGGACATATCACTGGTAGCAGCAAATGTGTGTGGGTCAGTGGTCGTCATATACAGATCATGAGTGCAATCCATGACCTTCATCACGCCAATGTGTCAGAATACCGTTACGTCTTCCCAGTATTTTTACATCATTCTTCAAACAGAAACACTTTGTTTGTTGTTTTCATGCTCCTGGTCAAGAAGATTTTATACAGGTAAAACTCACATCAATAATATGGTTAACTCCTGTTAGTAGTAAGGATTCCTTGTTGGATGTATAAGTATGAGCTATTGCATCATGATTGTCACACTGAGACCCTACTGTCTGGAATTTGAGTGTAAGTTTGGGTTTAATGACATGTTATCACGCTGACAGACAGAGACATTAAGTCGTTTTTGTAAAATAATATGGTTACCTAGTTGCAGGTCTTGTTGAAGGTCTTGGCGGCTCCCTGACACAGGTGTTCACCTGTCAAGTTCTAGGCTTGGACTGAACACTGATCTCTCAGCTGAACTCAGCTCTGCACACTTTCTAGTCATCTGACCATAATATACATGAGGGAAGCTACTCCTAATTAGCCACACACAATGTCTATTATGTATACAAAGTTATGTCCCATATCATAACACAACACCCCCCCTCACAAGCATTTTGAATCAGCTACACAACACTATTCAGGCATACTTCGAAATTCAAAATGTTGAACAAATAAACTGAAAACTATATACACTGTCTACAGTAGAATTCCAACCTACAGATCAAGTCTCTGCGGAAGCCTGACAAGGCGTCCCGCTCTCGTGACATAATCAGATGAAGGCTGTCCAGAATTCTGTCCATCATACGACTCCGGTGTAGGCATTTGTACTGGGAGTTCCAACTGTCTAGGTAGAGTAGAAGTATCTTTAGGAATGACAATATTCCTCCTGTCTAGATTCTCACTCCTCAGCCTAAGTTGATGCCGATTTCTCCTCTTGACGCCTCTATCTGTCTTCAACAGGTATGACCTGTCACTATTTAACGACTTGCCAATAACCGTTGCTGCCGAATCGACCGATGTCTTTATCCAGACAGGCTGTCCAACAGTCAATTCTGTCAAAGGCTTGACTCTGTGACGTCTGTCGAAATCCAACTTCTGCCTGTTTAAACTTGGCATCAATTTCCTTTAGTTTGAACCTGTCCATATCTCCCCCCTTTGGGACTAGCTTGCTAGGGAAAACAGGCACTCTTGTCCTTAGCTTTCTCCCCATCAACAACTCGGCCGGGCTTAGTCCCTGTTGGAGAGGCGTAGACCTGTAGTTCAAAAGAGCCAGGTAAGCGTCGTCTGCCTTGCTCAGTAGCATTTTGATAGTTTTAAAAGCTCTTTCTGCTTCACCGTTACTTTGTGGGTGTAATGGACTACTTGTGATGTGGCTGAAACTGTAACTTCTTGCAAACTGTTTAAACTCATAGGAAGCGAACTGTGGCCCATTGTCACTGACGACGACTTGAGCAATCCCATGTCTCGCGGAGATTGATTTAATCTGTTCAATTACAGCAGAAGCAGTTGTTTCTCTTAAGTGACCAATCTCAATCCATCTTGAATAGTAGTCCACAATCAATAAATACTGATGACCTTTCCAGTCAAACAAATCCATTCCCACCCTTTGCCATGGGTGATCTGGGGTCATGGTAGGTTTAAGTGGCTCTGTGTTAACTTTTCTCTCCTTCTCGCACAAGGAACACCCCGAGACTTTCTCTTCTATCTGCTGAGAAATCTTAGGCCACCATACTGTGTCGCTTGCTAAGGCTCTACATTTAACTATACCTTGATGTCCCTCGTCAAGACGATTCAAGATATCTTGTTGCAAAACAGCTGGAATTACCAGCCGACTCTGGTAAAGTAAAAGTCCTGCTTCCACAGTTAATTCATTCCTAACTGTCCAGTATGGCTTCAAGTGCGGATCGCGCTTAGCTGTTGCTGGCCACTGAGAATAACAGTAGTTCTTGACTTGAGAACAAACACTATCTAAATTCTGTTTCTCTTTGATTTCTTGCAGTCTCTGATCACTAGCTGGAAATCCTTCCACGATAGATCTCACATGTAATTCACACTCGTCTTCCATTTGATGATCGTTTTCTCCTGGTACTCCGACTGGAGCTCTTGGCAATGCATCAGCGGTGACTAAATTCTTCCCTGGTACATGAACAATGTTGTAGGAAAATCCCATCATTCTCATTCTAAATCTCTGAATGCGAGGGGTTAGTTCATCCAAATGCTTTGTTTTCATTAGCGCAACTAGAGGCTTGTGGTCCGTTTCTATAAGAAATTTTGGCAGTCCCACCAGGAAGTCCGCAAATCTCTCGCAGCACCATGTAACTGCTAAGGCTTCTTTTTCAACTTGAGCATACCTTTGTTCAGTATCTGTGAGGGATCTAGATGCTTAATAGACTGGTCTCCATTCTGTGCCTTCCTTTTGCATAATCACCCCATCTATTCCGTATGATGATGCATCGGCTGAAATCTTGGTTGGCTTTTGAGGGCTATAGTGTATGAGCAGAGGTCCGGTGCTCATTTGCTTCTTTTGTATCTGAAACGCCTGTTCTTGTGGCTCGTCCCAGATCCATGCTGTTTCTTTCTTCAGCAAGTCCCGTAAGGGCTTTGTAGTATCTGCCAAACCAGGCGCAAATTTCCCGATATGATTTATCATTCCTAGTAAGCTACGCACATCTGCAACCTTCTCTGGTCTAGGAAACTTTGTGATCGCTTCCACTTTCTCAGGATTAATTTGTATACCTTCTTTGGAGATGATGTGTCCTAAAAACTTGATGGACTTTGTTGCGAAGACACACTTTTCATTCAGCGTCACTCCTGCTTTCTCCATTCTCTGAAAAACTATACGAAGTCTGCTGTCGTGCTCTTCTTTGTCCTTTCCACTGATCAAAACATCATCGATGGCGCACACAACACCTGGTATACCTGTTAAAATCCGTGTCATTTCTCTCTGAAAGACCTCTGGTCCTGAGCTGATTCCAAATGGAAGTCTTTTAAAACAGTATCTCCCGTACGGAGTTATGAAGGTTGTTAATCTTTGTGACTCTTCTTTCAGTGGTATCTGGAGAAACCCACTATTGCAATCAAGTTTACTGAAGAACTCACAACCTGAGAGTTGAGCTAGCAGTTGGTATGTTGTAGGTAGAGGAAATGTTTCTCTTTGTACACATTTAACCTTGTAAAGTCCACACATAGCCTTATTTTTCCATTTGGCTTTGGAATAACAACAATGGGAGCAAACCAGTCACTTGGCTCTGACACTGGTTTGATTACTTCTTGCTCCTCCATTTTCTTGTTCTTCTTTAACCTTTTCTTTCATTAGGAGGGGTAGAGGACGAGGCACTGCAACTGAAAATGGTCTTGCACCTTGATCTAATTTGATTTTATAGGGCTTGCTTATCTTTCCTAACCCTGTAAATAGTTCTGGGAACTCTGTCTGAATCCCTTGTTGCTTAACTTCAGTCACCCTATCGAAAAGTTTTAAAGCTTCTATAGCTGGTCTACCCAACAATAGCTCTCTTAGGTTTTTGACTACATACAAGTCTTGCGCTGAAGAAGTACTCTTTGTAGCTAGTTTTGCTCTAACTACGCCTTTGACTTGTGGTTCACGGTGTCCTGCTCCGAGCAGCTTCTTTTCGGTTTTCTTGATTAGAGGTGAATTCCTCCTAAAGTATGTGTCCGGAATTACTGTGACGTCAGCACCAATATCCACCCTGTACTTGACTGGCTTTGCGATGGTAGTTGTAGCGTCCCACTAGTTGAACGATCGATATTTTTCTTCCCCCTGCATGACGCGTCTCACTCGGCGACCCCCCCCCCCTCTCGCCAGCAAGGCCGGTATTTCCCTTTGATGTCGATGTATGGCTTGTTTGTCTCACTGTAGAAAATCTAGAAGCGTCTGAAAGATACTGCAGTGTCCGAGATTACGCTAGGTCGACCTTGAGTGATGTAATGCTGTGACGTGTCTGTGTACGATTGGGTGGCCTGTATGTGTCCCGAACGATCTAGGTCTGTCTCGTGCTTATGGGGCGGTAAAGCCGCTTCCCGAACGTTCCTGGACAGAATATATATAAGGAGGGCCAGGCGAGCGGTAGGTGTGCAAATCGTGGGTGAAAATCGTAAGGTGCAAATCGTAGGTGTGTACATCCAGTTGTAGTAGAAGTGTAGTGCCTTCCCTGATAGGTGTAAGTAACTTGTGGATATCAGCTCGTGTTTACAGTTATTAAAGTTAGTATTAATTGTTCATCGGATCCTGTTATTTTTTTCTACAACAGTTCGAGACAGTTTCGTTTTTTAAGGGGTAGACGATCAGTTCATCTGACTCTCCCCATCATAACGTGCTGAAATTTGCATCAACTGTTACATATTGGGGGCTCGTCCGGGATCCGATTAGATCAGAACAGATTCAATTCAGACCATCGAAGTGTTTCTAAAGTACAGTAAAGTGTGTAAAGATCATCGAGGATATCCACAACATGTCAGAGGCTATTGGAAGGCTTGGCCAGGAAGCAGACGCCTTGGAGCTCACTGGGAAGGAGAGACAGGACTACATCCGTGAAGGCCTAAGGGAGGAAAGAGAGAGGCAAGAGCGCATGGAGCAACTGAAGATAGAGGCTCAAGAGAAGGAGGCTCAACGACAGGCTCGGGAGAAGGAGGCGGAACGACAGGCTCAACGACAGCTGGAAATAGAAAAGATGAACCACGAGCTGGAGATGGAGAGGATCCGCCATCAGCGTGGAGGCGAGTCGACGCAGGGGACCAGCGACCACGCCAGTTCCAAGAGACCCAAGCTACCTGCATTTCAGGATGGGAAGGACGACCTTGATAGCTGGCTACTTCGTTTTGAGAGGTTTGCCGAGACAGCGGACTGGCCTAGATCCACATGGACGACATCACTGTCTGCCCTGCTGACTGGGAGAGCTCTGGAGTGCTTCTGTCGATTGCCGATTGATGAGGCCAAGGACTACGACAAAGTCAAGGAAGCTTTGCAGAAGAGGTATAACCTGTCAGAGGACGGTTACAGACTCATGTTCAGACAAGGTAAGCCTGAAGATGGAGAAGATGTCGGGATGTTTCTTACTAGGATCAAGACTTACCTAGAGAGGTGGATAAAGCTATCAAAGACGGAGAAGACCTACGAAGGAGTGAGGGACCTGTTTGTTAGAGAGCAGTTCATGGATGTTTGCCCACCAGACCTTGCGACCCATGTGAGGGAGAGGAAGCCAAAGACGCTACAGGACGTCGCAGACTCAGCGGAGGCGTTCCTGGTAGCGAGGAACCGGACACTCAGAGGGAGCGCCAGACTGCAGAGCCGGCCAGTGCGACGGAGTCCCAACGGAGACAGAAGCCCACAGGTCTGCCATAGGTGCCAGAGGCCGGGACATAAGGCGACGGAGTGTCGTACCAAGATAAACGACAAAGGTGAGTTGAAATGTTACCTTTGTGGAAAGCCAGGCCACGTTCGGAGAATGTGTCCAGCCCAGAAGGATACGGGGCGATGCAAGCCGAACAAGGCGGCGGCGGCCGTAGTTATAGCGGCGGACGACTCGTCGAGACAGGATGCGACGACGGCTGACACCAGCATCAACGTTCAAGCGGTAATGAAGGACGGGAAGCTCCAGTTAGCGGTGCCTGTTACGTGCGGAGGATGCAGTGACGGAAGGACCGTGGAGAAGCTGAAGTTACCAGTGATGAAGGGCTTGATTGGAAATCGAGCAGTAGATGTCCTAAGAGATACCGGCTGTGAAGGTGTAGTGGTGCGGCGATCACTGGTGGACGACGGACAGCTCACCGGTGGGAAGAAACTCATCGCGAGGATCGATAACTCCTTGCTAGCGGCGGAGGAAGCCATCATCGACGTGAGAACGCCTTACCTGACGGGCAGAGTGACGGCACTGTGTCTCCCGGAGACCATCTGCGACCTAGTAGTCGGGAACGTGGACGGAGCGAAGGACCCGTACGACCCTGATACTGAGGTGATGGTAGGAGCGGTGACCACGAGGGCCCAGGAGAAGAGGAAGGACCAGTCTACGTCGCTGAGGGTGCCGAGGGCAGAACGGCACGCGGGAGTGGATAGGAAGGAACTCATCCGACTCCAGGAAGAAGACGAAGACCTCAAGAAGTTGGGGCAGAAGAAAATTCCGACCAACAGAGGCAACAAGTCCGTACACTTCGAGAGACACGGAGGTGTACTGTACCGGATTTATAGGGACATAAGACAGGCTACGATTGCAAGACAAGTGGTACTACCCGAGAAACTGAGGGAGTATGTACTGAGCGTTGCCCATGATTCTATCGTCGGAGGACATCTCGGCGTGAAGAAGACGAAGGACAGGGTGATGAGCAGTTTTTACTGGCCTGGTATCGAAGGTGACGTCGCGAGATACTGCCGCTCATGTGACATCTGCCAGAGGACAGTGAACAGGGGAGCGACTCCTAAGGTGCATTTGCAGAGTATGCCAGTGGTAGACATCCCATTTAGGAGAGTGGCCGTGGACCTAGTAGGACCTATTGACCCCCCAAGTGAAGGCGGACATCGGTATATCCTGGTGTACGTAGACTACGCTACTCGTTACCCTGAAGCTACCCCCTTGAAGAAGATTGACGCAGAGACAGTAGCAGAAGCCTTAGTAAATATCTACAGCCGTTTGGGTGTGCCCGAGGAGATCTTATCTGATCAAGGGACTCAATTCATGTCGGACGTCATGAAGGAAACGAACAGACTACTGGGAATTCGACAGTCGACCACCACAGTCTACCACCCTATGTGCAACGGGCTGGTGGAGCGATTTAATGGCACACTGAAGAAGACCTTGAGGCGACTGTGCGCGGAGCAACCTAAGCAGTGGCACCGATACATTAACCCGCTGCTCTTCGCGTATCGTGAAGTTCCCCAAGAATCGACAAAGTTCGCCCCATTCGAGTTACTGTATGGAAGAACGGTGAGAGGACCGATGCACATCTTGCGAAAATTATGGACCAAGGACGTAGAGGAGCCGGAGACAAAGACCAGTTACCAGTACGTCATGGAACTACGCGAGCGGCTGGAGGACACGTGGAAGTTAGCGACGGAAGAGCTCTCAAAGGCACAAGGCAGACAGAAAACCTACTACGACCGGAAGGCTCGAGAGAGGAAGTTCCGCCCTGGCGACGAAGTTTTAGTACTGTTGCCGACAAACGCCAACAAGCTCTTAGTCCAGTGGAAGGGACCATACAAGATAGTCTCGGTTGTCGGTGTCAACGACTACAAAGTCAAGATGGGTGTGAAAGAGAAGACATTGCACGCTAACCTTCTCAAGAGGTATATCCCCAGGACTACACCAGAGACGACGCAAGCAGCGGCGGCGGCAATGGGACCGGCATCTGTCGTGACCGAGGTGTGTGAGATGAACGACGGCAGGAGCGACACCACACCTGGAGATGTCGACGCTATGATGGACGACGACGGTGATGGTGCTGGGACTGTGCTGGAAGAGGACGACGTGATGGACGAGAGTCAACATGTGAAGTCGGCTGGCATGACAGTCATCGAGGACTGCGACCTGGAAGGCGACAACGGTGGAACGTCGGAGGACCTTGCCGACCTAGGGAGCTGGGACCAGAAGGAAGGCTACGAAGATGTCCAATATGGAACGCAGCTGACGCCGGAACAACGTCAACAACTCGGCGACGTGGTGAAGGAGTATCAACGCATCTTCACCAATCTCCCCGGATGCTGCCAGTTAGGCGAACATCGCATCGACCTGACATCAGAGGTACCTGTTCGGCAACGACCATACCCGGTGCCTTATGCTATGCGCGACTCCTTGAAGGAGGAGCTCAGCACCATGGAAAGGCTGGGCATCATACGCAGAAGCTCATCAGCTTATGCTTCACCGGTTGTTGTCGTCAAGAAGAAGGATGGATCCAACCGAGTCTGCATCGACTACAGGAGGCTGAACAAGATCACAGTGTTCGACCCTCATCCGACAGCAGCCCCATCGGAAGTGTTCCAGAGTCTGTCGAGAGGAAGAATATTCTCTCGGATCGACTTGACCAAGGGATACTGGCAAGTGCAAGTCCGGGAACAAGACATTCCCAAGACAGCGTTCGTCACCATGGGCGAACATTACGAATTCACCCGGATGCCCTTCGGGATGATGAACTCAGGAGCTACACTGAACAGGATCGTGAAGCCATTGATCCAGGGACTGAACAATGTGACAGCGTATGTGGACGACCTGCTGATCCATACAGAGACATTCGACGAGCATGTGAAGGCTCTCAAAGAATTGCTGCAGAGGATGGACCAAGCTGGATTAACTGCAAGACCATCCAAGTGCCTGATTGGCACGTCTGAAGTGGACTTTGTTGGACACTCAGTGGGAAAGGGTATGATTGGCTTGTTAGAAGAAAATGTGTGTAAGGTGCGGGATGCACCCAGACCCACCACTAAAAAGGAAGTGAAAGCATTTTTAGGACTGGTGGGATATTACCAAGAATTTGTACCTAACTTTGCAGCGATTGCAGCACCACTGTCTGATCTGCTTAGAAAGGGTCAGCCCAATGTAGTTCAATGGGAAGAAGTGCAGGAGAAAGCGTACACTTCTTTGAAGAATGCCATTGTTTCCAAACCCGTGTTATGTTTGCCAGATTTTTCAAAAGAATTTGTTCTAGCAACTGATGCATCAGATCGCGGGTTGGGTGCTGCTCTTATGCAGGAATATGAGGGAAAGTTGTATCCTGTGGCATATGCCAGTCGTAAGCTATTGCCTCGTGAGACGAAATATTCAGTCTCAGAGCGAGAATGCCTAGCCATCGTTTGGGCCGTAAAGAAGTTTACTTTGTATTTGTATGGTAAGGAGTTTGTGCTCCAGACTGACCATAGGTCATTAGAGTATTTGAATTCTGCCAGATTTGACAGCCCAAAGCTATTACGATGGAGTCTATTTTTACAGTCATATAGATTCAGGATTAGGTATGTCAAGGGCAAGGAAAATGTCGGCGCCGACTTCCTAAGTAGAGTGTTTTGAATAGTACAAGTTCAGTGAGATGTATTGTAACCCAGAGTTTTGCCTGTTGGATATGTTTCTGGGATGACTGTATTGTACTGTAATGTATATCTGACTGAGTATTGAATTATTGGCCGGCAGAGAGCCACTATGTATTAGTCATATTTTGATGTTTTCATTATTTGTTACCAATGGGACAATGTAATTTTTGAAGACTGTAACCCAAATGGGAACTGCGAGCAAGCAGAGATTTTGGTACGTTGCATTGATGTAATTTACGAGTGGCCTAAGCTTGGGCAGTATCGGTATTGCTTTGTTATAATTTGTTTGATCTGATATGATGAAGTTTGACCCTGATCAGTGGTCGATGTGTGTTGGTATTTTTGCCATTGTATCTATGACTTTATGCATTTGGTATGTAAGACAACCATTGTTATGTACAACGTTATGTGCTATGGTTCGTGCACGAAGTATTTTGTACTCGATGGCCATCGTTTCACCATGGTATGATTTTAATAGTATCATTGACCATTGTTTCACCACAGTGGTAGTAGTGTACTGGTTATAATAGTAGGTCTACTGTTGACCATGGTTTTGTAATGGTACTGCAATGATATTGTAATGAGATTGTATTAGTGTTATAAGGATACTATGATTGTTGTATTGTACTTTGGATATTGGGAAGACACCTAGTACGTTATTAGCAATGTCTATTGTAAGATTGGAAATGATAAGTATTGTATGATAGTGTAGACGCTTTATGATGTAGATAGTTGAAGAATGTTCAACTTAAATTGGGGAGTTGTGTAGCGTCCCACTAGTTGAACGATCGATATTTTTCTTCCCCCTGCATGACGCGTCTCACTCGGCGACCCCCCCCCCCCTCTCGCCAGCAAGGCCGGTATTTCCCTTTGATGTCGATGTATGGCTTGTTTGTCTCACTGTAGAAAATCTAGAAGCGTCTGAAAGATACTGCAGTGTCCGAGATTACGCTAGGTCGACCTTGAGTGATGTAATGCTGTGACGTGTCTGTGTACGATTGGGTGGCCTGTATGTGTCCCGAACGATCTAGGTCTGTCTCGTGCTTATGGGGCGGTAAAGCCGCTTCCCGAACGTTCCTGGACAGAATATATATAAGGAGGGCCAGGCGAGCGGTAGGTGTGCAAATCGTGGGTGAAAATCGTAAGGTGCAAATCGTAGGTGTGTACATCCAGTTGTAGTAGAAGTGTAGTGCCTTCCCTGATAGGTGTAAGTAACTTGTGGATATCAGCTCGTGTTTACAGTTATTAAAGTTAGTATTAATTGTTCATCGGATCCTGTTATTTTTTTCTACAACAGTTCGAGACAGTTTCGTTTTTTAAGGGGTAGACGATCAGTTCATCTGACTCTCCCCATCATAACGTGCTGAAATTTGCATCAACTGTTACAGTAGTTATTTCTGCGTGCCACAAATCATCGTTGCTTTGCACTACTCTAACTCCATTAGCGCTCTCAAGGTGTAGGGAGCCCAAGAAAAACTCCTCACCTCTACTTTCGTGTTTAATGTTGCGTATTGTCTTTTTGTTTCGACACATGGCTGCATAGTATCCTTTCTTCTTACAGTTGTGACATTCTGCATCTCTAGCTGGACACCCTTGCTTCTCGTGTGAGCCTCTTCCACACCTGTGACATTTCTTGTTAAAATTTCCTTTAACTTGAGCCTTTGCCCCCTTACCTTGACCTTGCCTGTTGTAAAATTTTCCTTGTTGTAACCTATTTACTTCTGAAACTTCTTTTCCTGTACTTCGACTCATCGTATGCGATTGTGTCCTGGATGACTCGTACGCTCGTCCTATATCCAGACATCTTGTAAGTGTGAGATTTTTGTCCTCCAAAAACTTCTCTCTTAAACTTTCTTCTCTCACTCCTACTACCACCTGATCTCTGATTAAGCGGTCTTCAAGCTGTACATCTCCGAAGTTGCAAGATTTAGCTAATTGAAGAAGTTGTGCTATGTAGGCCTCTATAGTTTCCTCTGGTTTTTGCATTCTCATGTGAAACTTATAGGACTCATAGGCTTCATGTGTCTTTCCTATGCAGAAGTCATCAAAAGCTTGTATTACACTGTTTAAATTTTTCTTGTCCTCTTCATTGTTGAAGTGGAAGCCTTCGAAAATGTCTACTGCTTCTTCTCCTATCGTTGCTAAGAAAACTGCACACTGGAATTCTTGCTCTTCTTTGTTCAGTCTGGTGGCTATCGCATAGTTATCAAAGCTTCTTTTAAATTTCTTCCAGCTTTGTGCTAAGTTTGTACCGTCTGTTACATTTAATTTGGATGGGAGGGGAACAATTGCTGTGTATTGTTTTTGCTTTTCACCACGATTAGCCATTTCAAATTTAAGGTCTAGATCCAATGTCCTTCCCAATCTCTCACAGAAAAGTTCACTTGTCTAGATTTCTAGATCTTTGATGGGCTCACAAGATTTCTAGATCTTTGATGAGCTCACAAGATTTCTAGATCTATTGTCTTTCACATTAACAACACTAGCACACTACTGGTATGTTCAGCTGGAAGTCTTCCTCTTGTGGGTGTTTCTTGGTTGTTGCTGTAGATCGCCTTCAGATCCCACTTCTGACACCATGTAAAGTAATAATTATGGTTACCTCGTTGCAGGTCTTGTTGAAGGTCTTGGGGGCTCCCTGACACAGGTGTCCACCAGTCAAGTTCTAGGCTTGGACTGAACACTGATCTCTCAGCTGAACTCAGCTCTGCACACTTTCTAGTCAGCTGACCATAATATACATGGGGGAAGCTACTCCTAATTAGTCACACACTATGCCTATTATGTATACAAAGTGTCACAAATCCCAGACTGGGAGATATAATAATTATAACAAGACAACAATCACGAACGAACTAGTATAACACTTAACAGAACAACCCATCAGACTCACACATTTATTATACATAAAGATAAGGATAAAAGTGCAATTACATACATTATATTATTGAATTTACTACCGTCCAACGGCCTTATTCCCACATGCACTCTTCCTCGGGTCCACAACCCGGTAGTTACTTTCTAAAGACACTTCGGCCTCAGCCTCTCCTCTCAGGGTCTTAATAGCACATTAATATTTCACTGGCACCGCAGTCTCTCAATAGCACCTTCCTATTGCCATAACACATTAGCATTCCAATAGCACCTCAACATGGCCATAGCACATTAGCATTTCAATAGCACATCAACATGGCAATAGTACATTATCATTTCAATAGCACATTCACGATCATATATACATCCCTGTCTGTGGCCAGACTGCCACGACTTCATGTGCCTCTACTGTCCTGCACCGACAGCTTCACTCTTGGCCTATGTGTGGCCTCCGGCCCTATGCTGGCCTATCCCCTGTGCTCACCGTAGGCGGCGCTCTTCGGCCCGACCCCGGCACCTACAAGAATAACATTACATTGGTATAATACCATACCACTTCTATTCACTTCACCCCTCCTTACATCTCATGAAGCGTACACACAATAGTTCACATTTCACTCACCAAACATCTTACGGTAACACACCTCCACCGTAGTACACAATACTCACTCTCGCTACAAATCCACGAACTCAACTTTCATCTATCGCTCATGGCGCACATTGCTATATACAGTATCAAGGACTTCCACATTCCTCACATATACTTATTTACATCATGGTCATAGACGAATATAATACATCAATCATCACTATTATCAATCATCGTTTCACCTACCAGTCATCACTGGAAAAACACTACTCCCAAGTCTTCCGACTGCTCTCCTTATGTTCGCCCTCTGGGGCTTTCTCCTGCGTCCGTTCTCTAGGACGTCTTAGTGT
The DNA here is from genome assembly GCA_963931925.1 of Onchidella celtica. NCBI lineage: Eukaryota > Metazoa > Mollusca > Gastropoda > Systellommatophora > Onchidiidae > Onchidella > Onchidella celtica. The sequence goes on along the minus strand of OZ007578.1, from coordinate 16,978,708 downwards.
GCAGTGATAGTAATACAGCGCTCTCGCCTCATTCAGACCCCCCCCCCCCACTCACAACATGCACGCTTTCCCTTACCCCGTGGCCGTGGGTTAACTTTATTCTAACCCTCTTCTCGTAACTACTGATCCTCGCTCACTCGCTCGTGACACAAAGTTGTGTCCCATATCATAACACTACAGTTTTCCCCGTTTTTAGGGCACTTTCCTCTAGTTTGACTCTCAGACTTTGGTGGATTAAAATTTCACAAATAAAAATCTAGCAGGGAAAAGCCCGGTTATAGGAGTATGTGGACAAAGTTTATTTTTGTCACTGTACTGAAATTTATTAATCAATCTTTAGATTTCAGCCTCCCTCAGTAAGAACAAAATGCGCTGTGGGTGCACAGAAATAATTTCTGTTTTACATACCCGCTGACACAGTGCCTTCTTCATACATGTGTGAAATGCACACATTTGATTAAGATAACGATTGACTGTGAGTTGGGAATGACAGGCTATACAATATCTGAGAGTCCATAAACTGCATCTCAAATGGAGATGAAATTTTGAGACAATTAAAAAGAAATAACGGTATAAGACCAGAATTCCTTCCTTTTCTTTACGTTTGAATTTAATATTGCATGGCAGCTGCTCTCGTATACTGTTTCTGTCCTTTGTGCTAAGAAAATATTCTGGCATGTTTTATAATAATATGTGAATAGTACTGTGTCACGAGTAAGGTCATTGGCCTTGTACGCCACGAGTGTAGAGGGGGTAAACTTAGTAGGGGAGAAGAGGTTGACGAGCCTGAAAGGTTACTGTCACGAGAAAGGTCGGTGGCCTTGTGGGCCACGAGTCTAGAGGGTGAGTTTAGCAGGGAAAGCATGATTTTAAAGTTGTTGACGAGCGTGAAAAGATACACACGACTCGCTTGAAACTAGTCCCGTGTGCAAGACCCTCGGGAAAATAAATAGAGGAGAAGCTCGCCACACGTGGTTCCCATTTGTTCCCAGAAAACTGAAGTTAACGGTCCTGACGACATATGGAAGGTCGTGCCGTGGGAACCAAAGTTAGATGTGAGAGGGATCCATTAGGTTCCCATTTGTTCCCAAAAAGCAGAAGTTAACGGTCCGGGCGACATGTGGAAGGTCGTGCCATGGGGATCAGAGTTGTTAGGTGTGAGGGATCCATTATGTTCCCACAGAAGTTCGTTGATAATCGATGGAGGGTGTGAACCGTCTGTTTTCTTATTCGTTTGAAGCTTGGGAATCATGAAGAGGGGATGGGAACCATTTCAAGAACCAACGATCCACGATGGCGGGTGTGAACCGTCTGTTTTCTTCATCGTTTGAAGCCATGGGCGGGTGTGAACCGTCTGTTCCCCTTTATCGTTTGAAGTTGGAGGTCCAGGAAGGATCGTTTGAACTCTGGAGACGTGAAAATGCATCAGCGAGGAGATCAGATGTCAGATACTTTTAAGTATAAATAATTTAAGTTATGGACAAAGGGGTTAGGCGTTAGTTTGCCTAAGAGGGAGAAGAGAGTAGTCGTCGTCCCCGATAGGGATTTTTACATATCTTTGTTTTTTTTTGTGACTGTGTGTTTGATTATTATGAGTTGAATGTTTTGGCATAAGTTACATGTCACGTATTTAGTAATAAATATCGTTTGATTTAAAAATTCACTCCATGTGTCCGTTGGTCGCTGGTCTGCTTGCGTCGCTTGTTAGATAAGGTTGAAAGGAAAAATAAATTAAGTAAACATCACGCACGTGGTTGTGACAATCATCACGCACGTGGTCGTGACAACTGTTGCAATAGTTGTGAGCCAGTGTGTTGATGAAAATCATCGATTCGCTGGCCTACATTTGAGCATAATTATGTAGTTTTACCCACCAGAGAGCGAGCCCTGTATGTGTGCAATGGTTTGCATTTACTAAAGACAGAAAGCTCTTTGCTTGTGCAGTTCTTATGTCATTGGTTGCCTTGACACCTGTGTTTCATTTGATGCAGTGGGTGTGATATGTGCTCTTGATCTCAGATCTCTTTGATGAACCACAGGTAGTCCTTTTGAAAATAACGTTATAAAAGTTATGGAACGCATTCGGAAGTCCTCCCACTTAAATTTGTTTCTCACTGATATCCTGAACTCGAGCTGATTAAAATACATATTACAATGGGTTGTATCGGATGTCACGGCAGTTACCACTTTGTATATCTGTAATAATATAAAAGAAAATAAAAATGTCTGTGTGTCTGTCAGCTGAGTTATGGCAATCTTCTCATTCAGTTCATAATTTCACTTGTGTCCAGTCCCAGATCCCTGCACGGATAGACTACATAGACCTGAGATTTATCGTGGAACTTCAAAATGCAGCGTTTGATTGTTCAATACTGGGTCATGATGTGTAAGAGGAAAGGCCCAGCTTCGTATCTGTCACAAATCCCAGACTGGGAGATGTAATAATTATAACCAGACAACAATCACGAACGAACAAGTATAACACTTAACAGAACAACCCATCAGACTCACACATTTATTAAACATAAGATAAAGACCGAAATGCAATGACATACATTATATTACTTAATTAAACTGCCGTCCACGGCCTTCTCCCGTAAGCACACTTCCTCGGGTCCACAACCCGGTAATTACTTCTAAAGACACTTCGGCCTCAGCCTCTCCACTCAGGGTCTTAATGACACACTAGTATTCTTTCACGCCACAGTCTCTCAATAGCGCCTCCCTATGGCAATAACACCTTAGCCTCCTATAGCACCTCACGTGGCCATAGCACGTTAATAATTCAATTCACATGAGTATCTCATTCGCACAGTAATACATCCATGTCACAGTAGTACATCTTAATAGCACATTACAGTCATATATACATCCCTGTCTGTGGCCAGATTGCCACGACTCATGTGCTGCGACGGTCCTACACGACAGCGTCACTCCTGGCCTATGTGTGGTCTTCGGCCCTATGCTGGCCTATCCCCTGTGCTCACCGTAGGCGGCTCTTCGGCCCGTCCCCGGCACCTACAAAAATAACATTACATTGGTATAATACCATACCATTTCTATTCACTTCACCCCTCATTACAACTCATGAAGCGTACACACAATAGTTCACATTCCACTCACCAAACATCCTACGGTAACACACCTCCACCGTATTACACCCTACTCACTCTCGCTACAAATCCATGAAGCTAACTTCCATCCATCGCTCATGGCGCACATTACTATATACAGTAGCAAGGACTTCCACATTCCTCACATATACTTATTTACATCATGGTCATAGACGAATATAATACATCAATCATAATTATCAATCATCGTTCCACCTACCAGTCATCACTGGAAAACACTGCCACAATCTCCCGACTGTTCTTACTCACGTCCGTCCCCTGGGACCTTCTAACTTGCAGTGATAGTAGTACAGCGCTCTCGCCTCATGCAGACCCCCCCCCCCACTCACAACATGCACGCTTTTCATTCCCCGTGGGCCGTGGGTTACTTTTACTCTCCCCCCTTCCCCCGTAACTACTGATCCCCGCTCACCCGCTCGTGACAGTATCATTTGCCCCCGAAATGTGTGGACAGAATATGTTACAGCCTATAGTCATTATCTACCCACAACGGAGAAGTTGGGAGTTTGCTGTTTGCACAAAGGTCAGGCTCAAAAAGTCTCAGTTATGTCATTGTAACAGCTGAGGTTGTTCTAGCACGTTATAGTAGGGGGGAGTTAGTTGATCTAACTACAACCCTTTAGAAAACGAAACTATTACAGCTGTAAAATAAATAAACACGAGATCCGACGATAGATTAAATAATACTAAAGTTTAATAACTGTATAGTGAACAATAAATTACTAGGAAGACACCAGCGAAACTAAATATCTACGCCACACAAAAGGAAACTCACTTACTCACCCCAACCAACCACTCACACAGGTCTATATATATAAACATTCCTACAGAAAATTCCCGAAATAAACGTTACCTTTGCCCTCGCACAAACTAACCAATCACGCATCAATACGACATCAGGTTACATCACTCAAGGCCAAATCTGGCGTAAACATCCTTATCCACAGTGTTATCGAATGTTCGGGAACATACTAATATTTACTGAACGAGTCAAAACACCTGACAACAAGCGGGCGAGGAAAAAACTACTCACTAGGAGAAGAAGGTCAGGTCACGGAGTACAGTCAACAATAAAATGAAAAAAGTAGTGGACACATGCTCAGCCACCAGCACAACAACAAAACCGGGGGAGGGCAAGGGGTAGCCCGCAGATGCTACACAACTCCCCAATTTAAGTTGAATATCTTTCAACTCCAAAAACATTATACAGCGTCTGCACTATCGTGAAATAATCTTATAGCACTCCCAATCTCACAAAGGTAGTTGTTAATTCTACTACAATTAATAACAATTTTAGTGCCTTCCCGAATGTCATCACAAATACAATACAATGCAGTATACTTTGCATCACTAATACCATAACTAATACAATACCGTCATCGCTTCCCAATAGTAAACAGTAGGCCTACTAGTCAAAATAACACAACGCCACCACTGTGGTGAAACAATGGTCAATGATATTATTACAAATCATATAAGGTGAAACGATGGCCCATCGTTTACATAATGCTTCGTGCACAAATCATAGCATATGACTTGTTGTACATAACATGGTTATCTCCAAAATGTATAACTCATACGTACAATGGCAAAAATACCAATACATACCGACCACTGGTTAGGGTCTTTCTTCATCATATTAGGTCAAAACAAGTTACAATATTGCAATATAACACAAACACTGCTTGCTCGCAGTCCCCATTTGGGTTACATTTTCCAAAAATTACACCAAGTTCCATTGGTAACTAATATGACATAGCATAAAATCAAAATGTGACTAACACATCATGACTATCTATCAGCTACCAATTCAATATTCAGTCACAGATGAACTATGTCCCCAATTACAGTACAATACTGCCGTCCTAGCAATTCATCTAGTAGGCAAAAGTATGGGTTACAATGCATTTCACTGATAGTGTACTACTTTAAAATACCCTGCTCAGGAAATCGGCACAGACATTTTCTCTGCCTTTTACGTAGTGAATCCTGAATCGATAAGACTGTAAAAATAAACTCCATCGTAATAACTTTGGACTGTCAAACTTGGCAGAGTTCAAAAACTCTAATGACCGATGGTCAGTTTGGAGCACAAACTCCTTTCCATACAAATACAAAGTAAACTTTTTTACAGCCCAAACAATAGCTAAACATTCGCGCTCTGAGACCGAATATTTTGTCTCACGAGGCAATAGCTTACGACTAGCATATGCCACGGGGTACAACTTTCCCTCGTGTTCCTGCATAAGACTAGCGCCTAATCCGCGATCTGATGCATCAGTTGCTAAGACAAACTCTTTGGAAAAATCTGGCAAACATAACACGGGTTTGGAGATAATGACATTCTTCAAAGAGGTGTACGCTTTCTCCTGCGTTTCATCCCACTGAACTATATTGGGCTGACCCTTTCTAAGTAAATCAGATAATGGTGATGCAATCGCTGAAAAGTTAGGAATAAATTCATGGTAATATCCCACTAATCCTAAGAATGCTTTCACTTCCTTCTTAGTGGTGGGTCTGGGTGCGTCTCGTACCTTACATACATTCTCTTCTAACAGGCCAATCATACCTTCTCCCACTAAGTGTCCAACAAAGTCTACTTCAGACGTTCCAATCAGACACTTCGATGGTCTTGCAGTTAATCCAGCTTGGTCCATCCTCTGCAGTAAGTCCTTGAGAGTCTTCACATGCTCGTCGAATGTCTCTGTATGAATCAGCAGGTCGTCCACATATGCTGTCACATTGTTCATTCCACGGATCAATGGCTTTACGATCCTGTTCAGTGTGGCTCCTGAGTTCATCATCCCAAAAGGCATCCGAATGAATTCATAGTGTTCGCCCATGGTGACGAACGCCGTCTTGGGAATGTCTTGCTCTCGAACTTTCACTTGCCAGTATCCCTTGCTCAGGTCAATCCGAGAGAATAATTTTCCTCTCGAGAGACTCTGAAACACTTCTAATGGCGCTGCTGTCGGATGAGGGTCGAATACTGTGATCTTGTTTAACCTCCTGTAGTCGATGCAGACTCGGTTGGATCCGTCCTTCTTCTTGACGACAACAATAGGTGAAGCATAAGCTGATGAGCTCCTTCGAATGATGCCCAGCCGTCCCATGGTGCTAAGCTCCTCCTTCAATGAGTCGCGCATAGCGTAGGGCACCGGGTATGGTCGTTGACGAACTGGTACTTCTGTCGTCAGGTCGATGCGATGTTCACCCAACTGACAGCATCCAGGGAGATTGGTGAAGACGTGCTGGTAATTCTTCACCACATCGCAGAGTTCTTGACGTTGTTCCGATGTCAGTTGCGTTCCATACTGGACATCTCTGTAGCCTTCATTCTGGTCCCAGCTTCCTAGGTCGGCAAGGTCCTCCGTCGTTCCACCGTTGTCGCCTTCCAGGTCGCAGTCCTCGATGACTGTCATGCCAGCTGACTCCACGGGTTGACTCTTGTCCATCATGTCGTCCTCTGCCAGTCCACTCTCAGCACTATCACCGCCGCCGTCCTTTATGGCGTTGACATGTTCAGGCGTGGTATCTCTCCTACTGTTGTCCATCCCACACATCTCGGTCACAATAGGTCTCGGTTCCATTGCCACTGCTGCTGCTTTTGACGTCCTTGGAATGTATCTCTTGAGGAGGTTGGCGTGCAAGGTCTTTTCTTTTGCACCCATCTTGACTCTATAGTCGTTAACACCGACAACTGAGACTACCTTATATGGTCCCTTCCATTGGACTAGGAGCTTGTTAGTGTTCGTCGGCAGTAGCACCAACACTTCATCTCCGGGGCGGAACTTCCTCTCTCGCGCCTTCCGGTCGTAGTAGGTCTTCTGTCTACCTTGAGCCTTGGAGAGTTCTTCCGTCGCTAACTTCCATGTGTCCTCCAGCCTCTCACGTAGTTCCATGACGTACTGGTAACTGGTCTTCGTTTCCGGCTCCTCTACGTCCTTGGTCCATAGTTGTCGTAAGATGTGCATTGGTCCTCTCACAGTTCTCCCATACAGCAACTCGAATGGGGCAAACTTGGTCGACTCTTGGGGAACTTCACGATATGCGAAGAGCAGCGGGTTGATGTATCTGTGCCACTGCTTGTGTTGCTCTGCGCACAGTCGTCTCAATGTTTTCTTCAGTGTGCCGTTGAATCGCTCCACCAACCCGTTGCACATAGGGTGGTAGACTGTAGTGGTCGACTGTCGAATTCCCAGTAGTCTATTCGTTTCCTTCATGACATCTGACATAAACTGGGTCCCTTGGTCCGACAAGATCTCTTCGGGCACACCCAAACGGCTGTAGATGTTCACTAAGGCTTCTGCTACCGTTTCTGCGTCGATCTTCTTCAAGGGTGTGGCTTCGGGGTAACGAGTAGCGTAGTCTATGTACACCAGGATATACCGATGTCCACCTTCACTTGGGGGGTCGATAGGTCCTACTAAGTCCACGGCCACTCGCCTAAATGGTACGTCCACTACTGGCATACTCTGCAGGTGCACCTTTGAGGTCGCTCCTGTGATGTTTCCACTTTCTCTCACTAACTTTCTTCTGACACCAGCCGTGATGGGCACGGCACAAACACACTAAATAATCGACTATCTCTCTTCTATAAGTTATAACAAACGATATCTGTATTGCTTACATATATACAATAATTATTAATTCATTCAATAATAATAGGAACATAGGTCATACAATTTCATGTGAATTTCGATGGAATGAAGTTGATGCAAATCAGTACATGCTAATTAAATGGCTTCGTAATATTCAATTTCTAGCACATTTTATAAGACACATGGGAACATTCAGCATAAGGAAACCTCTCCTTTAGGGGTGTATGGCGCTATCTGGGCACTGGTTCTTCCTCTCTACCCTGGCTTGACTGCGCAGTTAGATCAACAGGTATCGGCAGGTACCAATAGGTCGGGAAGCCAAGAAGCCACGATGTCGTTAATCAAAGTACAAGAAGTTGAGAAGCCAAGAAGGCGTTGTTCTTCCTCCTCTGTAGAAAAACAATCGCAACTTCCTAATCTACTGCTGGAAGGCATGACTCCCATACTTACTCCATGACGGATATTCATCATTAATACTTTAACCACTGACACTGTTATAAGTCAGTCAGCAGCTCCCATACTCCATAGGCTCCCATATAGGCAATAGAATAAACGATCAATACAGTTTCAATGATATTTACACGTTCCCCACGAAGAATAACGCTCTCTCTAACAGACCCCATCCTATAAGGTTTCGTAACATATATATAACGGCGTTTCCGTGACTCTCTCAGAGGCAGTAGTTATACCAAAGTAAACCCACTAGATTTAGGTTCTGCAATCATGAACATTAAGTAAAATACACATACATCGTACAATTAACTTACCACTCAGCAACAGCTCAAATGCCGACAAGATACCAAAGATACCACGCTCTGACAAAGGATGTTTGCGGGTTCCCTGACCTTCCCCACTCACAAGACTAGTACAAAGTTACAGTTGCGGTTGTGGTCTCCTCTTCGGCACGAAGCTGGTGAGTGCTCTCAGCGGTCTGAAGTTGGAAGGAGCGTTCGGGGATTTATACCCAGTCAGGTAGCGTCCCAAGACGCTCACCGAGTGTACATTAGTTATCCTAATAGCCACCCCCGTCGACTCCACGTCAAATACTATTGAAACAGCTCTACCCCCCAAGCAATTCCCAGGTGATCTGATCGACAAGTACGGCGGTCAAGTAAACACTACCCTTTTCGGGTGTCAAAGCGCTTCAGTTGCATCGGCTACTTTCCCCCTCTGGCCTACAATAACTCTGTCTCCCCGCCGTTAGCTATCTTCCCACGCTAGCTATACCTTGCCTGACTGTCGCCCTGTTACAATCGCCCCCACTTAAGTCGATTTTCCCTGGCAAAATCGGCTAATAAAATTATTAATCTACTGGTAATCTAGATAGAGTGTCGGCCCATAGAGCGTCTCGCCCCCTGATGTTGCTGACTCGAAAGTTATATGGTTGCAGCGCCAGGTTCCATCTAGTTACCCTCGCGTTCTTCTGGTCTTTAGTTCGCATCCAAGTTAGAGGTCGGTGGTCCGTCTCTAACACGAAGTTTCTCCCATACAGATACGCCTGCAACTTACTAACGGCGAAAACTATGGCCAGGCATTCCTTTTCAATTGTTGAGTAGTTCTTCTCCGCAGGTTTCAACTTTCTGCTAACATATACAACTGGATACTTCGTACCCTCGTCTTCTTGAAGTAGGCAGCCACTCACTCCAAGGTTAGATGCGTCTGTCTGGAGAATCAGTTCCTTGTTCCAGTCTGGCATCCGTAGTATCGGCTCGGAACTCAAACAAATTTTTAGGGCATTGAACGCGTTCTCCTGCGCGTGTCCCCACGCGAACTTTGTGCCCTGGGACTTCTTTGTGAGGTCTGACAACGGCGCCGAGATTGCACTGTAATTTGGTACAAACTTCCGATAGTACCCCGTTAGCCCCAGGAAACTCCTCACTTGTGTCTTGGTCGTCGGTCGGTCACAGTCGACAATGGCTCGCACCTTACTCTCCTGCGGTCTTACAGTCCCCTGTCCCAGCTTATGGCCTAAGTACTCGACTTCTGTCATCCCTATTAGCGTCTTGGTAGGTCTAGCTTTTAAATTTGCCCGTCTCAGTCGCTCGAAGACATTCCGACAACGTTCCAAGTGATCAGGCCAATTTGCACTGTGTATAAGACAGTCGTCTACAAATGCATCTACCCCTTCGCCAGCATCTTTTAATACTTTCCTCATGAGCCTGTTAAATGTGGCGGGGGATCCCTTCAACCCGAACGGCATGACCCTGTACTGGTATAGCCCAAACGGTGTGGCGAACGCCGTCAGGTGTTTATCTTCCTCGGCCATCGGAACTTGATAAAAGCCCTTTGTCAAGTCCAGCTTGGTGAAATATTTTGCCTCCGCTAGATTGGAAATAATGGCTTCTACCTCAGGCATCGGTTCGGCGTCATCGGCAGTCACAACATTTAGCCGCCTGTAGTCGTTGCAGAAACGATGTTGACCATCGGGCTTCTTAACTAATACAATTGGACTATTGTACGGGGACTCGGACGGTTCGATGATTCTGGCCGCAAGCATCTTGCCTACCTCAGCACTGACAGCTTCTCTAGTTGAGTACGGTAGTTGGTAGGGTCTTACCTTCACAGGTTTTTGATCTAGCAATGGGATTTTGTGCTTGATCAGGTCAGTGAGCCCCGGTACATCGGTAAATATATCTTTGTATTCTTCCATGAGCTCTTGCATCTGTTCTCTCTGATCCTGATCTAGCGTGTCCCCTAACTGTACATCCCTGTAGGTTTCGGTCTGTTCTAGCTTAGGCATGACTGTCTCCAGAGGCATCGAAGTCGCTTCCTCTCCTTCATCGGTCTCGTCAATTATAGCTGCAGCTATTGCCTCTGTGTTTTCCTGTTCGTCTTCCCTCTCAATATACTTCTTCAGCATATTCGCGTGATACAGTCGTCTCTTCCCCTTGACGTTCACCATGTAGTTCACTGACCCTCTCTGCTCTTCTACTTTGTAAGGCCCTTTCCAAGTCATCTGTAGTTTCGATCCGTCACTTGGGAGAAGTATGAGGACGGAATCGCCCACTTGGAATTTCCTCTGTTTGGCCCCCCTATCGTAGTATTTCTTCTGCCTGTGTTTTTCGACGCTGCTGTTCTCGGCTACGACTTTCATGGCATCCTCCAATCGTTCCCTAATATCTACCACGTATTCGTACGATGACCTCGTTTCTGACTCCGCTTCCCCAGTCCACAGATTCTTCAGTATTGCAAGTGGTCCTCTCACAGGGTGACCGAACACTAGTTCAAACGGCGAAAAACCTGTACTGGCCTGTGGGGTTTCGCGATACGCGAACAGCAGTGGACACAACATTCTGTCCCAGTCCTTGGGTCTGTCATGAGCTACTCGGCGAAGCATATTCTTCAGCACTCCGTTAAATCTTTCACACAGACCATTGGCCATCGCGTGGTAGGGCGAGCAGAATATCTGTTTCGTTTTGAGAAGTGCACTGACCTCTCTCATCAGCTCACCGGTAAACTGTGATCCCCTATCTGAAACTATTTCCTTTGGTATGCCTAACCGAGAAAATATTTCCATTAACGCTTCACTGACCTGCTCAGCTGATATCCCCCTTAAGGCTACGGCATCCGGGAAACGCGTGGCATAATCTACTAGCGTCAAAATATAACGCGATCTCCCATGTTCCGTACGCGGAAGTGGACCAACCAAATCTATGGCGACGCGCGAAAAGGGCGTGTCGATCAGGGGCGTCGGCACTAGGGGTACCTTTGTCACCCTACCTTTATTGGATGTCCTTTGACACGCGTCACACGATCGACAGAAACGACCTACGTCCGCACCTATCCCAGGCCAAAAGAACGACTGCATTATTCTGTCCTGTGTGCGCGAAATTCCTAAGTGTCCCCCGAACACTCCTTCGTGAGCTATCTTCATCAGCTCACTTCGGTACTGCTTAGGTACCAACAACTGCTCCACATCAGCACGTCCAGCCCCGGCCTTCTTTACCCGATAGTAAATTCCCTTACTCTCCTTTATGTGAGTACCTACCTCAGCCGATTGCTCCAACGTGGCTCTCTCCCTTAAAACTCTCAAAGTTTCGTCCTCTCTCTGGGCCCGGGCTATCTCACCTGGTGTGAGTTCCCCTATCTTGGCCCCTACCCTTACCTCCTCCGTTGAGTTGCCCTTGGCCTCCTCATTATCTGTGGTCTGACTCACTTTCGCACTCGCATTCTCACACTCATGCTCTTCCTTGTCAATCTCCACCTTGCGAGATCGCGTGAGTACCACACTTATCTTCTCAAGAGACGCCCCCTTTATGTTTCCTATAATCAAATCGGCCACTGGGTCTTCCACTACTAGCGCTTTGAGAAGCCCAGTATAAAATGGGGTTTCTACCCACATTTCCGCGACAGGAGCAGACCTTCTCGTCCCGTCCATCAGGACATAACTCCTGTTCTTCCCAGTTAAGCTGTTAGGAGGCAGTTTGTCCCTTTTTATAATCGCACACGTGCATCCCGTGTCACGAAGGATAGTAATCTCTTTATCCCCTATCCTCCCCTTCTCCAAAAATGGAGCGGATAAATCATTCTCCGGAACATCGTCTTCGGGCTCATGTTCTGTCGAACCTTCTAACCCAATACTCTTACCTTCCGTCTCCCAAGAAATGAAGGTCTGTGGCCCAACACTCTGCTCAGCCCCTGGTTGAGTATTCGCCCTGCCCGATGACTCCCACTGACTGTCATCGGCTTCCTCATCGCTGGTTAGTACGACTGCGGTCGTCTCTTTCTGTCTCTTCCTACAGAATCTCGCAATATGGAGAAGTGACCCACACACAAAACAACCACGCCCACTCTCACGCTGGGACTTACCTCGGCTGTCCTCGACAGTGGCAGCAGCACCCTTCTTCGTCCTGCCCTGGTCACACTGCCTACTCAGGTGATTGGGAGAGCCACAGTTGAAGCATACCGGTTTACTCACTCCTAAACCCTTACTTCTGCTCTCCTCAACCCTCTTACCTGACTTCTGCTGTTGCTCCAGCCCTCGCTTCGACTGATGAGCCTCACTATACAAGTCCGCCATCTCAACTAACTCATGCACGGACTTGGGGTCCCTCTCTTTCAAATATATGGAAAGATTACAGTCGACAATCTTCAACATCTGCTCCCTGACTAACAGATCCGTAATCCCTTCCATAGTTCTCTCTGCCTCTGAGAGGTCTACCCACCTCTCAAAATATCTCTGCAATCTCACGGACAGCTGCGTATAAGTTTCGTCCTTATCTAGACGACTCTCCCTAAACTTACGCCTATAACCCTCTGCCGTGAGGTGATACTTCTTGAACAACACCTTCTTTACCTTCTCGTAATCCCTACTGTCTTCATCGCTGAGACCGGAATAAACATCTAACGCCCTGCCAGTTAACAATGCCCCTAACATGTCTGCCCAGGTGTCTTCTTCCCAATCATTTGCCTGCGCGAGCCTTTCAAATCTTTTCAAATACGAGTCGAGATCCTCGCGCGAGTCATCAAAAATGGCAATTTTAGGTACCTTCGGGGCAGCAGATTTTCCATTCCCTTTACCATTGTGACACCCGTTTTTGGCTAGTTCCCGTTCGCATTCCATTCTCTCCCTTTCAAATTGTCTTTCCTTCTCCTTTTCTTCTCGTTCGCGCTCCTTTTCTTCTCGTTCGCGCTCCTTTTCTTCTCGTTCGATAGCCCTTTGTTCTCGGTTTTGGGCTTTCTCTTCGTCCCACCTAATTTTGAATTCCTCATCACTAATGCCTTCTTGTCTGGCAAGCTTCAGTGCGCCCAGATAGTCCATCAGCAATTGACCTGTAAACAAAGCTAACAATAAAGCGTGGATCGTAACTGTGAAGTTAACAACAATATTCCTGCAATAGCAAACAACAATTTTCTCTGTGACAAAAGATAAAATTGAACAGTCAATGCACAGGTAAAATCAGAGCATGTCGCAGGCACTAAATGTCAATCTCTCTCACTCGCCTCAGGGCAGATGACCTGTCCACACAATCACACAATAGCCCCTTGACACGACCCAGATCAAAATTAAATGTTATTTACTAGCAGGATCCCACTTCTGACACCATTGAGATGTTTCCACTTTCTCTCACTAACTTTCTTCTGACACCAGCCGTGATGGGCACGGCACAAACACACTAAATAATCGACTATCTCTCTTCTATAAGTTATAACAAACGATATCTGTATTGCTTACATATATACAATAATTATTAATTCATTCAATAATAATAGGAACATAGGTCATACAATTTCATGTGAATTTCGATGGAATGAAGTTGATGCAAATCAGTACATGCTAATTAAATGGCTTCGTAATATTCAATTTCTAGCACATTTTATAAGACACATGGGAACATTCAGCATAAGGAAACCTCTCCTTTAGGGGTGTATGGCGCTATCTGGGCACTGGTTCTTCCTCTCTACCCTGGCTTGACTGCGCAGTTAGATCAACAGGTATCGGCAGGTACCAATAGGTCGGGAAGCCAAGAAGCCACGATGTCGTTAATCAAAGTACAAGAAGTTGAGAAGCCAAGAAGGCGTTGTTCTTCCTCCTCTGTAGAAAAACAATCGCAACTTCCTAATCTACTGCTGGAAGGCATGACTCCCATACTTACTCCATGACGGATATTCATCATTAATACTTTAACCACTGACACTGTTATAAGTCAGTCAGCAGCTCCCATACTCCATAGGCTCCCATATAGGCAATAGAATAAACGATCAATACAGTTTCAATGATATTTACACGTTCCCCACGAAGAATAACGCTCTCTCTAACAGACCCCATCCTATAAGGTTTCGTAACATATATATAACGGCGTTTCCGTGACTCTCTCAGAGGCAGTAGTTATACCAAAGTAAACCCACTAGATTTAGGTTCTGCAATCATGAACATTAAGTAAAATACACATACATCGTACAATTAACTTACCACTCAGCAACAGCTCAAATGCCGACAAGATACCAAAGATACCACGCTCTGACAAAGGATGTTTGCGGGTTCCCTGACCTTCCCCACTCACAAGACTAGTACAAAGTTACAGTTGCGGTTGTGGTCTCCTCTTCGGCACGAAGCTGGTGAGTGCTCTCAGCGGTCTGAAGTTGGAAGGAGCGTTCGGGGATTTATACCCAGTCAGGTAGCGTCCCAAGACGCTCACCGAGTGTACATTAGTTATCCTAATAGCCACCCCCGTCGACTCCACGTCAAATACTATTGAAACAGCTCTACCCCCCAAGCAATTCCCAGGTGATCTGATCGACAAGTACGGCGGTCAAGTAAACACTACCCTTTTCGGGTGTCAAAGCGCTTCAGTTGCATCGGCTACTTTCCCCCTCTGGCCTACAATAACTCTGTCTCCCCGCCGTTAGCTATCTTCCCACGCTAGCTATACCTTGCCTGACTGTCGCCCTGTTACAGCTCCTTTGTTCACCGTCCTCTGGCATATGTCGCATGAGCGGCAATATCTCGCGACGTCACCTTCAATTCCAGGCCAATAAAAATTGCTCATAACTCTGTCTTTGGTTTTCTTCACGCCGAGGTGTCCTCCGACGATCGAGTCGTGGGCTACACTCAGTACATACTCTCTCAGTTTCTCGGGTAGTACCACTTGCCTTATAACCGTCGCCTGTCTTAGGTCCTTGTAGATCCGGTACAGTACTCCTCCATGTTTCTCAAAATGAACAGATTTATTGCCTCTATTAGTTGGGATCTTCTTCTGCTCTAACTTCCTAATGACTTCGTCTTCTTCTTGGAGTCGGATAAGTTCCTCTCTATCCACTCCCGCGTGCCGTTCTGCCCTCGGCACCTTCAGCGACGTAGACCGGTCCTTCCTCTTCTCCTGGGCCCTCGTGGTCACCGCTCCTACCATCACCTCAGTATCAGGGTCGTACGGATCCTTCGCTCCGTCCACGTTCCCGACTACTAGGTCGCAGATGGTCTCCGGGAGACACAGCGCCGTCACTTTGCCCGTCAGGTAAGGCGTCTTCACGTCGATAACGGCTTCCTCCGCCGCTAGCAAGGAGTTATCGATCCTCGCGATAAGTTTCTTCCCACCGGTGAGCTGTCCGTCGTCCACCAGTGATCGCCGCACCACTACACCTTCACAGCCGGTATCTCTCAGGACATCTACCGCTCGATCTCCAATCAAGCCCTTCATCACTGGTAACTTCAGTTTCTCCACGGTCCTTCCGTCACTGCATCCTCCGCAAGTAACAGGCACCGCTAACTGTAGTTTCCCGTCCTTCATTACCGCTTGAACGTTGATGCTGGTGTCAGCCGTCGTCACATCTTGTCTTGACGACTCGTCCGCCGCTATAACTACGGCCGCCGCCGCCTTGTTCGGCTTGCCTCGTCCCATATCCTTCTGGGCTGGACACATCCTCCGAACGTGGCCTGGCTTTCCACAAAGGTAACATTTCAACTCACCTTTGTCGTTTAACTTTGCACGACACTCCGTCGCCTTGTGTCCCGGCCTCTGGCACCTATGGCAGACCTGTGGGCTTCTGTCTCCGTTGGGCCTCTGTCGCACTGGCCGGCTCTGCAGTCTGGCGCTCCCGCTGAGCGTCCGGTTCCTCGCTACCAGGTACGCCTCCGCTGAATCTGCGATGTCCTGTAGCGTCTTTGGTTTCCTCTCCCTCACATGGGTTGCAAGGTCTGGTGGGCAGGCATCCATGAATTGCTCTCTGACGAACAGATCTCTCACTCCTTCGTAGGTCTCCTCCGTCTTCGACAGCTTTATCCACCTCTCTAAATAGGTCTTGATCCTGGTCAAAAACATTCCAACATCTTCTCCATCTTCAGGCTTACCTTGTCTGAACATGAGTCTGTATCCGTCCTCTGACAGGTTGTACCTCTTCTGCAACGCTTCCTTGACCTTGTCGTAGTCCTTGGCTTCGTCGATCGGTAGTCTGCAGAAGCACTCCAAAGCTCTCCCGGTCAGCAGGGCAGACAGTGATGTCGTCCAGGTGGATCTGGGCCATTCAGCTGTCTCAGCAAACCTCTCAAACCGCAGCAACCAGCTATCCAGATCGTCCTTCTTGTCCTGAAATGCAGGTAGCTTGGGTCTCTTGGAACTGGCGTGGTCGTCGGTCTTCTGCGCTGAGTCGTTGCCTCCACGTTGCTGGCGCATCCTCTCTATCTCCAACTCGTGGTTCATCTTTTCCCTTTCCAGCTGTCGTTCAGCCTCCTTCTCTTGTCGTTCAGCCTCCTTCTCATGAGCCTGTCGTTCAGCCTCCTTCTCCTGTCGTTGAGCCTCCAGCTGTCTTTCTCTTTCTAGGCCTTCACGGAGGTAGTCCCGTCTCTCCTGCCCAGTGAGCTCCATAGCGTCCGCTTCCTGGCTAAGCCTTCCAATAACCTCCGACATGTTGTAGATAGCTTGTCGATGATATTCTACTGTAAACTATGTAAATAAATCTATTAATTTTGATCTGGTCCGCTCGAATATGGTCGGATCCCGGACGAGCCCCCAATATGTAACAGCTGAGGTTGTTCTAGCACGTTATAGTAGGGGGGAGTTAGTTGATCTAACTACAACCCTTTAGAAAACGAAACTATTACAGCTGTAAAATAAATAAACACGAGATCCGACGATAGATTAAATAATACTAAAGTTTAATAACTGTATAGTGAACAATAAATTACTAGGAAGACACCAGCGAAACTAAATATCTACGCCACACAAAAGGAAACTCACTTACTCACCCCAACCAACCACTCACACAGGTCTATATATATAAACATTCCTACAGAAAATTCCCGAAATAAACGTTACCTTTGCCCTCGCACAAACTAACCAATCACGCATCAATACGACATCAGGTTACATCACTCAAGGCCAAATCTGGCGTAAACATCCTTATCCACAGTGTTATCGAATGTTCGGGAACATACTAATATTTACTGAACGAGTCAAAACACCTGACAACAAGCGGGCGAGGAAAAAACTACTCACTAGGAGAAGAAGGTCAGGTCACGGAGTACAGTCAACAATAAAATGAAAAAAGTAGTGGACACATGCTCAGCCACCAGCACAACAACAAAACCGGGGGAGGGCAAGGGGTAGCCCGCAGATGCTACAGTCATGTTGGCTTTAGTAATTTTTTAATATCAGTTCAGTGTGAGTACTGCAAGATGTGATTATCTCCTTCTTTGTGGAAGTGGAGATAATCTCTTCTTGAGCTGAACCAATGATATGTGAGATAAACAAATCAGATTAGTCTGGGCCTTGTGTTCAGGGGCTTGCTTTAACTGTAATTTGAAGGCATTGAGCGCTTTGACTGTAAAATCTGTTTAAACCATGAACTTCCATGGGATTTGCATAAAAAAATGTAGTGAAGCAAAAATGGTACTTAGTAGATTAATTTTGGGATGGTCATGTACTCTTGTAGATGATCTGTTTCGGCATTTCTCTTAAGAAAAGCTCAGAAAAAAGGCAAGAAATCATGACTTTATCGTGTGAGAATGACTCATAAATTTATTACTGGTATATTCTGTTTAGAATGAGCTGTAAAACTGCTGTGCGAAACCTGAGGCCAAATGGTATTTTAGGTATTCTGTCATCTGCTCAGGATTTTGTTCTAGATATTTTTGTAACTGCACTGGGACATTATAGGGGTTCCATAGATTTCCTACTTTTTTGCCCACCTTTCTAAATGTGTACAATTTTATTACATAGCTCTGCTAGACTGCATAATGATATGCTTGTTTCTAGCAACTTTTAATAAATTTCTCATGTTGTGGAAAAATGAAATTTTATGTGTCTGGCCACTACAGGTGGCCTATGCACGAATAGATCCTTCGCGATTGGTAGAATGGTTTGAAAACATGCGAGTCATTGTTGTCAGCAAAATCATGACTTTTCACAGCAACCTTCACCTGGATTCACGGCGTATACTTGACTATTACGCACAAACAGGATAGCCTACTTGGAACTGATTGAGTATAACCCACGAAAGCAGGAAGGTAATTTTAATCTTCAGCTTTACAATGAACTAACTGATGTTGGACACAAAACAATGCTGCTCACTGACAGACGTTCTTTTGTTTCTTGAGTGCTTCAGCCTACGGCTGTTGAATGTTTGATCATTGACATGCCTACATTTTATGGCAGGCCGTCCCAGCATCATTTTTACAGATTGTTTGATCATTCGCTTATGTAACATTATATGGAAAGCCATTCCAGCATTATTAATTTGATAATTGGCTTATCTAACATTTTATGGCAAGCCGTCCCAACATCATTGATTATTAGCTTGTCTAACATTTTATGGTGGACCATTCCAGCATCATTTCAATATAGTATTTTGATCACTGGTTTATCTAATGACATTTTATGGCAGGCCATCCCAGCGTTATTTACACAGAGCGAAACTCGCAGACACGGCAGGCACGCCATGACAGACATTGGTAGTACGAGATTGCCAATACCGTCTGGCAGGCTAGGATTTCGTCCTGACCATTGATTTTGATGAGTTGCCAGTGCCGCTGCGGCTGTACGGGTCCTTGACTGGGTATTGCAGGTGAGGGGATACTGTAGCTATATCACAAGACCAGTACTGTTTGACGTTGAATTTGTTGCTTCTCTATAAATAATCTTCTCAACCCCATTTCGGCTGTCAGTGAAGTATTGAAACTAAGATTAAATATTCTATCTGTGAAATTGATATTGATTGTGTGCTGTGTCACATAAGCCAACAACTGTTTCATGTCGCAGCTGAGTAGCTGAAATTTCTGTCATGGTAGTGTAAGATAAGGTGCTGATGTTTGAGAACTTTATATACGGCATTTTGCACAAAGTACTCAGCTTTTTCATTGGAGACATGATTTTTAGGTTATCCAACAACTTAATTTGCTGAAAAAAGTAAACAAAATGAATTTATTACCATAATTGAAAGCATTAAATATACAAAAACTAAGGTCTCACAATGTGTAAATTGAGAGGCAGAATGAAATTTCCTGCCATACTTTTTAATTCTACTCGAAGGAAATGTGTCTTTTCCCGGTGTAACAGGCCAAAATATACCCCCCGCCCATACTATACCCCAGGGTTACTTTGGGCTAGGCCAGACTATACTCCCCCCAGTCCAGATTATACCCCCTACTTTTTTTAAAAAAACAAGTCAAGACCACAGTTTATTTCAGCCTGTTTTTCATCACTGTCATCAGATATCATATTAATACAAACCTGAACACATTCTTGACACCAACAAGTCATAATGCAAGTTAGAGAAAATAATAATAACAGTTTATTTCAGCCTTAGTTTACTTTGGTGTACATACATACATTCTCGACTCCTGTAAATCATGATACATTTTAGAAGGAACAAACATGCATTAAAATACATTGATATACAAAAGAGTTGAGTATCCATTCAAACTGACATGATTAGACTTCAGCATTAATTTCACTCGTGTGTGTTGATGATATTATTATTATTATTATTATCATTTTGATAGTTGGTTGGCCATGAGTAAAACATGCATTGTATTTTTTGTTACAATGGTGTAGAGAGAAAAGGCCAGAAAAGAGCACACAGAAAAAAACAACAACAACATAATGATAATCCAACTGACAGATAGTGCAATTCCATCATCCAGCAGACATAAAACTAAATAGGCACTAAATGTTTGCGACTGATGAACTCCACCTGTCCAGATCCACTAGAAACGTTACAGAATGCTAACCAGTAATAATGATAACAATAAGAACACGAAATCATGTTATTTACTCTTGAAAATATAGAGAAATATCAATATCAGAATCATCCTCATCATCATCTTGGAAATTGCAAAGATATGAGAGGGAGTGTAAAAATGGCAGCGTAGGCCTACAAATCATTCTAGAATTTATAAGCAGCAATGTATGTGTATCAACTATATGTAAAAAACGTGTTAAATCTATTCAAATATTCAAGTAAAACTTGACAGAAAGCTTTATGAAATAGCCATGACAGTTGTGTAGACCGACAGAGTAAGTCCACTTAGACAAAAGTAGTGCGCTGTAAAAGGTAATTAGATCTATAGCATGTTGAGGCAAAATTCAATGGATCGTGTTACATTAACAGTATTTCTTGTTAGTGATTATCATTCTTTGATAGGTTATTTGTAGAAAGATATACATTTCATGTACATTACGGTTTAAGATTGAACCTATGTGTTATGGTGAATAAGGGTATGTCACTCGCGAGTGAAATAATAATAATTAAAAAAAAAGACCTTGTCCGTCTTTACCTTCCTAAGCTTAATACGTCCCTTGCCAAGGGATTTAACAACTGTGTATTTGTACACAAAAAAATATTTAAAATGACTTCATTTTTATGAGTCCGTTAATTATTTCATCCATTGGCAGTAAGTGTATGTCAGTGCCAATCAAACAGTACTGTGCAAATTTTACTCAATGGCAACCAACTACAAAAACAACTACAACATGCCAACGAATGTGAGTGAAACTAATCCAGTGCCTTAAACCATGAGCTACATAAAAATATATACATTTCTACAAACATGCTATCAAAGAATTTACTGACAAGACATGTTCATGCAACATGATCCATCGAATTTTTGCCATAACATACTGCAATTACTTTCTGCAATGCACTGTTGTCTCAGTGGATTTAATCTGTCATTTTACATGTCTATCAAAGCTACTTCGCTAAAGCTTTCAGTCCAGTTCTACTTGAATAGTTGAAAAGATTTAATACATTTTTTTTTACATATACTTGGTACATACACACATATATTATTGCTGCTTATAGATTCTAGAATGATGTGTAGGCCATTTCTATATTTCCTCTTATCTTTGTATTATTCCAAGATGATGGTGATTCTGATATTGATTATATTCTCTTTATTTTCAAGAGTAAATAAGATGATTTGGTGTTCTTATTGTTATTATTGTATACTACTGGTTAGCTTTCTGTAACGTTTCAAGTGGATCTGGACAGGTTAAATTCATTATGTGAAACAATTTTAGTATGTATTTAGTTTTGTGTGAAGTAATTATAATGTCTGCTGGATGATGGAATTGCACCATCTGCCAGTTCAGTTGTTAAAATGTTGTTGTTTTTTTCTCTATGTATTCTTTCCTGGCCTTTCTCTCTGCATCAGTATAACTTTGTATGTAGATCTAATTGTTCCGACATATCAAGCACATTTCTGATTTTCAAAAATTAAAATAAGATTCAGATAACTTTACACTTATGAGTCTTATAATTAGTTCATACTTTCCACTAAGTATATGTTAGTGGTGCCAAACAAAAAAATTACAATACATGTTTAACTCATGGACAACTAATTATAAAAAGACCAAAACAATAATACCAATGGACACAAGTAAAATTAGTGTTAAAGTCTAACCATAGCAGTTTCAATGGATTTTCAATCCTTTTGTATATCAATGCTTTTTAAGCATGTTTATTTCCTTTTAAATGTATCATAATTTACAAGAGTCAAAAATGTATGCTTCAATATGATATCTGATGACAGTGATAATGGACAATTCAAACTAAAGTTGAAATAAACTGCGGTCTTGACTTGTTTTTAAAAAAAAAGTAGGGGGTATTATCTGGCCTAGCCCAAAGTAAACCCTGGGGTATAAACTCGCCTAGCCCAGAATATACCCCGGGGCATATTCTGGGCTAGGCCAGTTTAACCCCGGGTATAGTCTGGCGGGGGTATAATCTGGCCTGCTACACCGGTTCAAAATGTCCGAACATCTTCTTCTGTTCAACTCAGTTTTGGCTCAAAATCAACGACAGTATAACTTCAAGATCTTTTAAAATATGCCCACGTACACCTTTACATCTTTCCGTCTG